>CM018680.1:47804636-48404636 GCA_009363875.1 Mikania micrantha | reverse complement strand
CATTCTCTTCATGTGATGACCACTCTCTCCCCTCTGACCATCCTTGTTTTATCATGGACGATCTTCATCAAGTTCCAAGTGATGACTTGGAAGAGATGGATATTCTCCATCAACTGGCTCTCTTGAGCATAAGAACTAACAAGTTCTACAAGAGGACAGGAAGAAAATTTCCCGGTATCCATGGAAAAACCAGGATTGGTCTAAATAAGGCTACTGTCCAATGTTATAGATGTCATGGCACTGGACATTTTGCCAAGGAATGCACTAATGCTTCAAACTCTAACCCTTCTTCTTATGTGACCTATCCAAACATACCTTCACACACCTCTTCAACACCACATTCATCCACCTTTTCTTCTTTCAAAAGGTCCAATAATCCTCAAGAATCAGCACACATTGCACAAAACTCTTCTTCTAACAATGTGCAATATGTACAAACTGCAAATGGAAACATGTACCAACTTACTCCTGCCTCACTTCAAGTTGTTACAGCTCCTTCTTCACAAATAAATACTCCCGGACATGCTGTCAAATCTTCATCATCTGGTCAACAGGCTCTTTTCTCTCAAGAGTACATAGACTGGAGCAGCTTGCCTGAAGATGTTGGCCATGCCCTCATCACTTTTGAACCAACAAATTTTGCTCTTATGGCTGTTGGTGAAGATTCTTGCTCTTCTGATCAACCTGAAGCAGATATTTCTGATGCTCAGGTATCCTCTTCCACCTTAGAAAAATTATGTTCCAATGCTTGCATAGAGGCTTTTGCAAAAATAAAGAAAGCCAATATGTTGCTTCAAAAGCAAAATCAGGATTTGGAACAACTTCTGGACAATAAAAATTCTGAAATGGAAAAATTAATAAAAATAAAAGATAATGAACTATGTGCCTTGAAAACTGAGAAAATCAATTTACAAGCATCTTTTGATCTACAAAGAGAAAAATATTATGCTTGTAAAGATGAACTATCTCAAACTCAAGTAAGCTGTGAAAAGTGGGTTGAATCTTGCAAAGGATTCAAATGCTTTTACAAAAGCAAGTTCACAGCAAGGCAAGATTTGGAATTGGGTATAATCATACTGCTCAACCAGATGATTATACACCCATTGATAATAATAAGGAAGAAACTACTCCTGAACCTGTTTCACCAACCTTTCTTCCTGATGAAATTCCTTCAATAAAAGATACACCTTCGTTGGTGTATCAGCCAAACTATTTCTCTAAGTTTGTATATCCCACTAATACAAATCTGACAAGAATAGAAAAATCTCAGTTGAACTCAGTTCAACACAATAACTCTTCAGAACAAAGTGAGATTGCTCCTGATATGAGCCCTACTCCTTGTTCAGAAGAAACAATAAAGTCTGGATTCACTTCTAATATCAAGTCAAATCTTGATAAAGGAAAAGAACCTATGATAAATATCCAGTTTCCTCCTTCTCATCCTCATCCTCCTTATCCCACAATGAAAGCAAACAGACCTTTCATCCCAAATTATTCCTCTCTTTCCCCAGCCTGCTTAAAATGTTTTAAGTACAATCATGCTACTGAAAACTGCAGAACAAAAACACCCTTGGAGAAAGCTAGGATAAAGGCTAATAAGTTGAAAGCTGATCATACTTCTTCATCTAAAGGAAACCTCCCTAATAAGATGAAGAAAGTAAGAACAGTAAGTAACAAATCTGTTGGGACACATCCTCATTCTTCCTCTATCTTACCCTCTTCCTTGAGAACTAACTCCAGACCTTCCATTTTGGGAACACCACCTCCTTACTCTACGGTGAACCCAGTTTCTTGCTCTAATAATGGTGCTAACTCTTCTCCCGTGGATTCTCAAATCAATCTTCTCCAACAAAATCAGCAACAACTGCTGTTAATGATGCAGAAATTGATGAAAGATACACAACAAAATAAACCAAACAAATAAATAAAATAAAATACCCCATGTCTAATCTTTTGTACATAATTCTCATGTGCAGAAATCCTCTTCAAACCAAAATCATCTCTGGTATGTGGATAGTGGAGGATCTAGGCACATGACTGGATGCAGATCCATTCTAAATGACTTCATTCCAAATAATGGTGGATCTGTTTCTTTCGGAAATAATGCAAAAGGTTGGATAGTGGGATCCGGTTCTGTCTCAGGAGGAAATTTGAAATTTAAAGATGTTAGCTTAGTTGAAAACCTCAAGTTTAATCTCTTGAGTGTTTCTCAACTGGCTGACAAAAATTTTAATTCATTTTTCACTAAAGACAGTTGCAAAATTCTTTCTCCAGAAATAAACTCAAAAATAAAGGTCTTGATTGATCAACACACTTTGCTAACGGCTAAAAGAAGTGGAAACGTCTATATTGTAGACATGACTACTGATTCTCAAACATCTTCTCCTACATGTTTGATAGCCAAAGCATCATCTTCTGAAACCACTCTCTGGCACAGAAGACTTAGTCACCTAATCACCAAACTCTTCATAAGCTTTCCACCCTTTCCTTAGTAAGAGGATTGCCTTCTAAAGAATTTCATTTTGAAGGTCAATGTGAATCTTGCTTAAAGGGAAAGCAACATAAAACTTCACATAAGTCTATTGAGGAATCCAAAACAACTAACTGTCTTAATCTGCTTCATATGGATCTGTTTGGTCCAGTGAAGGTAGCTAGTTTGGCAAGAAAAAGATATTGTCTAGTTGTTGTAGATGATTACTCAAGATTTTGCTGGACCTTCTTCCTTTTCAGCAAAGATGAGACTTCTGATAAAATAATTGCTCTTGTCACTCATCTTGAAAGACAATTCAGTCTTCCTGTTAAAATGATAAGAAGTGACAATGGCACAGAATTCAAAAATCAAGTTCTTGATAAATTTTGTATTTCTAAAGGAATCCTTAGACAATATAGTGCTCCTAGAACTCCTGCTCAAAATGGAGTTGTAGAAAGAAAGAACAGGACACTGATTGAAGCTGCAAGAACCATGCTTGCAGACTCAGGATTACCTTTATCATTCTGGGCTGAGGCAGTAAACACTGCTTGTTATGTATTGAACAGAGTTCACATTGTAAAAAGACATAACAAGACTGCCTATGAAATTCTGTATAAAATAAAGCCTCTCATTTCCTTCTTCAAAGTCTTTGGATGTCCGTGTTTTATCCTAAATACAAAAGATTCTTTGTCCAAATTTGCTGCTAAAGTTGATTCTGGATACTTTGTTGGATATTCTCAGACTTCTAAAGCATATCGAGCTTTCAATCTCAGAACAAAAATAATTGAGGAATCTATTGATGTAAAATTCAATGAATTAGCATCAACCTCATCCTTTCCTTCTACACCTGATGATCTTTTTGATCTTGAAAGCTTCTCATTCATCCCTTCCATCCCTTCTTCTTCTCCTTCATCAGAGTCATGTCAAACTTCTGAAGATCTATCTTCTATTGAGGACGATTCTGTTTCAAAGTTCTTCACTTCTTTTCCATCTTATCAAATAAATTCTCAAGAAGCAAATTCTCAAAACCAAGACGATATACCATCTACTCCTCCATCTCCTGTCTTGGATAATGCATCCATAGATGTTCCTGATCACATTCCAAACTCTCTGACCCCCATCGAAAACTTATCTTATTCCGATGCTGCCTCCTCAAATAACTGTTTGGACATCATTCCTTTCAACAAAAATCATCCTCTAGAACAAATCTTAGGTGATCTAAGTAAAGGAGTTCAAACAAGAAGCCAGATTTCAAACTTTTGTCTTCATGCAGCCTTTCTATCCCAAATTGAGCCGTCTAAATATCAGGAGGCTCTTAAAGACAATAATTGGGTAGAGGCAATGCAAGATGAACTGTTGCAGTTCAAAAGGCAAAATGTTTGGACTCTATGTCCCTTGCCCGATGGAAAATATCCCATCGGAACCAGATGGGTATTCAGAAATAAAACAGATGACAGAGGCATTATAATAAAAAATAAGGCCAGGTTAGTTGTGCAAGGTTACTGTCAAGAGGAAGGTATTGACTATGATGAGACTTTTGCTCCTGTGGCAAGATTGGAAGCCATTAGACTCTTCCTAGCATTTGCTATCTCTCATAACATAAAGGTATACCAGATGGACATAAAGAGTGCTTTCCTGTATGGGACAATAAAAGAGGAAGTCTATGTTTGTCAACCACCAGGATTTGATGATGTTCATCATCCTGATTGGGTGTACAAACTAGACAAAGCACTTTATGGCCTAAAACAAGCTCCAAGAGCATGGTATGACACTCTCTCTCAATTCCTTCTTTCTAATAATTTCTCACGGGGAACCATTGATAAGACTTTGTTCATAAAAAGGGTAGATAAGGAACTCTTGTTAGTCCAAATTTATGTTGATGACATCATTTTTGGATCAACAAAACAGTCCATGTGTGAACAATTCTCTAAATTAATGTCTTCTAAGTTTGAAATGAGTGCTTTAAGTGAACTAAAAACATTTTTAGGACTTCAAGTCAAACAAACCCCACACGGGACTTTCATTCATCAATCTAAATATGTAAAAGATCTTCTTAATAAATTTGATATGAATGATTGCAAAATAATTTCTACTCCCATGGCAACAAGTCCTGGCATATGTTCAGATGACAATGGTGAACCTGTAGATCAAACTCTCTACCGGTGCATGATTGGTTCTCGGATGTATCTTACTGCATCAAGGCCAGACATCATGTATGCAACATGTGTCTGTGCAAGATATCAATCTGCTCCCAAACAATCTCATTTTTCATTTGTGAAGAGGATACTCAGATATCTTAAAGGTACTCCTGTACTAGGTATTTGGTATCCTGCTAATCAAATTTGCAAGCTTGTTGGTTTTACAGATAGTGATTATGCTGGCTGCTCGCTCACCAGAAAGTCTACTTCAGGAGGTTGTCAGTTCTTTGCAGGTTGCTTAGTGTCATGGCAAAGCAAGAAGCAAACATCAGTGTCAAATTCAACTGCTGAAGCTGAATACATTGCAGCAGCCCATTGCACTGCCCAAATTCTTTGGTTACAATATCAACTGCTAGATTTTGGAATAACTGAACTAAAAACACCTCTTCTGATAGACAGCGAAGCTGCCAAAAACATAATAAAAAATCCTGTCTATCATTCTAAAACCAAACACATTGAAATAAGGCATCACTTCATTAGAGACTGTTTTGAAAAAGGACTAATAGTTCCAGAACATGTCTCTACAAGTGATCAAATAGCTGACATATTTACCAAGCCCTTAGACTCCTCAACTTTCTCTAAGTTTGTAGCAAAACTGGGCATGATAAATATGAGTTAATAAACATTAAAGGATAATTTTTTTTATCCAAACAATGGATATTGGATAAACAAATGATAAAGAACTCTTGATTTCTTTCAGTAATTATCTATATACACAGATAGGATCAGTGGCTATATGATCACTGCTTCATATCTATCTGATGTTTAAACTTTCCATTGTTACATTCCTTCCGATGTCTTTTCTTCCGAAGATATCCTCTTCTTCTATTTTCTTCTTCCGATAACTTTCATAAGTTTATTTAACTTGTGTCTAAAATAAGATTCTTCCGATTCTGCAATAAAAATCTTGAGCTTTGCATTTGATGTGACAGTTGTCAATCTTTCTGATAGACCCGAGTCTCAATACTGACTCTCACGGCTCAAGAAGATTATTACCGCCATTTTCTTTTAACCAATAATCTTCTCGGATTACTTTCCTTATTTATCATCTTCTTCTCCATAATTCTACTTAAACCCTACTCCTCCTCTGGTTTTTCAAGAAACTCTTCTTCCTCTTGAAGACTCTAAGTAATGCTCATGGTTACGGATGATAAATTGTCAGGCATGTCGTCTGGCACGAAGCACTTATGCTTACCTTGTCGCAAGCTTCATGCTTATGATAATGGCATAACGGCTTCGGACCAGGCTTCATTCCTCACAAAACTTCGTCTGTACTTTTCGGATGTGCATGAACATGTCTTCTTGACCAAATGTGTAAGTCTCAACCTCTCTCTCTCTTATTCTAACTCAGTTTTGAAATTTCATACTTAATCATGAACTTTTTAGGTTAACCTGAAAAACATGATTATGTAGAAGTCAGTCCTTTTGATCTTTATAGGCAACTATTTCAAATAACATCTGTTTGATAACCTGGTATATCATCCAAAATGTTCATAAGTTCCGGCTATGCCTTCAGTTTGTCTCTTTGATCTTCATAATATTATGACGGACTTGACTAACTGATGTTCAAAATGATGGATGATACTAAAGAAACACCCATCTTTAGTAAACCCACATCCACCCTTCTTCCACACCTAAATTAGGTACTGGCCATAAAATACTTCTCCAAAACCCTCCAAGCCTAATAAACCCAAAAGAATCTGTTCATGAAGATGAGATCCCTGAACATGATTGTGTTCCCACTGAACACATGGATACATCTGTTTCATCCTCACAGATATATCAAGCATCTCTTCCCATCCTGCTCCTCATTCATCCTCTTCACAGGATGATGTTGTATTCCTAAGGGAACCCTAACTAACCATTGAAATGTCAGTTGACTTTCAGTTGGTCGTCCTTTCTCCCAGGGACAACTCTGTTTCTAAAAGCCCCCCACTATCCATCAACTCTTCTCTACCATAATAAAAGAGGATGAGATCCGGTCGTCAAGTCCATCTTGACCTCCTGATCATATATCAGGAGCATCCATTTCATATGCAAATCCAATGGCTTTTCATTTGAATGGATTAGGCAATAAGACTCCTGGTATGGCAACAGCCAATGAAGTTTTTCTTTAAACTAAGGCTAGGAAATCCCCAGAACCAAGAAAAAGGGGTTTATGACATCTCTGAGATGAACTCAGGTCATAATAAAACTGACTCTCTAGTCAGGGATTCGGATGACATCTACAAAATGATGGACGGATCAGTTCTTCACATTATGGAATTAACGGATATCTTTAGTCCTGTAATCCAAATCCAACCCCATGCAGGCACCTTAATTTGAAGGTTTTCTAATCTTCTCAACCACCTTCACTACTACTACCCTTCCTCCACTGCCTTTCAAGGAGCATTTCTCCCACTTCTTGCTGCCTTTCTTTCTTCCCTGCCTTGTCTCCGGCTGATTAAGCCAAAAAGAGGGAGATAATCCATAAACTATTCTCGAAAGGTGGTTAACGCTTAAATAAACAAAAGAAGCCTAGCTCTGATAAACAAAGAAGCCTTTGCTTTACTGAGACCCATTTGAACCATTCTCATGATTCTTTCCCCACTGAGTCTGATGTTCTAGAAATTGATTGGGATCTAACATTAAGTGGTTTTGGCTTCATCAGTCCAGAGGGAGATTGTTGGAAAATAAGGACTGACGAAGCAAAACCACCTTTCAAATAATCTTTGTAATAAATGTTGCAGGACACTAGCTTCCGAAGACAAGTCTTCAGAAGAACCTTCGGAAGAGACAAATAAAAGCCAATTGCTTCCGAAGACAAATAAAAGACACTAGCTTCCGAAGACAAGTCTTCAGAAGAACCTTCGGAAGAGACAAATAAAAGCCAATTGCTTCCGAAGACAAATAAAAGACACTAGCTTCCGAAGACAAGTCTTCAGAAGAACCTTCGGAAGACAAATAAAAGACAACTGCTTCCGAAGACAAATAAAAGAAACGCTTCCGAAGACAAATAAAAGAAAAAATGCTTCCGAAGACAATACTTCAGAAGTTGCTTCGGAAGACTCTATCTGAAGACAAACCTCAGAAGACACTATCGGAAGAGAACACTTCGGAAGACTTCCAAAGACATCTGCCTCGGAAGAAAAACAATATTTCAGAAGACATATGTTTCTTCTATTGAAAGAATAAATGTAACCTACTTTTGGATAACTGTCTACATTAGATAGTTTTCTATAAAGAGCTTCCGAAAGAATAATGTATTAGCATCAGTACAAAAGTCTGAACTAAGATCTTTAGAGATCCTATGTTGACTTTACGCTTGTACTATTCTGATGCTACAGTGTCTGTAATAGTGTCATCAGTCTTATCTGTTTGTCTTCTTCTTGTATTTGTCCTGAAACATTAAATGTCGGGGCTATTTATACCCCAACATCTACTGAATAATTTAAACAACACTTTTCTGAATCTTCTTTGTGTTGCCCTACTGTTTTCTCTTCTTTTCTTCTTTTCTTCTAAATTATGAAAACTAAACACTAAAATAACTAAAGACCAAAACTCAAGAGGGAGCAAAACATCAAAAGCTTTGTCTAAGCTCTTGATCCTGGTTAAGTTAGTCTCTCCTCAGCTCACCGGTTTTCTACATAACCTTTGTAGTATCTTATGGTTTTAGGTATTGTATGTTTTGTTTAACCAAAATCCCGATCACCTTTGTAGTATAGTTTGTAATTCCCATAACCACGCATGGGGTTATAATGTAGTTGGTTTTAAAGTGTTTATTTTCAAGCTAAACCATGTGATAGAATGAGGTTAGGCCGGCTGATGCACCCTCTGTAGCATCAGTGCCGGAATCGTACCAGAACAGTGATCTCAACAGTAACATGAACAGTAATCAGGTACAAACAATACATATTTCAATTCATGTCATGTTCATATCATATATCGTTATCATTTGTGTTATCAAACAGTTAATTCGAAATCATTTCAGAGAAACAGAATTCAGAAAAACATGGTTCACCAGTCAGATAATTATCTGGCATCACAGAACTATCATGGGATTATGTGTTAGGATTTTATTATGTATAAACGTACGTGAGGCTTTCCAGAACAAAACAACACGGATGTCGTTAAGTGAATGCTAAATCGACGGATTATTCGTATAGGTGACGATCTGTACGAATAAATCTGGAAGTTTAACGTTCTGAATGATATCTGATAATTAGAAAACAATATTGAAAAGTATACTTATGGTCATGTTCGTACGAGTGACGATTCAAACGAATACGCGCGGTGACCGTACGATTCGATTTTAAACTGTAAATTTAATATTTCTGAAATTCAAATTAAAACAAAAGATATTAGTTAATTTACTAGGAATAACCATGTTAAATAAATTTTTAAATCTTAATTTATAAACCGAGTCGTTCGTTACGAAAATCTCCGAGGAAACGACATTTTACGCGTAACGGAGCGGAACCAAACAAACCCGGGTGAGTTGAAGCCTTTAATGAGATCATTATGTCACGAAGAACCACCACCAACCTCACTTTTTCCTCATTTTCGTTTCCCACCTCTCACTCTCTAGAAATTGAACGTCCACCTTCTCTCTACAAGATTTCACTCAAAACTTGACCATTTCAAGCATTCTTGGTGCCAAAACTATCAGCTCTTCACGTAAATAATAAAAGTACAAGGAGTTTAAGCTTTCATCCAACGAAATTAAGGTAAATTTGAGCTTATATTCGGTTTTCTTTGTGTGTGTCACGACTCTTGTTTAGAAATTTTGAGATAAATCATTGTGAACGTCTAGGGAGCTCTAGGAATGGGTTGTAACAGGTAACGACAATGAAGAAGACGATGAATATATAGTGGTAGTCACGAGTGCAGGTCGCCGAACCCAGGTTCACGAACCTATCTTCGGCCGAACCTGTCTTCACCCATGAACTTTTGCGTGCTACGAACTTATGTCTTCACGAACCTACGTGCTGCCAACATAATATCCAGCCAAACCTGTATGTAAACAAATCTACAGGCGAACTAGTGAGGCCACGAACCTAATGGTCACAACCCTAAGGGAGACGAACTTGTGACAGCTAGGAGCCACGAACCATGTCAGCCGAACCATAGGAGTCCGGCGAACCATCCCCTTGAACGAACCTACCCCTAGGCGAACCTCACTGAGATGCTTATTCTAGCCGAACCTTAGATCCCTTAAAACTTGTTGAGCTAGCCGCGAACCTAGGAGTTGGGCTGGAATCTTGATCTAGCCGAACCTACTTCAATAGGTTCGCTGATCCCCAGCACACTAAATCTGTTTATTAACGAAAAAGGAATGCTGGTTCTAGGGCCTTATGTATGGGAAATAATCATATTAAGGTGTGTGTGTGTGTGTGTGTGTGCATGCACAAAATGGAAAATTTCTGGTGTGTGCATGGGAAATCATATTAGGGTTTTATCTAACTAGTGTTAACTTCAAATGGGCAATGAAATAAGCATGGGGTGACAAACTAGGGGTGTCCTTGACAGGAAGTAATGATAAAGGGCTTCTAAATTATTTAACACTTAGGGAAAATTAATATGGGCTCATGTGGATCAAAACAAAGGCGTAAAGGATGTAGCATTCATTTATTTATTAACACTAATCTTAGGAAAAGTCCTAACACGGATAACTAACATGATGATTGAATTATCTATGTTTGATTATTCAAAGAAAGTGATTGATAATCATTGGACTACTAAAGACTAGCAATGGGCCGACATGGGCCCAATGGGCTTAACCTAAGCCCATCACATGTTAAATGATTAATTTAAGCTAAGTTAATGATATTTTGATAAAAGAAAATGGTTTATGAACTTGTTATATTAAATTAACTGATTTTCTAAATTAATGTTCTAACTTAAAAAGAACTTAATTAAAACATACTAACTAAGACCCGTTATAATTAACTGTGGGATATGGGATACGAATGGGTATTTAAGTTAGACTAATTATAAGAAATCTTAGAAGCACATTGGTAACATAGGACACTTAGTTGCACAACGAAACCAAACCTTAGATACAATGACTAATACGTATCCTTACCGTATTCGAACTCTTTTAAAACAACTCAGGAACTGAAGAAACCTAAGCTACAACAAAAAGCGCGCATTTTGTGATAGATCAATTGCACAGCAACACAGGTGAGTTCATTGCCCCTTTTCTAAACATTTTGTTTTCAAACGCGGGGCTGAGAAGCATGCGTAAACTGTTTTATTTAAATTGTTTTACGTAAATGCTTTTACTTATTATGAATTGCTTATTATGTATGCTTGTTTATACTCCTAGACTCCTGTCTAGGAAATTGATATGCAGAAAGAACGCACAAGTTAATTAAGTTACTCTTATGAGTAATACCTTAATTCTAAACTCTAAACAAACCCTTAGTCCATCAAGCTCAAATTCGAGAATCTAAATTCAAAGTGGAATCAAAAGAACTAAAGCGAAAGATCAAAAGCAATGGAAATCAAATCCAGTGTGTGATCAGTAAACTAAGGATCCTACTCATAAATCTATAATCATGGTGAAAGCATGGAATTCTAAAGATCAAAATCAAGAGACTCAAGGAAATCAGAACTGTGTGTGAGTCATTGAAATAATGAAATCATTAAAAATCTAATGAAAACATCAAGAATAGAAATTAGTATAGAGTTCGTAATTAGAGATTTGGGTTTAAGATATATTAAGAGCCTTAGAAGTGTACTGTGATAACACGGCGCATCGCGTGGCTGTGAAATACCTGGTTTTCATTAAATGAAGTTTAACAATTTATTTGGGCCCATGATATATTAAGAGCCTTAGATTGGATTGGATCCCGTTATGGGACTTATTAAGCCTAGCTAAACCTAGTTGTCTACTTATTATGATCAGTGACAGATCTTGAATATTTTAAAAGAATGGCGGAAATTTACGGAACGCACAATAAATGTTATTTTTTTGAAGTGACGAGGGGCAAAATCAATACTTAAAACAAAAATAAAATCTTTCGACCGAAAAATTAACGCAATGGACATGCCCCTCTTCTTAATCCTTCGCCCATGAATGGGACAGACTTCTAAGCTGGTGCATGGAGACTTATGCGAGCCAAATATTCTTGCAACATAATCTGAAAACACACATATTTCCTTCTTATTAATTACTTTAGCATGTATATGTGGAGCTTCATAAAGATGAAGCATTTAACAACGCAAGAAATTCAAGCAATTGGCGGAATTTGAATGCTAAAGAAAGTTAAAAAAAATTACAAGTAGATTAAGGAATTAAATCACTTTTAATCAATGTTTTCATAACCGGATCGTACGTCGAACCAGTCTCCTTACTTGTCAGAGATCAGACCGGTCGGACCGGATTTAAGAACCGGATGATTTTATAAATAAAAACTAAAAAAAACTAAAAAAAAATTAACATAAACCGGTTCAACCAACGGTTTTCCGGTCCGGTCCGGTCCGGTTTCATAACATTGCCAAAGTCTTTTAATAAGCTCAATAATTATATGAAAAGGAAGAAATTTGTCACCAACTCCTTGCTCTTTACACTCCTCATTAAAATGAGGTGATTGAACGAAGGAACAAGATGATATTGGAGACAACTCGTGGCATATTAAGCAATGAAGGTACCACAAAACATGTGTGTGTATGGGGGAGGGAGGTTATTCCACACTTTACATATTTGCTTATTAGGGTGCTGCCTTCATCTCTTAACAATTAAGCATAATAATATAACGGTTAGTCAAGAAGTCAAATTTTAAGAATAAAAATGATAAAGTTGGATCAATTGTATAAGGAATTACAAAACTGATGGGCCACAATAGGTGTTCATCGGTTCGGTTTATTCGGTTTTCAGATTTATTTCCCTATCCGAAAACTGAACCGAATTGGTGAAGTGGTTATCCGAACAAACCGAATTCAACCGATAAAAAAACAAATAGTCTGGTTAAAAATCGAATAAACTGAATTCAAAAAAAAATTGTAAACGAAAAGCCGAATTCAGAATTCGGATAGGGTTAGAACCGAACCGATAACCGAATTCAGAATTTGGTTCAGTTTTTGCGGTTATAAATACGGTTTTTGTTTCGGTTTTAAATGATTTTCGTTTATCTAACACCCTTATATGTTCTCCATCTCCTATACGGCTATACCCAAGTGATGATGACAACCAAAGGAGATAACCTTCGGCCCAATAGGTCCAACAATAAATCTCAAGTCAAAGTCAAAACCCTGTCCTTGCAACATAGCTCCAAATTAGTTTGCATTTGAAGCTAGTCCCTAACAATCTAACATGTATAAGCTAGATCACAAGTCTCACATGCCAAGTCCAACATAAGGAAAATGGGTAGCTAGTCCTGGGCCAGGGCAAAGTGTTTATGGTTGATGTCAAATTTTGCCACTTGAAAATAGGCCGAACAACCCAATTTTAACTTATTTGATACGTTTAATGATACTCCTATGTAGGGTTAATTTGAAGACATTAAATAATACATGCCTAAAACCTTAATTTTTTTTGAACACAGTAATCTACTCATACTCTAGTCACAAATAATATCCTCTTGCTTGGATTTGAACTTAGGACCTTCTTTCTAAGAGGCAATGACTCTACCAAGTGGGCTAAGTAACACATTGGCATCTAAAACTTTAATAAGCAACTACAAATTACAATAAGAATTGGTTTTGGGCTATTGAAGAACTTAACTATTATTCACATGTAATGGGAATTGGGAAATACAAGGAAGATACTATAAACAACTCAACCTTGAAATTTTGGGATTTATAAAGTGCTCACAACATCATGTTGTGTACAAGAAGCTTGATCAAGACTTAATTTTGCTCACATGCAATGTGGATGTCTTAGTTGTCACATGTTCATGCAAAGAAACATATCGTATGATTCTAAGAAATGGAAGTTGTTTAGAAAAAAATCAAATATATATTTTATACGCGACAAATTCTAAACTTTAGAAACGCAAAAAGGTAAAAGTAACATTCTCTAGACTTAAACGATAAGTTATGAGATTTATTTAAAGTTTAGGATGAGTTTGATCAACATTTAGAACCCAAAAACTTGCAATATATAACACAAAGTCCTTTTAGTTATTTTAAAATTCTAAATCTCAAATCTAGCTTAGAATTGTTTGATAGCCCCTTAATGATTAATAAAAACTGACCTCTTAATGATTCATAGTGTATTAATGATTAAGACGTATCCTTAAGTTTGAATGACTATGATGTAACGTTAAAAGGTAGTCTCTTAACAATTCAGAGTTAAGGATACCATTTAACCATGAGATCGATCCGCTGCTAACATAAAGATGTACCCCGAAGTGGATTTTTTGTCATCTTTGCATTTAGCAAAGTCATAATCAGAGTAACCAACCACTTCCAAATTATCACTTCTTCTATAAGTGAGTTTGAAGTCTTTTGTCCCTTGAAGATATCGGAGTACTTTCTTAGCTGCTTTTCAGTGATCAAGGCCAGGATTAGTTTGATAACAGTCAAGAATTCCAGCAATGTTAGTATATCACGACTACTGATGCATAAGGTATCATTCTCATTTGCACCTTTTCAACCTCAGTTTTCGGACACTAAAAGGAGCCGAAAACATCTCCTTTAACTACTAGAGCTACAGAGGGAGAACAGTTGTGCATGTTGTAGTGTGATAAGCCTTATGAGATAAACCCAAAAGTCCATTGACCTATCTCGGTGTATTTCGATGCCAATAACGTAAGAGGCCTCTTCGAGATCCTTCATGTCGAAATTATGCGAAAGTAATCGCTTCGACTCATGCAACATATCTAATCTATTACTTGCCAAAAGAATGTCATCCACATAAAGGACAAGTATAGTAAAGTTGGTCCCACTCATCTTGAGGTAGGTGCATTGATCCACTTGATTCTTTAGGAAACCGTGCTTCTTCATCACTTCATCAAACTTTAGATACCATTTTCGTGAGGCTTGCTTCAACCTGTATATGGATTTCTTTAACTTGCAGACTAAATTCTCTACCTTCAGGCATGAAGCCCTCATGTTGTTTCATGAACACGTCTTCATACAAGTCACCATTTAGGAAATCAGTTTTGACGTCCATCTGCTGCAGCTCTAAAAAATGAGCTACAAGGGCCATCAAAATCCTTAAGGAATCCTTTCAAGAAACAGAGTAAAGGTCTCTTGATAGTCAGTTCCCTCTTTTTGAGTGAAACCTTTTGCAACCAATCTTGCTTTGAAGCGTTCAATGTTCTCATTCGGATCCAGTTTTTTTTTAATACACATTTACATCCCACGGGTTTTACTCTGTTGGGTAATTCTACCAAATCCCAAACATCGTTTTTCATCATGAAATCAAGCTAATCAGTCATAGCTTTCTTCCATTCAGAAGACTGATAACTAGTAATGGCTTCATGATAAGAGGTAGGATTAGTAAACTTTCTGGCATCCATTTCAGCTTCAGTAAGGTAGGTTACATAATCATCAAAGTTAGTTGCCACTTTAGGCCTAGATGACCTCCTGAGTTGATTAGCAGGTTCATCATGGATGGTATTGTTCTTATGTTGATCAATTGAGGTGCCTTCATACTTAGTAACGTTTGGAGTCGTAGCAAGTCCTGATTGTGTCAGAATTGGTGCAGTGAAGTTCGGAGTAGAATAGTGTACAAGAGGAGTAATCGGAGAAAAATTAGTCGACGAATGTCCCCTCCCCCCGCATCTTGTACTTTTTGCAAATCAGAATCAAGATTTTTTCTGCTCTCACTGACCTTAGAATCCTCAAGGAAATAATCATGCTTTGTTTCTACAATTCGAGTGACATGGGAAGGAGGATATAATCTATAACCCTTTGAGTGATCGGGATACCCGATGAAGTAACATGTAACATTTTTCATATCAAGCTTCTTTAAGAAGGGATTATAGAGTTTAGCTATGGCAAGAGAACCCCATACTTTCATATATCTAAGACTTGGTTTCCTTCCCATCCAAAGTTCATAAGGAGTTTTAGGGACAGATTTCGAACGAACTATATTGAGTATATGAACTATTGTCTTTGAGGCCTCGGTCTAGAGGAATGAGGGTAAATCTGAGTTGGCTAACATATTGCGCACCATGTTCATTAGGTTTATATTTCTCCTTTCAGCAACACCATTTTGTTGAGGAGTACCGGGCATGGAGTACTAGTTCACGATCCCCTGGCCTTTACAAAACTCATAAAATAGACCAGGAGCCTGACTCACATCAGTATGTCTACCATAAAAGTTGGTGGCTCGGTTTATTGGAACTCCTTTAGGCTCATCCTGCATACTCATTATGGCGGTCCCAAGTCCTGCATGTGCTTTATTACAGGTAGTCATTCCCCCGTTCCTTTAGTCTTTTCAACGGTACTTGAATCTTAAGTCGCGGTCATGTCTTGCCCCCCGGTATGGTTATCGGTTCCATGTTTTCCCCAAATTTCATCAGTTCCAAGCTCAAATTGTCGATGACAAGCGGCTCTGTGCTTCGGTGTACTAGCATGTGTACTAGAGCGGCTGAGTATGAATTCCATAAGGGCTGGCGAGTCAGCCAAGCTATTTGATATTCTCAGAACATGGGTGAAGGGGATCTCCCTAAAGCGCTTGATCAGGTCAATGGCAAGTTATTGGTACGATATGAGTTGGGTCTCTTTGGTCTTCCATTCTCCTATACCTCTCTCTATCAAAAATATTCACCTCCTCTATCTGATCTCAAACTTTAATTTTAAGATTTACTTGATTTTCAATTTCAGTTTTATAATCTTTAAGTAAGTGATTCAAATTTATCCTTAATTAGATACAAGTACATGTAAAGAGAATAATTATCAATAAAAGTAATAAAAGAAGTTTGTCCAGTTATTCCAACAATGGTGTAAGGGCCACTAATATCAGTGTGAATAATTTCTAATAAATTAAAACTCCTAGTGGCATCTTTTTTAGTTGATGTTGTCATTTTGTGTTTACGGCATTTGACACATGTTTCAAAATTAGTGAAATCAAGAGAAGGTGGCTTAAACGTTGATGCCACAACATGGATGAAGTTTCTAAGTCTCGTTTTCTATTGATTTTTGTTCAGTTCTCATTAATGTTATATAACAACAAAAATCTAGAGAAATCATTATCTAGTTCTAATTTATAGAGACCACCATCCAGAAGACCAGTACCAAATATTTTAGAATTAGAAATAATAGTAAGTTTGCTATTAACATGAGAAACATAAAAACCATTCATGTCTAACTTTGGTCTAGATACAAGATTCCTAGAAATTTCAGGAATATATAAGGTATCATAAAGTTTAATACATAGAATTATTAGTTCTAAAGTTCTCACGACAGCAATCGATAGTTCCTTTCCATCCCCAAGCTTAAATGTTTTTTGGTTTCTTTCTAGCCTCCGGATTGTAAGGAATCCCTAAGTAGAATTGGTCACATGAAGCATAGGATCAGAGTCAAACCACCATGTATTAGTTGGAACATTTAAACTAAAGGACTCAATTATCATACTAAGATGATTACCTCTTTTAGCCAGCCATTCCTTGAAATCAGGGCAATCTTTCTTCTTATGTCCTACCTTTCGACAGAACTTGCAGCAGGGCTTGCCATTGGAATTGTTAAAGCTGGAAGAAGCACCTGCATTGGATTTATGGACCTTAGATGTCACAACCCAACCAGAGGGCTTGACTAACGATTGATTTAAAACACAAAGTAGCGGAAGACAAAATAAATAATTTACAATTCAACCAAAGGTTTAGTCTAAATATCTAATTTGTTTACAACAAATCAAAAGACATGCTTTAACTAGTGGGAGATTTTCTAGAGTTATCGGGTCTATCCAGGCATCAGCACACTTTATTAATCTTTAAGCCAAGTTCTCATTTTCAATGTAGTGTTCTTGTTCAAGCAACCCTGTATCCGAGCCATACCTATTTCTAATTACCTGAAAGACATGCTAAAATACGTCAACTATAAAGTTGGTGAGCTCAAGAGTTTTAGTATATAGACATTATAATAAATGCATGTGATAATTCGAAAACAATACAACCAACCCTGTGTCATGCCGAGCGTTTGCCTCTTATAATGCTAGCCCGTAACATGACATTCTAATCTACTTCCCATTTCGAGACTCGTTCCTGCCCTCAGTGTAAATGTGTCAAAGCGAATATATGCCACAACGGTTGACATTAACCTCAGTGGGGTTTCAACCTTATTTTTATAAGGCCACCCTTTCGGGCCACTGTGCGTGGGGATTCCCCAAGTAGTACTACCCATATACCCACCGGCTCTCCTCCGGAGTTAATGGCTGTAAATTTTGTTTAATGTCTAGGGGAAGCAATTATATTTGAAACCGACGTTCATTATCACATAAATATAAGTTTAATAAACAGTTTTTGGAGCACGTTTTCAGTATCCCAAAACAGTAAAAAGAAAAGGGATCACATGAACTCACCTGGTTGCTGAAGTGCCTTCATTTTGTTCCTGTACAAATATATCATTGTGCCACTATGTATGCCTTGCTATGTTCCCAGAGTTATCATCAAAACAAGTTCTTATTTGTATCAATTTATGTATATATGTGTAAGTTGTAAGATTTCACATTATGGTTGTTGATTGTGGTTGAGCTCTTTGGGTTTTTGTGTTTAGTGTTTACTAGTTTAAAGTTTCCTTGTATTACCGTACATAATGAAATCCTACTATACGATTGTATATATAATATATGTTAATATATTCTAATTTGTAGTGTTAGCTTTACTTGATTAACGAATAGGAGTTTTATATTCTCATATTTCTAATAGTTAACAGTATTATCTATATGAGCATGTTGGAATCATTGTTTATACTAACTATTGCAATTGTTGTAAATATTGAATAAGAGAATGTTTAAACATATTCATAATTTAATTTCCATGTTCAAAGGTAAGGAAACATTCATAGACAATACTATTATTAAGGTTAATAAATAATAATAATAATAATAATAATAATAATAATAATAATAATAATAATAATAATAATAATAACAATAACAGTAATAATACAAATTTTACTAACAATATTTCGAACATATTTATTTTTAATATGATAATCATTTGTAAAATATATAGAGTAAAGGAGTATCATATGTTAGGTTAACATTAATGTTTTAAATAAATCTGAATATTATAACTAAATGACAAAATGATTATGAATCATATATGCTTAAAATGTTATATAATATTTAGTAAGACCTTTAGTAGTCTTAAACGAGTTGCAACGCAAGTGCCGGTGCTGATAATAATAACAATACTTAGCATAAAAATTAACAAATTCATGATATAGTTAGCATAAGTTTGATATCTATTATAAAATCATAGCAATATTGAGTCAAACACCTTTCTTAAATTACTAATTGTTTAACACTATTATATCACATATAATGTACGGATGCACCTTCATCTTATTAATTCCAACCTAATTTATCTCTTGATTATTCATAGATGTATAAAATCAATGGTTACCATTTTGAATTAATCATGCTTATAAACATATAATCTTACTTAAACTATCATTGTATTTTATCCTATAATTGTGTTTGTATAGTATGTATATGTATATTTTATGATATAATACCTATTTGAAATCATATATGCATATACACCTTCATTGAGTTCTAAATATAGAAAATTTTATTTAATTTAAGTTCCTAGGTTATTCTATACTCAATGCATCAAATTTTATATAAATTCTTTAAGTATCCATACTTTTATATGTTAAGACTTGTAATACCCATTTAACTTGTATTAATAATATATAATTGTACATATATATTTCAAGTGTTTACATTAACCCTTTGTACAAGTTATTATATTTAACTAATGATTCTAGTTTTCAAAGTCTTATTATGATTAAATAATTAGTTGGTTTATAATTTATAAATTTCATTTAATTTAATACTCTAAATATCTATATCACATATACTTATGATAAAACCAAAGTATAAACTATATACATTAGTCAAGTGTTGACATACTTATTTTATGTATAAACATTTATATACATGTTTTTGTGTGAGTATTTTTATATTAGTTTAATTATGTATAATATTTTAATTAATAATCACTCATGTATAGTTATATTTATTTACGCCTACGTCTCCGAATCTTTAACATAAATCACACACGGTATACAGTTCCAACCAATAATGAAAATTTTAACCAATTATTTCTAGTTATATTTTTATGTTAGTTAACCCAAAAGCTCAACCAATTTAGTATATTTGTTTAAACAAATAAACCATATATTAAAATCAAATGGCGCGCGGTTTTACCTTCCCACTCATTCGTTTCGCGTATCCATAACCGATTAAACTAATCGTACGTTTGTTTCATAACTCGAATATGTTTCTTAGATCTTTTTAATTAGCGAATAAAATCGAGTAGTCGGTTTCTTCCTGTTGACCGATTCTTTCCGGGTTTGACCGGTCCTATCTCCTGTTGAATTTTGTGGACCAAAGCTTGAAACTACTCCACCATCTCAACCCTTTCAGAATCACCGCATGCAGCACCATTGTCGAGCATGGTAGCAGCCCTACCACCACCGCTAGCAACCTGCTCAAGACCTTCATATGACTAGTACTATCCTAAAGACACGAATTGGAGCATAAACTAATTAAGAACCGTCATGCATGTATAAATTGTGCCTGGTTATGAGCTTTCTTACACTTGTCTTCGGTCCGAACGGTTGGAATGACTGGAACCACCTTGAACAGCCACCACCAACCACCGCATCCACTAAGAACACCCAAAAACCACTTTCAGAACCAAAAGCCCTTATAAATCAACATGCATGTGTAGGTCGAAGCTTGGGGAGTCATGTTTACCTTCAATTTTTGGTTATAGAGGGAGGTAGTCAAGCGCTAGCACCACCGCCGCCCCTAATAGTTTTCTGAGAAGCACCACCACTCAACCGATGTCGCCAAGAAACCCCTTTAGATGCCGGCTGAAGCATGAGGACCACCGAAACAGCCTTCATCCGCCGCTGCATGTCATATTTCTGGTCCAAATCCCGTCATTCGACCCTTGCCCACCGAAGAAAACTGGTCTTGGTTCTTCTCATCGACGGTTAGGGTATAACCCTAGTTGTTGTTAACCTTCTCGCACAGCTTTCCTACATTTTGGGTCGATATCTTAGAAAAGGGTAGAAGAGAATGTGGTAATGCTCGAAGAGAAGAGTTCGGGGATGTGCTTTCTTTGCCTCGCCGCCGCAGCTCCGCCCTTGCTCCGCCGTGCTCCGCCTCAACCTCCGCCGTGAGGCTCTCTCTCTCTTTCTTGTTGGTGTCATCGAGCGGCTGCACACACTCAAGGAGTGTATGCGGCTGAAATGGAATGAGAGTGGAAGGGTTCTACACTCCTTTTATACCTAGGGTTAAATCTAGGGTTTAAACAATTAAACACGTACCCGAACCGTCTTGCGCTCGTGTTTCGTATGTGTTTCTCATTTCTAACCCGAGGCTTCCTAATCATAAGTAAAAATACTTAAAAAATATTATTAGAATGTTTATTTTGTTATAATTACGCGTTTTCTTTCGTCAATTACTATTACACATTTATTGGTAACAAACGATGGTTTAGCTGGGTTTGTAATCTACATAAGTTTATTAAAACGGGTTTATTAACTTTATTCGAGTCTAAGATTAAATACTCGAATTTTGTTCTAGTTAAAATTTTTAATGAGCCTAATTGGGCCTAAGTATCTAATTTATAATTATATCTTTCAAGTTTAGGGGATTTTTCACAATTGTTACATTAGAATCTTCCTTGTGAGTATTGTTCCTCCTTTTCTTCGAACCAGCAGTCATCAGGTAAGCAACATTAGGTTTCTCGAGCTTCTGGCACTCTTCCTCTTGTACGCACATGGCAATCAACTAATTCATCATCCACTCCTCTTTCTGACTATTGTAGTTGAACTTGAAAGCCTCATAAGATGGGGGAAGAGAAATCATAATGAAGTGAACCAAGAAACCATCACTGATCTCCATGTCTAATCCCTTAAGTTTACGGGCCATGTCATTCTTCATCATGATGTACTCACGGATGCCACTGACTCGGTTATACTTAGTAGACACAAGTTTCATGATTAGGGTGCTAGCATGCGTCTTGGAGGTTCCTTCGAATTGCTCGTCCATAGAGTTAAGGTAAGCTTTCGCATTAGCCAAATCAGGAATGGCTCCTCTAATGATTGGGCTAATGGAGTTCTTGATAATCATAAAAGCCATCCGGTTGTCCTTATCCCATTTCTCATAAAGAAGTTTAGCCTCAACGGTGCTTTTGTCAGTGAGGGAAGGAGGTGCAGGCTCTCTCAATGCATAGTCAAACTCCGTGATCCCAAGAGTTAGCATCAGCGAATCTTTCCAAGACGAGTAGTGTGTTCGCACCAGTAAGGGTTTCAATTCCCATATTAGGAGCTGTGAATCAAATTAGATGAGTGATGTGTTGTGAAACACATCTGTTTTTCTATGTGTTTCTATTTAGTTTCTGTACATTTTTATTCGTTTTTAGAGTCGATTGATGCTGGTTCTTCACATTTCCACGATTTGATGCTTGCAGGTAATAAACGTGTTATTATGGCACAAAAGATCAAGAAAACGAGTCCCGGGTGAACGAGAACAGACACAACAACAAAGCAGATCAAAAACAGAATTCTGGTGATTGTCGCGTACCGCGACAGCCAAGAAACCCTGTTGCGTAGCACGACAGGTGGAAAAAAATCAGAAATGCCCTTTTTAATGATAGCGGGTTGACCCGACTATTTTGTCGGGTAGTGGGTACCCTCGCGTAGCGTGAAGGGTTTGAGGATGACTGTCGCGTAGCGCGACAGGGTTAAAAATCAGAATTTCGAGTTTATTTTTTCTGAAACGGATGGAGGTGGGGATATTCGATTTTGGACGACTGGAGACAAGGTTAGGAGGCGACCAAGAATCTGTGAACGAAAAAAGAGGCGAGATCTTTCATTTGGAAGCCTTAGGATCAAGATTTGAAGGGTGTACAACGATTGGTTTCGGTTTCTTACTTGTTCTATACATTCGTATGATGATTGATTGTGGTTTACACACTATTTCTTCCTGTTTATTCATGATGATTTGTGGCTAAACCTTTTAGACCACCTAGGGTTTTATAGTATGCATGTTTAATGATTGTGAGGATTGATTGTGGAACAAGTTCGGGTTTTTCAATGGTATAACAATTTGGTTTGGATTCTTGGATGTGTATGAATGTTTATATTGTTTGTGATTTGATTTATCGATTCCACTTGTGCTTTGGCGAATGTCTTTCGTGTAATAGTGCATTCTAGGTCAATTACTTGGTGTACTTGATATGTGGATGGATTACTAGACGTAGTGATTCATAGGAATGATGATTAGGTCACAACCGAATTAAATTTTTAACTGAATTCAATAGTCGTGAGGTGAGGGTTTGTTAGTATGTCTTGAGTGTTCAACAACTAGTTAAAGTCTTTGTGAAAAGACTAAGATTAGGTTAATTGAACATAGTCTTGTATGCTAAATCCAAGATGAATCTCCTTGTTATCCGTTGCATGTTTATGTATAGAGACTTTCGTTTCCGTGAGTTATAATGTCTTTGGGATGTATCATTGATGGGTTGGTTAATTTGTGAGAGTAATTAACCTAAACCGATATTTAAAAGACTTATACACTTTAGTTTAAATCTTTGAGAAAGGTTAAAGAATCTCTAATTTGTTAATAAGTTAAAATTCAAAGATCCCGGTTCCAAAATAAGTTCCATAATCAATCTAAACACATTAGACATGAATATAGTAAACTATAGGTGGATTCTTTTGTTGTCGGAATTTGACATTGAGATTAAAGATAAGAAAGAGGCTGAAAATGTGGCGGCCGATCATCTATCCCGGTTGGAGGACCCGGAGAGGAATGTGATTTATGAGGAGGAGATTGGTGATAGGTTCCCTCATGATATGATCGATTTTGTAGAGGCGGAGAAGCGAGGAATGCCATGGTTCACTGACTTGACGAATTTCCTTGCTCATGGAGTGGTAATTGAGGGAATGACCACTCAACAAAAGAAGAAGTTCTTTAGAGACGCGGGTAAGTATGTTTGGGATGACCCGTATCTATATCGTGTGGGGGGAGATAGGATTCTTAGATGGTGTGTGAGTAGAAAGGAGGGCCTAGAGATTCTGAATCATTGCCATGAAGGCTTGACGGGTGGACATCATGGTCATCATTCCACCTCCCAAAAGGTCTTCGATTGTGGGTTTTATTGGCATTCAGTGGTGAAGGATGCACTTTAGTTTGTGAAGAAGTGTGATCCTAGCCAACGAACCGGGAACATCTCCTCTAAGGATGAAATGCCTCAAAACCCGATTCAAGTGTTGGAGGTTTTTGATCTTTGGGGCATTAACTTTGTTGGACCTTTTCCTTTGTCCAAAGGGAATAGGTATATACTCGTGGCCATAGATTATGTGTCAAAGTGGGTGGAGGCTCAAGCCTTGCCTACAAATGATGCTCGAGTAGTTCTCCAGTTCCTTAAGAAGTTGTTTAGTAGGTTTGGAGCTCCTAGAGCTTTAATAAGTGACAGTGGCATACACTTTTGTAAATGTTAGAAAAGGCACTACAACGCTACGGTGTCACTCATCGTTTGGCGACCTCTTACCATCCTCAAACAAGCGGTCAAGTGGAGAATGCAAACCAGGGGGTGAAACGAATACTTGAGAAGACAGTGGGGAAGAGTGGAAGGATTGGTCCGACAAGTTAGACGACGCGTTGTGGGAGTTTAGAACGGCCTACAAGACACTTTTAGGAACCACACCATACATGGTCGTCTATGGCAAAGCATGCCATCTTCCCGTTGAATTGGAGCGTAGAGCTCTTTGGGCTCTTAAAATGGTCAACCTTGATCTTACCGAGGCGGTGAGTTAGAAGCCCTTCGTGATGCGGTCTATGCACCTTCATTGAGCATCAAAGAAAAGTCCAAGTCATTGCATGATAGAAGATTGAAGGGTTTGAAGGAGTTTAAAAAGGGAGATCGGGTTTTGCTTTACAATTCCCGATTGAAGTTGTTTGGAGGAAAATTGAAGTCCAAGTGGACGGGTCCATACATAGTTGAAGGGGTTTTTCCATATAGAACCATTGAGTTGCAAAACGAAGTAGATGGGAACACTTGGAAAGTAAACGGTCATAGATTGAAGCATTACATTGGAGGATCGTTGGATGAGAGTGAGGAGGAGGAAGAGATCCTCCTAGAGAAACCCGAATGAAAGAGTGTTGATGGGTTCTTGGGATGAAACCCAAGTGTAGAGTTTGTAAATGGTAGATTTCTAGAGTATTTGGTGCGCTTTTGGTGTGATTTTCGTATTTATTTTCCATTTTTTTCGTTTTCGTTTTTGTGTGTTTTTTTGAGTTTTGCGGGTTAATATTCACACATAGCGTCCTTAAATATTTAATATGTTTAAGCATATCAGTATTGTGTCTGTGTGTATTGTTTGTCAGTATCGAGTTTATAAACTGTTTACATCAATTGTTCCATATAATATTAACACATAATATTATACAAATACATTCTGTACCAACATCTATAGTCCTTTCCTACTGTTCCAAACTACTGTTCCAGCACTGATGTTACAGATCACATCAGAGGGTGCGTGACCTTTAGGGCAGTGCTTTAGTAGGGAATGCATAGATGGTATTATTGTGGTTATTTTTAATATTGTACAATTTATTCATAAGGATTTTATGAACTTATTTATGCATGTGAATGTTTATGGACTATGATTTGTAAAACTTAGAACTCACTTGTTTTTAACTGACTTGTTTGAGTATGCATTTCAGGGAGGAATAATACCTTGTGTAGCGAAGGGAAGGCTAACGCATAACTGGCATAACGACGGCTTGTCTAGGTTGTTTTGTACTGGCTTAGTGTGAACCTACTATATTGTAGTTTTTTTCTTGGATATAATTACCCAATAATAAAATAAGTTAATGTTTTGTCTAATTCCACTGCCTTGTAACTCAATATAACTTTGTGTTCTAGATCAATTTGAACCGTTCTTAGTGAAGCCATCTCGAGAATCCGGGAGCGGGCCGTCACAGGTTGGTATCAAAGCCTTAGTTTGAGAGATTTAGACACAACCTTTGTGTCTAGACTTAAATTAAGATTCTTGTACCGTAGAAACCTGTTGGACCAAGGAAACGTGTAAGTTCCTTACAGATTCTGTTTGACAGCCCCTCGAATACTGCGGAATCCTATTCGAAGGTTTTCCAATCAAAATCCTTGCAACCCGTGATGATACGATGATTGGGAATCAACGTTATGAGTGAAATCAAACACCATGGGCAAGAACACAAAGTTGGAGTGGGTGGAGAGGCTTTGAAAACAAGGAGGATACACAGGGAATATTCAGAACCCTAAAACATTCTGTTTGTCAGGTATTTAAAGGAAACAGTCTGCCGTACGAATGAGTCACACGAAGTACTCACTCATACGAATGACTATCCACGAATGAGCCTGTCACAGGAATGAATCAGATCTATGATTCATTCTTACGAATGAAACAGAAACCTGGTTCATTCGCTTGAAAGGTTATTCGTTAGGCACTCACTCGTGCGAATGAACTCATATTTAGGTTCTTTCGTACGAATGGGGATGGATGGTTCTATTAATTCAAAATTAAACATGTTAAACATAAACAACCACAAACAATCATTGATAATACTTGCATTTCATTCAAAAAAAAGAGCTTTACATATAATCATAGACTATTACAAATGAACTAGGGACAAATGGTGCATCTACATACTCCCATTTGGACCTAGTTCTATACTTTAACTGATTCAGTATTCAAAAACTTCTGTGATAAAGCTTTCCAGTCAGAGCCGGCATGAATATCAAAACCAAAGCAAATATGGATAACTCTCATGTATTGCGAGGCCTGCTCCATATCTCCAAGATCAAAGAAGATCTGACATCTATACTGAATCTTGACGTCTTTCTCAGATAGATTTGTATGCCACATAGGATCAAAAAATCAAATGGCATCCCACTTGCCATCTTAGCATAGAACTATCACAGCCTCAGAAGTCCTACCATCAAATTACCACCATCGGAAACTAGTTCCAAAGTCTTGACGCATCTTCCTAAGAGGAATGGTCTTCATAACTCTTGGAGGCAGCCACTTCAGAATAACTGTATGCTTTCTTGACTGAGCGCCAATCTCTGGTAAGTAATACCTTTCTGGTTGTTGATGCTAGAAGTTCACCCATCTTTTTCTATTTTTGAACTTGATTTTCCTGGCAAACCAAGACGACATACCCGAATCTTCGTAGTAAAGCATGTTCAAACGTACCAATTGATTGACCTCGAAACCGGGCAACGTCTTGAAATCATACGGGAATTTGAAGTATTTAATTCCCCTTTCTCTCTTCACACCGTAGCACCCCAGATCTTTGAAATATGGCTAGCTCCGAATGCAACCGCCGGATCTGTATCCTTTGGTTTTGTAGACTTTCTTGTACTGTACTGGAGTAGGGGTATATTGTCTTTTTTTAGTGTCTGCCAGTATGCAGACCACTCATCCTTCCTTTTCTAAATGTCTTCTGCAGAGGCTTCTTTCTCTCCTTCTTTCTCGTCAATCTTTCGTTTGAGTTCTTCTTGTGAATGCTGACGAAATAGATCAGTGAAAGTAGGAAGCTCTTCCTCTTCAGTAGTATACTTTACGGTCTCATCATCGTCCAAGTCTTCCAAGATGACCTCATCAATGTCATCAAATGACTCAGAAATCAGGAGATCAGAAGCAGGAATCGAGGAATCATCAATAACGACCTCATCAGTCTTGTTGGACTCACTTGCTTCACCCACTTGTGAAGCCCACACAAAGGCTATCACTTTGGAGAATTTTAGAGACACATTTGTCTTGGATGAGATTGGGTCAATCTTTTTGACACAAGATGTCTTATTCTTAACAATGGACGCATGAGGAGAAGAGTCAAAATAATCCTGAGAATCGGAGACCCAATCCTCAACCACTCCCTCCACAAATGATTCCTCAGAAAATGAAGAACCCTCATTTGAAATGACTCCAATAGGATCAATTACTAATGGAGTTTTAACTTGAAAATCTTTAATTTCTTTGTCATTAGGTGAATTGACAAAACAATTTAGAACCAGTGGAGGACAATGGATGTACTTTGAAGAGTCATTTCAGTGATATATAGCACCGCAATCTCAGCCTCATGTAATTTCCTGTTTAATAAGTCAATTTTAGCTTGAAAATCTTTTTCATTTGATTTTAAAACACGATCTGCCTTAATACATTGGTTGAGATCACTGAGCAGGTCTGCGTTATGCTCCTGATAAGCCAAGACCTTACTTTCAAGGTCAAAACAATGAAAGCATCTAGAGTTAGGTGATGAACATTCATCATATACCTAACCAGTTTGAGATGAAGCAGAAGTATCCACCATCAAAGCAAATTGTGTAGCATGTTGTTTTTCATAATCAGTATCCATCTCTCCTTGAGTTTTTGAATCTGATGTGCTTTCGGACTCTGGTCCTGATGATTCATCCATTCTAGTATTCATTTCTTCTGAATCACTATCAGCAATGGGATCAACAATTTCCTTGATCTCTGCAACACAAGCTTTCTCATCTGCTCCCTTATCTGAATTGAATCTGAAATCCCAGCTCTCCCCTTCATCATTTTGAACCATTAGAGCCTTCCTTGCATTTGAAGAGCATGCATGAGAAGGAGTCTCAATTGGTACTAATATTCTTTCTAGATTAGCAGCATATGATCTTTGATTCTGAATTAGATTCTAGTTTTCCATCTTATTTGGCTTGTTGCATTGCCTTGCAAAATGTTCTTTATAACCATAGTTGTAGCAAGTAACTGAGGACATGTCAAAACCAAACTTTGAATCCTTGTTCAAGTTGATATCCTTCCCAGTTCTTCTGACAAAATCTTTCGCTCATCTAAATCAATCTGTGAGTAATTTCATTGGTTAAATGTGGATTATTGATCTGTCCAACTAACAAACCATCATAAAGCTCACAAGTGTAGATAAGAGACCCATATGCTCTTTAGCAACCTCTACTGTCACTTTATCAAAATTTTTTGTCTTCAAGTTAATGACAGAATGGCTATCCTCTAAATGAGAGGTAGAAGTGGCAGCAAACTGACAGAAGTGTGCCTGATTTGAAACCGGAGCTTCTTTGGTCTGTGAAACAAAGGTTGTTTTTAGAGGAGCATGTGAAGGAGTTCTTTCTACAGTAGGAATAGAGTAATAGATTGATGGATCTTGAACTTGAGCTACCCGTTTAGCTTTCCACTTGTTCTCTATCTCCTGCTCCTTTCGCTTATAAATAAAGTCATTAATATCCATGGTAGCAATCATCTTACTCTGTTTCAGTACCATAAGGAAAGATTCCCACTTGGGAGGTAATGCATCAGCCAGACATTGAATCTTATCTTGAGTAGTTGTTTTGAGTTGATGGTTGAAAAGCTCACTGAAAAGATGATAGAAACTAGCAATCAGATCACCCAAAGACTCGTTTCCCACATACATAAAGCTGTTTAACTCTTTCCTCAAATCCTTAGACTTAATGCTCTTAAGTGCATCATTCCCCTCATATCTCTGTTGCAAAGCAACCCATAACGATTTGGAAAAAGTAAACTGTCTGAACTGATGAAATATATCGGTAGCAATAGACTGAGACAGGATTGCATAGGCCTTTTTCTCAAAATCATAACTTTCTTTGAGGCTCAGTCATCTGAGTTACAAGGATAGGTGATCCATCCTCACTAAGTAGTCTCAAATACCCACCGTCAATCATCATCCATAAGTTGGTGTCCACCCCATTGATGTGTATTTCAAATCCATACTTTCAGTGTGGATAATTATCTAAAGAAAGCAACTTTGGAGCTTTATTGGAGTTCCCAATCTCCGTCTCTGTAAGCAATAAGTTCTGAATTATGTTGTTCTGGTTTGCCATCAGTGCAAGCTCCTCCATAATAGAAAAGGAAATCTGATTTGAAACTTAGAAACATTTTCTGTCCTTAGGTGCGAATGGAGCTAAATGATATGAATGACGGGGACGAATGACACTGTATCACACGAATGAAAGGAAGAATGAAGGATTGTCACGAATGAATGTCTGATACTAATGAAAATATGAACAAATGAACTACTTATGTGAATGAGAGAGTCATTCGTGCATAGATGGAACGAATGAAATTCTAGTCGTGTGAAGTAGGGACGAATGAAAATCTATTCGCCTGAATATCTAGTCGTGTAAATAGCTTTTCGCCCAAGATCCCATTCATGTGATCTGAGTTTTCAGCCACAAAAATTCCTCAAACTTGATTTCTAGACCAAGATTTCATTCCAAATTTTGCAGACAATCTCAAAATGACTTTCCCTAGGTTCGTGAATCACTTAGAACTGAAAAGATACCCAAAAGCATGAGTTTCACCCTACAAACTTGAACTTTAAGAAGAGAAAAATAGGGTTTCTTGCAGAAAATCAAGAATCAATCACAAAATCTGTAGATTCGATTGGAAACGAGCAGAATGAAGAGCCAAAGCTTCGATACCACTTTGTTGGACCTAGGAAACATGTAAGTTCCTTACGGATTCTGTTTAACAACCCTTCGAATAGTGTGGAATCCTATTCGAGGGTTTTCCAATAGAAATCCTTGCAACCCGTGATGATACGATGATTGGGAATCAACGTTATTAGTGAAATCGAACCCCACGTGCAAGAACATGTAGTTGGAGAGGGTGAAGAGGCTCTGAAAACGAGGAGGCTACACAGGGAATATTAAGAACCCTAAAACATTCTGTTTGTCAGGTATTTATAGGAAACAGTCTATCATACGAATGAGTCACAGGAAGTACTCACTCATACGAATGACTATCCACGAATGAGCCTGTCCCATGAATGAATCAGATCTCTGATTCATTCGCACGAATAAAACAGAAACCTGGTTCAATCTCTTGAAAGGACATTCGTTAGGTGCTCATTCATGCAAATGAACTCATCTTTAAGTTTCTTCCTACGAATGGGGAAAGATGGTTATATTAATTCAAAATTAAACATGTTAAACATAAACAACCACAAACAATCATTGATAATACTTGCATTTCATTCAAAATAAAACCTTTACATATAATCACAGACTATTACAAATGAACTAGGGACAATAGTCGTAAACAGTGTTAGAACAATGTGTATTCATGTCCAATCAGTCAATGTGATTCATACGTTCATAAGTGTGTTTATGTGTTACAGGATCTTATTAAATAGGAACAAGTATGTATTATTTATTTACAGTCGAGTTCGCTAGGCAAGAACAGCATCGTATTATATCGAAACAGTGGTGGGACGGCGTCAGATAAGGCAGGTAGCTAGACTCTAAGGTATGCCCTATACATATATAGCGTTCGGTGTAATGGGATAGTGTTAGTGCGTAGTGTTTAGATGAATAGTATGACAAACGAATAAATTAAACAAAATCGTAATATGTTAGCGAGACTGAGTATAATTATGGGTGACGATCCATAACGATACGAATGTTGAACTTATAATTATGATTAAACGACAATAAATAAATAATACGATCGAAAAACGTACGCGATTGCGGGTATACACGTAATTGTATTTGTTTAACGATCTGACAACGAACGAAGAGTAAAAATAAATGAAATAAGTTATTTTACATTTTTGCAATTTTGAAACTCATCAAAATCAATTCAAAATATTATTTTCTTAATCGTGATGACGCGTACGTAAAAATACGCGAAACCGACACCGAGCGAGACCGAACACACGAGGAACCAACCGGGGCATAAAAGCCCTTAATTCCCTTCATTTCTTCATTTATTGCAGCCTCCTACCCTCTATCTAGATTTTCGGAGATCCCACTCTCTCACTAGAAAACTTCACAAAAATCTTCATATCTTCTTCGTTTCTTGGCGGATTTGAGTGATTCTTGAACCTACGCGAAGCTCTCGACATCCTCTACACGAAAGTACAAGAGATCTGTGGATTTGTCCGGCAAAAATCGAGGTATGCTTCAAGAAAGATCACGAAAAATAGGGTTTTTTTATGTGTTTGTCTAACCCCAAGTTCCAGCCGGTTCTAAGCCCTTTCAATTGAACCTACAACATTTCGAGGTTGGGTTTACAAGTAGTCATGGCATAGAAATGGTTGGATTGAAGGAACAAGGTTGAATGATGGTGTTGATAACAGGTTCGTCGGGGAGCTGCATCAGATGGGACACGAACCTGTGGTTCATAGCCGAACCCTACAGGGCCGAACCTTCCTGCTCCAAGTCACGAACCCAACCCTGCGAACCTTACCTGTCCAACGAACCTGTGCAGAACCACTCCCGAACCTTCCTGGATAGCGAACCTGTGTGAAGCGAGCACCCATGGCCGAACCCTACTAGGGTGACGAGCCTTTAATGCATGAGACGAACCCTGGGTTTGTGGCTATCAAAGCCGAACCATACACGAACCTCCGTTGCAAACCCTAGTCCAGCGAACCTTTCACTTTATCAACGAACCTTCGACCAGTTAGCCTCATCAAACGAACTTTCACTTTGCCGCGAACCTAGGCCTCGGACGAACCTTGCATGGCTGACTCTCACGAACCCATGCATGACCAGCGACGAACCTTAGCCGATACCCACTTGGCCGAACCTAACCATGATAACCGAACCCTTGGAAGTGGCATGGGAACGAACCTTAGCCGAACCAAGTCTATAGGTTCGCTGATCATGAGAGGATAAGATGCAATTTTCGTGAACTTGGTCCAATAAAAGAATTCGGCCAACCCATTTAGGGCCCATACGAGTTGATTACTTCAATCACTCGGCCCAATTCATTTAATGGGCCCAATATCCTATTCATACCATGAGTTTAGCCCAAGAACATATTACCCATCCATAACCTAACCGGCCCAATAACAAATGCTTGGGCCCAATAGGAAGAAATTGATCCATGGGATTATATCTTGGCCCAATCTTGGTCTTTTAATTCATTAACTATGAAGTGATCATGACTGGTTTAAGTTTAACTTAACCTAATTATATGGTCAAGTCATAAACATAAAGGGTTAAAACATTATAACATATCTTTAAACTACATGTTTAACGAGGGTTATTAAATCCATCAACACTTGTTATTTTATGCATAAAAGAACATGACACCTCTTTTTCATAAACCAATTATCGATCAAGTGATTCAAATCATGATATTCAAATTCACGCTACATTCTTAATCATGAGAACAAGTACTCAAGAGTTAATCAAGATCAAGATAACGCAAGTCAATCAATGAATCAAAGTCTATACAATCATAAATCTTATATTCTATGTATGATTACAATGATATAGGAACCAGTTAGAAGTCTTGTTGGCTACTTGCTACTTGTTATAGTTCAGAGTCTACTGCAGACAGGTGAGAACTTTAGCCCCTCTTTTACTGTTTTCAACTATTTTGGGGTGGAACACGTGAACAAACATTCTTTGTGCAAATCATATTTCATATACAAGAGTTATGCTATTGTTTCAATGTGACATGTTCAATATGGAAATCCAAGGGATTTCTCAACTATTTTCAAAGGAATTATCAACCATTTGTCATAGTTTTATCAACTGTTTAACAATCTCTACTAAATTGCTTTATAAAAAGGATCATTAAACTGTTTTATATCTATTTTACATGAAAGGTTATTTTATAAAACTTGTTATTATACAAGGACACTATTCTATGCATTAAATCAAAGGTTTCAAACAAGGTCTTCAATTAATAGTTTTCATGGTGATGTTCAAACAAAGAATTCAATTCAAGGCATTCAAGCAAGGTTTTCAAATCATAATATCAAATAAGGCATTCAATCAATGGTTACAAATCAAAGTATTCAAAAGCATGGTGTTCATCATTGTGAACAAACTTATACACACATCAAGTTACATATTCATTAGCGTTAGTACTGGGTGATCACAACAAGGGAAAGCGGACTCATTCGTTTACACCAAACTGGAGTTAGCTTTTAAATTTGTTTTAAAAGCTAACTGCAGTGTTGGATGCATTATGGTCATTCAAAGTTGCTGAAAAATTTTCTAACTCCAAACATAGTTTGGGACTTGATTATATGTCGGTTTTTCTAGCAAACAGTCTGATGACTGTTTGGACACGTTATATATACTTGATGTTAGTTTGGGTTTCAACCATCCATGCATTTACATTCACCGTTTATTTCATATGCCTTACAATGCAGATTCATGTTTACAACTGTTAAACCTATTGTTCTCACCAACCACTTTTGTAGTTCACAGTTACTTTTCACGTGTTTCAGGTAATCAGGTTTAGATCATTCTCAAGGACAACTAAGAGGACCATTCTAAGATAAAACAAGATAACAAAACAAGCTAGGATGGATTAGATACCCATTAAATCCTAATTGTTTAATTGTGATGTTTGTGTCTTGTTTGTAAACAATATTTTTGGGTCCGTAGTTGTCATTCTTTTGGTAGATAGATTGAATGTCTGTAACTAAACAATGGTCTAAATATTATGAAATCTAGTAATACATTGTGGTTGTTCTTATTCAATACTTGTGCATGATTCAACCATATCGTCACCGCGCAGTGGATTCCGCACGCGGCGCAGGGGGTGTGACACTATTACAAATGAACTAGGGACAAATGGTGCATCTACAAAACATGCTAGTACATACATCTTAAGGCCAATAACATTCATATTTATGGTTGTTTCAAATGAACGGTTTGAATCATGAACTTGACCACGGCATATCAAAGACGAATTAAAGGGGTGATGGGCTGGTGGCTGGGACATGTTCCCTACATATGCCCTATATATAAACTTCTTTGGTTTGTTAAAGATATGCTTAAGTGAAAGGTTAACAGAACATAAATTCAATGAAAATGCTTAATGGTGACTGTTATAAATAATTTGTGTATTTTAATAGAATCGTGATAGTCTTAATGCATGATTTATCTGTCATTGTTCTTTTTAGACTATTAACTATCATGCGGACACTAATACAATCCACGTATTGATTGTAGAATCATAAATGATTAGACAAGGATGTGGAAGGGGTCTTCGTAGACCAGCAACTCGCGCACATCCAAAGGTGGAGGCGGAAGAAGAACCTGGTGACGTGCATATGACCGAAGAACAACTACGGAATACCATCACTAAGCATATTACACAAGCTCTACAAAACGCCATGCCAGATATTTTGAATGTAGTTCGGATGCCTGCCAACAATGTTGTTGGAGGCATGAGCAATGTTAATGGTAATTGTAATGTTAATGGTGTTGGAAATAACAATGGTTTTGCTGCCGGAATTAATGTACCTCTCGAAGGTAACAATGTTGCGGTGGGTAACCTACAAAACTGATGAAGTTGTAAAGCATTCCTAGCCTACAAGCCAAAGGAATTTGATGGATGTCAGGATGTTGTGGCAACCATGAAATGGATTAGAGAGATGGAAGTTGTAGTCAAAACCAGTAATTGTGATGATGATCAAATGGTAAGATACACAACACAATCCTTTAATACTGAAGCGTTGTATTGGTGGGATGTGTTCTCTAGACCAAGGGAGAAGATTTTTTGAATCAAATGTCTTGGAAAGAGTTTAAAAATATGATGATTGAAAGATTCTATCCAGACAATGAATTAGAAAAGATTGAGCAAGAATTTCTGCAACGGGAGCTTGTCAATATGACGCATCGATAATATGTTACAAGATTCACTGAGCTGGCACGACTTGAGCCTCGTCAATTAAGCACATATAAGAAATGGGTTAGTCGATATCTTCGTGGATTACCTGCGGGAATGAGGGAATTGGTTCGTGCAACAATGCCGAAGAATTTTCAAGAAGCAGTAAATGCTTGTGGTGAAATGGAAATTGATTTGATTTGAAAAGGGAAGTTACCAGAAAATGGTTTGAAGCGAAACCAATAGGAGTCCTCAAAAGGTTTCAAAAACTTTAACCACAAGTTCAAGAAGGTATTTGAAGGGAAGAAGCTGACATTATGCAAAAAGTGCCACAAGTTTCATAAAGGGAATGTATTCTTAGTGACATAACGTGCTTTCGTTGTGGACAAAAAAGGCACTATGCTTGTAGATGTCCAACTTCGGGAATTTGTTATTAATGTGGAGAGGAGGGGCATAGGAGGTTTAATTGCCCAAGACTTAAGGCAAAAGTGGAGCCACTTCGAATCACTGAAGGAAGAAAGGAAATGCACCAACGGCTAAAGCACTAGCATACACGATGACAAATGATGAAGCCAAAATCTTTCCAGATGTTGTGTCGGATACGTTTCTGATCAATAACATACCTGCCACTATCTTATTTGATACTGCAACAAGTAAAATTTTTGTGTCTTCTAGTTTTGCTAATACCCTTAATAGACCATTAAAAAACTAGAAATTTCATTTGAGGTTGAAACCGCTATTAGTGTAACCACTATGTTACAATATATGATTGAAGATTGTGTGCTTGATATAGAAGGGCACTTATTGCCTACTAAGATCTTTTTAATTACGTTGGTGGATTTGACATCGTATTAGGCATGGATTTGTTATCTGAGAACGACGCCCATATAGTCTGCAATAAGAAGATGATTCACATAACAACACCTGATGGGAGCATAATTTCTGTGTACAGAGATCATGATGAAAGACTTGTAAAATCATATCAATGATGAAGGAGAAATGAATTATGACTCACAGTTGCATGGCCTATCTCGCGTACGCAATTGATACTGAAGAGAAAACCGAAAGGCTACAAGATATCCCGGTGGTTTTTAATTTTCCAGACGTATTTTGTGATGACCTAGCAGGATTCCTATAGAACGGGAAGTTGAATTTCGTATCAATCTTGTACCAAGAGCAAAACCGATTGCTAAGGCTCCATACCGATTGGCCCCATCTGAAATGAAGGAGCTTATGACTCAATTGGAAGACTTACTCAAAAAGGGATTCATTAGACCTAGCATCTCACCTTGGGGTGCTCCAGTCTTGTTCATTAAGAAAAAGGATGGTAGCATGCGTATGTGCATTGATTATCGAGAGCTTAATAAACTAACTATTAAGAACCGATACCCACTACCTAGGATCGATGACTTATTTGATCCATTACAAGGAGCTAATTGGTTTTCACAAATCGATGTGAGGTCAGGATATATTCAATTAAAGGTTCAAGAGGAAGACATTCCAAAGACAGCTTTTAGAACACGTTATGGGCACTATGTGTTTTTGGTAATGTCATTTGGTTTAAGAAATGCTCCTGCGCCATTTATGGATGTCATGAACCGAGTTTTGAAACCGATGCTAGATCATTCGATGATTGTTTTCATTAATGATATTTTGATCTACTCCAAGAAATAAGGAGATCATGCTTGTCATCTGTGTGAAGTACTTTAGACCCTACGTAAGGAGAAACTTTATGCAAAATTTTCTAAATGTGCAATTTGGCTATGGGAAGTTCAATTTCTAGGCCATGTTGTAAATGTGGACGGTATTCTTGTCGATCCAACAAAGATAGAAGCAGTCACAAAATGGAATCAACTGCAGACACCTACAGAGAGTCGTAATTTCTTAGGCCTGGTAGGCTATTACACAAGGTTCATTGAAGACTTTTCAAAAATAGCCACTCCACATAGCAAGTTAACAAGGAAGGAGACAAACTTCAAGTGGGTTACAAAACAAGAGGAGGCGTTTGAAGAATTGAAGAAACGGTTAACTCAAGCACCCGTGTTATCTTTACCTGACGGGAATGAAGACTTAGTAATTTATTCTGACGCTTCCTACCAAGGTTTGGGGTGTGTATGATGCAACATAGTATAGTTATTGCATACGCATCCAAGCAATTGAAGTTGAATGAATTCAATTGCCTTACCCATGATCTAGAGCATGTTGCTGTAGTGTTTGCGTTGAAGATTTATAGGCATTATTTTTATGGAGTCATGTGTATCATCTACTCAGATCACAAGAGTTTAAAATACTTCATTGAACCGAAAGATCTGAATATGCAGCGAAAAAGAAGGTTGGAACTTATAATGGACTATGATTGTGACATTCTTTATCACCCTAGAAAGGCCAATGTTGTGGATGATGAATTAAGTCGAAAGAACAAGCATCTTACCATTCGGGTGAGATCATTCAAACTTGTAGTCACTTCAGATTGTATACAAAAGTTATGTGAGGTACAACTTGAGGCACTCAAATTAGAAAACTTATGGAAAGAAAGAATTTTTGGTTAGACGGGTAAACTTGAAGAAAACGAATGTGGCATTAAAACCCGGTTTGATGTATCTGGGTACCAACCGGAGAAATTAGAACCAAAATTCTAGATGACGCACACAAGTCACGTTATTCTATTCATCTAGGTGAAAAAAAAATGTATCAAGATCCTTATCATGATTATTGGTGGCATGGGATGAAATTCAATGTTATGCAATACGTGAATAGATGCCTAACATGTGCTCAAGTTAAGGCTGAGCATCAAAAACCTTATAGTAGGGTCCCGCCATTACCAATTCAAGAATGGAAATGGGAAGAGATTAGTATGGATTTCATAAATAAGCTTCCATAAACGGCTAAAGGTTATGATACTATACGGGTAGTCATTGACCGGTTAACTAAAGTTGCTCACTTTATACTGATTCGTGAAACCTACTGTTTCGATAAATTGGCTGAGTTAATTATCAAGTTAATTGTTGCACGACATAGAGTACCAACATCAATTGTCTCGGATAGAGACACACGATTTAGGCCAAGATTTTGGAAAAATGTTTCACGCAAAGTTAGGAACGAAATTATTAATCAGCACAGCATATCATCCTCAAATAGATGGTGAGAGTGAACGAACCATTCAAACTCTTGAGGATACGTTACCTGCATGTGTTATCTATTTTGGAGGAAATTGGTACAGTCACTTACCTCGAGCTAAATTCTCGTATAACAATAGCTACAATTCAAGCATTGGTACGCCTCCCTATGAAATGTTAAACAGAAGAAGGTGTAGGACACCAGTATGTTCGCGTGGAATAGGGGAAAAGGAGATGGGAAATAAGACTATTGTATAAAGTTTGATAGAATAATTGGAACAAATTAAAGTTCGTTTAAAGATATCTCAAGATAGACAGAAATCGTACGCCGATAAAAGACCAAGGCTGACGTAATCTTAAGTTGGAGACTATGTTTCGTTGAAGGTCTCACCATGGAAAGGAATTATACGATTTCGAAGAATAGGAAAGCTAAGCCCATGGTATATAGGACCTTTTCAAATATTGTCCTGAGTAGACCATGGGAGTCTGCACCATGGCTGGTTCGAACATCCGAATGGCTCACCCAGCTCGGCCAAATGGCCAAGAGCCAAAAAGAGGACTCATTCGCTCGTATCCCTATTCGGCCAGGTGGATCCATTCGCACGAGCCTTCTCATTCGGTCAAGTGTTCTAGTCGCATGGTAGTCTTCTTTCGGCCAAGATCCCATTTGCATGAACCAACACAATCGGCCTTAGTCTTTAGCATGGCCACTTTCGGCCAACCGAAGCACATCATTCGCGTGGGTTCATCTAATTCGCATTATATTACCCATTCGCACAAATCCTTTGGTTCGGTCAATCCCCTCATTCTCCTAACCTTATTAGGGTGGACTGATTAGTTCGTGAAAGGGTACTAAACTAAGGGATTAACCATTGGCACTCATTACATGGGTGCATGGGCTTTGTACGTGGAATGCATGCATGGGGGGGATCTAATAGGGTTTTACGAGGGTGTTAAACAGTTTTGTAACTATACATGCAAAGGTTTAACACTAAAGTTTCTAAATTTCAAAGGTGTATAAACATGGGTTTGTGGATATAAGTTGGGTTTAAGACACACGGGCTTCATTTAATGAAATCACGAATAGGGTTTTAAAAGACCAAGGTTTTTCGTGAATCATTTTGACATATAAACATGGATTTTGGACATCATTTGGGTTTAACACATTCGGGAATTCATTAAACTAAAGCGTGAATAATATGGTGAGAATTCATTAAGGATCAAGACAATAGTCTAAGTATATAGGTGTTGATTTCACTGTTAACACCTAATACTTAGAAATTTCATGCAAACATATAACTACATTAGATTGTTCACTTGATCTTTCTAGGATTGGTTATACACAAGGACGATCAAGGAACCATGGGAAACGAAAACATATCAAAGGACTTAGAGTTAATCGAGTGAGATTAACTCAAGTCTAAGAAGTTAACTTATAAATTGCTTAAATTAACTTATGTTTAACAAAAAAGGAAATGATTTATGAACTACTTTAATTAAAATGTTTTAAAATAATTGAAATGATTTCTTAAATGAGTTTATTTAAGATGTCCTACTTAAACGACTTTGAATGTAACTAACATAAACCTTACATAGCTAAGGTTTAATAGTGATTATTCATGGGATAAGGGTTTACAAACGGGTAATACATTTAGAATAGCTAGAGAGACATAGAAACACACTAGTAACTGTGACAACCAGTACCTGATCGTCCGGCAAGTCTGTACGGTACGTGTACTTTCAATATTTACTATGTGTAAATACAAGGTGTAAATACAATGTGTGAACAGTTGTGTGTCAACAGAACTCAGAAAACAAACAACAGTTGTATGTGTTTAAGTGAAAACTTAAATACAGTTAATACAACAACTCAAGAGAAACAACAGTGTACAAACAAATGACAAGAAAATATCGGTTGCGATCTGATGACCACAGATGACAGGAATCAGATTGCCGACAATTCAATGAGAAAACAATGGGAATTCAATGTTAACATGGTGAAAACATGCAAGTTCAGTTAAGTCCATCAGTGAGAAAGTACAATACAACACATAAATTCAGTATCGGCTACGAACGATGAACTGACAGCGTGTTTGCATGGGTGACGATTCACACAAACATATCTGTGATTTTAAAGTTCTGAATGATAACTGAAAAGTAGAAAACAAGAATCAGAATGTGAAACTGTCGTCAGATTCGTTCGGGTGACGATTCGAACGAATACGTGCAATGGTGACTTAACAAAACGAAACGACAAAACAAATAATAATAAAATAAATTAAGAAAAAACAAATTTAAATAATTTATGAGGAATAACCACCTTAGAAAAACCTAAAAATAAATCATTTTATTTGGAAACGAAATGAAAACGAAAACCGAGCAAACGAAACGAACTCGAACTCACCCGGGGTATAAATACCCTAAATGAGTTCATCTACCACATTTAATTCATCTCCCATCTCTCTCTCTACACCCAAATTCCTGGTTCTCTCTCTCTCTCTAGAAATTTGGAACTTCAAACCTTTGGATCTCCTTCAATTGTTGACGAAATCTTGCATTCTTCGTGTCTAAACGAAGCTCTTGGTCTCCTCTACATGAAAGTACAAAGGATCTGCTCGAAAACCCACTGAATCGGAGGTAAACTGAGTTTACAAGTTGCGAAAATTAGGGTTTTGTGTACGCTTGTGCGAACCCTTCTAAAACCGGTCCAAACCTCAAAACCATAGGTGAAACACATTAGATCATCCTAGGAACTGGGGAAACACTAGGGATTGAGCTTAGAACACAAAAGTAGTGAAAGGGAGGGCTAGGACGCGGCTGGCCGAAGGAACCCACACAGCCGGCCGAAAGGCCTAGGGCCGAGGGAGTGGCCGTATGAACTCGGGCGACCAAAGGGCAACCCTTCCAACTGAATGACTTGGGCCGACTAAAGTCCCATTCGCCCATTCATTCTGAGCAGCCGAATGGCCCATTCAGGGATCATCATCCGGCCTTATAAGGCTCATTCGGACCAGCTTCATTCGCTGAGCTATCTGCTTCGGTCGAAGTCCCTTCTCATTCGCATGATGACACTTGGTCAGTCATCTCATTTGCGGGGGCATCTTCAGTCGGCCAAGTTTACATTTGGTCTAGCAGTCATCATTCGGCCTTGTTTATTCTGAGGGTGCGTCAGCCGGCCTAACCTCATTCGGTTAAGTGGTTTAGCATGAAAATAAACACTTTAAACCAACTACATTAAAACCCCATGCATGGTTATGGGAATTACAAACTATACTACAAAGGTGATGGGGATTTTGGTTAAACAAAACATACAATGCCTAAAACCCTAATATACTACAAAGCTTATGACATGGTTATGTTAACAATAAAATAACAACTAAATTTATCACATAAAGTGTTAAAGGGTTAGGATACAAAAAATCATACTCACCTTAACACGACTAAAGGAATGATAACTCTTTCAAGTGAACCACAATTGGAGATAAGACAACAAAGACCTACAAGTGTTAGCCAACTTTAGGGCTAACACACGCACACAAACACACCTACACTTATAACTTATACTTATAAGTTGCAAACATCGTGAAATCAATACAGGGTTGTGAAAACAATATCAAGAACGAAAACGAGCGCATGCATTTCTTGTATTACTTAGTCAACCACTTCAACTACAAGGTAAGTTCATACGCCCCTTTTCTAATCTTAACTGATTTCAAATCTCAGGGCTGAGGAACATGCTAATTCTTTTAAATACTTAAAAGTTTAGTACAACATACTGATTTTACTAAGATTTAGATAATATTGTTTATCTTTATTATCGCTTTTCATTGTATGCATGCTTGTATGATCATAACATAACTGAGATATCTAGGATGAAACATGATAATATAGCTTCATGAATCATCAACACAGTAGAATAATACTAGTTGTAAGATTATATCTTACAACATCTTATTATTCTTACATGGATGAACAAGGGAATAATCAAGTAGACAACACACTGACAATGACAGCTAACAAGAATGATATGATGATAACATCATTTCACTATATCATTCACCACCGGAGTTAGCTATGTGTAATAAGACAAGTTCTTATAACACCATTCTTACACCTCGGTGAAGGCTATGGGATAACATGAGACAAATAATAAGGAGAACAAGAATGATGATCATGTCCACATGACATCATTCACCACCTAAGTTAACTAGGTCTAGTAGGACTAGCTCTTACAACACGGTAGTACAACTAGGTGAAGACTACGGGATAACAAGAATGATAAACATGATAACGTATTTCATGTTAACAACATCATTCACACATTACTAACATCGTGTATTAAGGCAAGTTCTTATAACAGTTTGTTAAAGACTACGGGAACACATAACAACAAGTACACACAACAAATTGATTACTATTAAACGATCTGTATTATATCACAACAATCATGTGCTATGTATTCAAGTTCAATTGTAAGTCCCTCATCAAAGAATCGTTTACCAGTTAATTTAGTGGGTTCTAAACGGACGATAACGAAGTGGTACCATAGGTTTGACAAACCTCCGGCGAGTGAAGTCGGTACGTTGATCGTATTGTTATCATTGGCCGGTAATGTATGACCGGTGACAGGGTGTCACACCTCGAGCCGGCGGGGTTGGATCGGATTCCCCGTCTGGCAGAAGGTTCTCGGGGCATGATTTCGGGAATGATAATCGTGATGATCAGATTGTTTACATAGCATCAATGTTAAGAATAACTAAAGCACAATAAGCATTACACTAAAATTTCAAAGTTAAATTACAGGATCACTGTTTAGTAATATAACTAAGTAAGGCTATCAAAACATTAAGTGTTTTCTATCTTGCATCGAGACAAGATATCAACATAGCTTTACAGCATTCACCAAAATCTGTGCTTTTCAAAAGATACTAGGTCCTCTAACTGGGCATCCTAGTATACATTCCTTAGCCTTAGCTTAATCCTGTATGTCACCTGAGAAAGCATGTAAGAAAACAAAGTCAACACGATGGTTGGTGAGTTGTTAATGATAATTAAGCATTTCACCTACCATTCAATTCCACATTAATTCAAGCTTCCTGTTTATAAGTTTATGCTACAACCCAAAAGTGTTCACGAATCCCCTAGATAACCACCTTAATCTCATTAACACCACCTGTATCAACCAACTCGGTATGCTTATATATAGGGCATACCCCTGAGTCGAGCATACAACCCGCCCAGACGTCGTCCCACCACATACTAAATCGCATAGGACATTGCTGTTAATGATAATTAAGCGTCTTACCTACCCTTCAACACGCACCAAGTAGCATCTGAGTATCATGTTTATGAGGCACCATTATGAACAGCTGAACACCCTAAGGAGTTCCGCATCCATCCATAACGGTCCTAAGTATAACTCGTGACGTGTTATGATAGAGAACCCTCAAGCTGACACAAAGTCAGCTAGAAGAACCCAATTCATTCTAGTCACTTGTCATAACCATGGAAGAATCAAGAAGAAAACTGAATGACTAGTATGGCTTGACCACTGTCAAGACTCGACGGTCAATCAGTCTTTCTTACATGACCCTGACAACGAAGAACACTGATGACTAGTGTGGCTTGACCAATGTCAAGACTCGGCGGCCAACAGTCGGTCTTACGATGTCCGACAAAGAAGAGCACTGATGACTAGTTTGACTTGACCCATGTCAGGACTCGGCGATCAACAGTCTCTCTTACGATGTCCTATAGCTTAAGCATACAAGTTTAAAGCATTCACATAGTTTCACTGATGACTAGTTTGGCTTGACTAATGTCAAGACTCGGCGGTCAATCAGTCTATTGTTCGAGCATATCAAGTATATTAAGCGTTCATGTGTTCCACGCATATCAAGTATATCAATCATTCATGCTTTCCAAGTATATCAAGTATATCAAGCATTCATGTTTTCCAAGTATCAAGTATATCAAGCATTCACGTATTTCAAGCCTTCCAAGTATATCAAGCCTATCAAGCATTCCCGTGTTTCAGTCTTCACAAGTCTTTCTAAGTTTAAGTTTTCAAGTTTAAGTTTAAAGAAATAAATGTAAGTGTAAAACGAATTAACATCTAGATTAAGGGTGCAAAATCTCATCTATTAAAATGATTACATAAAGTATTAGTATTTAGAATAAGCATATATAGTTTTAGCTTTCGAAACGAGTGTATCAAGTATTAGCGTTTAGTGTAAGTGTTTCAAAGCCTTAGCATCGAGTAAGTATTTTACGCATAGAGTTTATAACGTAAAAATTAAACGTATAGTTTAAGAACATAGCTTTTAGCATAAGCATTTAGCCAAAAGTTTAAGAGTAAAGTTTGTAGCACAATCATTGAGTGTAATGTTTAAGCCTAAGGTTTCATAGCATAAGTATCAAGCATAAGGTTTAGGTATAAGCATAACATCATAAGTGTCAAGCATAAAGTATAAGCATCAAGTTTGTGTCATAAACGTAAAGCATCAAGTTTAAGCCTCACGATTAAGTATAAAAGCATTTATTTAAATTTCAATATTTATTTAAGATGTATAGCATGGTTCTAAGTCCCGAGGTAAAACAAATATGTTTGAAAAGGGACAAATGAACTCACATGGTGTTTGATGTGATTGACTATGTAAAGACAAGAATTCATGCGCTCGTTGTGGTGATTGTTGTTGTGTTCAAGATCCTGTATTGATTTCATAGTGTTTGTAGTTTATAAGCATTTGTTTGTAAGAATTTGTTGTGCGTGTACGTGTTAGTGTTAGCCCTAAAGTTGGCTAACAGTGTGAGTCTCGATCATCATTTGGCCCCAATTCCTCTTGTTATGAATTTTACTAATATTTACACAATTTGGTTACCTAACTTGTCATGTTATCATGTTTTTATGTGTAACTCAACATGAATCTATTTCGTGTAGTAAAACCTTACAATTTACTATTGTGTATAAATGCACAACTTAGGTTTTAACTTAAGGTTATAAATCTTTAACACTTATAAGATTTTCAATAAGTGTTTGCTTAGTTATTAACTAACCATAACATTATTGTTGCAAAATTTAACGTTTTAAGTGTTATGAATATATTAGCTTGTATCATTAATCAAGTGGGCCGAATGTGAATGGACCGTGTATTAAGTGTATGGGCTAAGTAAATGTGTTGGGCCAATTGAGACATATGGACCTAAGGTGTGACATTTAACCACATCGATGGGCCGATTGATGAATACATTTGTTTAGACATTATGGGCCGGTTTAAGTGGGGCGTGGGCCTAAAAAAATATACATATGGGCCGAAGTATGTATACATGGGCTACTAGAATCCTTGGCTAAAAGGAGAGGAGATGAATCCGATCAACAACCAGTGAACCTATTACATTTTTGGCTAAAGGTTCGTCCCACTCCAATGGTTCGACTAAGTGGTTAATTGAACATAGGTTAGGCCGACAACAGAAGCTAGGGTTAGACTTTGTAGACACCCAGCGCATAGGTTCGCCTGGATGGAAGCAGGGTTCGGCTGATCTTGTATGTGATCAGGTTCACAGGTGAAGTGAAACATGGGTTCGGGGCTGGTGATTCACGAACCTAAGGGTTCGAGGATGGTGAACAAGGGTTCGGTGATCAGAAACTGTTACAGGGTTCGGCACCCCTTGTTGGTTCGGCTAAGTTCATGTCTCAACTGAGTCATAATAGTTCGGCTGGCCCAGTTAGGTTCGTGAGTCTCCCATGCAGGGTTCGCCGAATGTGGAGGTTCGTTCGTCCTCATAGGTTCGCCAAGGGGAATAAGGTTCGCATGTAGTGTAGAGGTTCGGCCGGAAATGGTTCGCTCTGCATGTACATGGGCTCGGCTCCGATAACGTTCGGTTGATTGAAGGGTTTGGCCAAAAGCAACGAAGGTTCGGTGGTAGGTGGTGCCAAGTAGGGTTCGTGGAGGTTTGGCCAAGAACCATTGGTTCGGCTCCCTAACTGTTTCGGTCGAGCACCTCAACCCACGAACCGGTTATCATCCGTGCATCTTGGCTGCTAAACTCAGCTCCATGGACTTCCTTTTCCTATCCTAACTTGTACTACCCTGTGTGAAAATCGAATGAGGGCCTTGGGTTTATGTTAAGGTCGGTTAATAGAATTAGATCGAATTTAGCATGGAAACCCTCTTTTTCGTGATCTTTCTTAGATCATACCTTGATTTTGGCCGGACAAAAACTCAGATCGGGTGTACTTCCAGGTAGGGGACCTCAAGAGCTTCAAGTGGACACCAAGAACGCTTGATTTCGTTAAGAAACGACCAAGTTATGAAGGTTTGAAGATGGTTTTCTTGTGCGGGAAGATAGGTTCGTGGGTTTTGTTCTTGGGAGAGAAAATGATGAAATAAATGAGGTGGTTGGACTCATTGGTTGTTTATATACCCCGGGGGTGTTCGGGTTCGTTTCGGTTGCTCGGTTTTCGTTTCCGTTGTGTTTCCGGATTGTAACGCGTGTATTTAGTAATTTAAATAAAAATGACTTTATTTTAAACGTTTAGATGGTGGTTATTTCTATTAAATAGTATATATATTATTGTCTTAAATTATTTATCGTGATTTATTATTTTTACGCGTTTCGTTATTCGTTCGCGTATTTTTCTTTACACGCTTTAATTAAAATAATTTATGTTAATTTATTTCTGATGAGTTTCAAAATTGTAAAACAGGAAATATCAGATTTCTTTAAATTTATTATCGTTCGAATCGTTTTCGTTTTCGTTTCGTCAGAAAACGTCACTTACGCGCGTTTTCGTACAGAGCGCTAACTGTACAAACACGATCGTACGTTTCACTTTCTGATTTTTGTTTCCTACTGTTCTGTCGTCATTTCAGATTGTTAAACTTTTAGATCTATTCGTGCAGATCGTCACCTGTACGAGTAATCCGTCGGTTTAGCATTCTGTAACAACAACTGTTATAGTTTTGTTCTGTTTACCCTCGCATACGTTTATATATACTAGCATCAAATCAAGTATCTGTGGGTCAGTTCTTGTGTTGTCTGATATGTTTCTGACTATTAAACCCTAAGGTTTTAAATCAGATTCCAGACAATCGCATCATAGTTTTGTGTTAAGCCTCAAGTGTAAATAGTTTTAACATAGTTTCGCGTAGTGTGTACCTGAGTTACTGTGCACTTTACTGGGCAAGTTACTGTTCCGGTAACGATTCTGGCACAGATGTTACACAGGGCGACATCAGTCGGGTTTAGTAAACAACACATGGTGATATTAATCTACAGTAACTAATTGTAATTAATCCTTCGATTATATTGATTAGTAGACTGAGGAATTGATTTTCTCTCATGTCACATTACTGGTAATATTTTCGTTAAAGGCTATGAGAACACAAATGTGATAGAGGTAAATCGGAAGCATTGTGATCTGATTACGTGAGGATATCAATGGATTCATTTTAGGCTCTATGTATTCCAAGGTGAAATCAATATCAATAGGTTAACTATCTCTTCTATTATTAGTAGTGAAATACAGTTAACCCCACAAGCGAGAGAATAATAACAAGGATATGACTAATAAATCTATTTTCCTTAAAACATTGAGGGTTCATCAACACTTTGGTCTTTATATCTTCAAACCCTCATATCCTATTATTCTACATATAACACACTGGGTGATGAACACAAACTATTGGGTGAATATCGAATGGGTTGAACACATGTGAGATGGAAATGGGTATCTATAGTTGTATTGCATGTTGTGTTGAATTATGTTAAGTATGTGGTGGGATGGCGTCTGGGCGGGTTGTAGGCTCGACCCTTTCGTATGCCCTATATATAAGCATAACTGATGGGATGAAATACTACATGTAAATATAACTATGGAGAGGCCATTGCGTGAAACGGATGAATCAAACATTAACAAGACTCGTGTATGACATTATGATTGTGAATGTGAATGTGAACAAATTAATGGTTTTCAATTACTAAATTTATGAACTCACCACCCTAGTGTTGACTTTGTTTAAATGCATGTTTTCTCAGGTGACGAACAGGTTTAGTCAACATCATTCAAGGATTATGCTAGTGGATTTTTAGAAGACCTAGCTTTATTTTGTGTTAAGCATATTTTGAATGACAAAACAGTGAATCATCTTTTTTAGATCTTGTACAGTTACAATATAGAAACTAAATGATTCTTTTGGATAGATTTACATATTTAAATTATGAACAAACATTGTAATTTAACTTTGTAATTTTGTATCAATGTCATGTTAGCATTTCTCATTTATATATTATGTGTTACGTAAACAATCTGATCACTTTGATTATCAAACGATATCGCCCACTAGAGCCTTCCACCCGACGAGAAAGTCTATCTAGCGTGCCGACTGGGGGTGTGACAGATTGGTATTAGAGCCATGGTTATAGAGAAATATAGGTCATATTATTAAACAGTTTGGCCTAGACTATAAGCTAGGGACCCTCATGTAGAGAACATAAGACATAGGATTCTATGTTCATACGTCTTCTGCATTCGATCACTACACTAATTGATTTTCTTTAGGTTTTGATCAAAATGCCGCCCAGAAGACAACCTCCTTTGCTACCACCACCACCGCAATCACCTCACTCCTCAACACCTACACCTCCTGCATCTCCTCATCCACCTCCTCCTCCGCCCCATCTAACCATGAGTTGGATCCTGCTACCATCGCAATGGCCACTCTGCTGACCAGTCTACTGAGGGAAGTAATTCCTGACATGATGAACCAGATCAACTCCAACAGTGGCAATCATACTGGCAACTCGTCTGGTGAAGGCAGTGGCAACACCAGAAACCAACAGGACTACTCCTACAAGAATTTTGTAGGATGCAAGCCACCCACTTTCCGTGGCAATAAAGGAGCCGTCGGATTGATTCAGTGGATCGAGAAGATGGAGACAACTCTTGACAACAGTGGTTGTCCTGACCAGTACAAAGTGAAGTAGGCTGCTGGTTCATTCAACAAAAGAGCACTGACTTGGTGGAACGCCCAAGTCGAAGTCAGAGTAAGAGATGAGGCACTGTCTATGTCTTGGGATGAATTCAAGACTATGCTGAGGGCAGAGTTTTGCCCGAGGAATGAACTGAAGAAGGTTGAAACTGAGCTGCTCAACCTTGTCATAATTGGTGCTGGGCATGTGGCCTACACCACCAGATTTCATGAACTGGCTACCATGGTACTGGATATAGTGCCAACAATGGAGAAAGGCATCGAGCGGTATGTCGGGGACGGACCGGCTTGTATTCAAGGTCATGTGATCGCTTCTCATCCAACTACCTTAGAGATGGCTGTTACTCTGTCATCAACACTGACAGATGTGATGGTTGCCTCTGGGGCACTAAAGAAGGAAACAGAAGCAGCAAGGGTTGGAAGCTCAAGATAGCCGGATAAAAGACCAGCGAAGAAACAAAAGGTGGTCAAGAATTTTGCTGCGACCACTCAAACATCGATGGCTAACCAACCACCACAACTACAGGTCAAGCGGCCTTACACTCGCACTGCACCATTGTGCAACAGCTGTCAGTATCATCATCCACCAACTTCCCAGTGCAGACAATGCAATGACTGTGGGAAGATTCGTCATTGGGCCGCACAATGCCGGAGCACGGGAACTCAAAACAGGAACAACAATGCAGCGACTACCACTGCTGTTAATGACAACATGTCTAGCTATAATTGTGGCGAACCTGGATACTTCTTAAGGGACTGTCCCAAGAGAAACCAACCGAGGGCTCAAATAGCTAAAGGGCGAGCCTTTCACATTGGAGTCGTTGCTGCTCGACAAGACCCGAATGCGGTCACGGGTACATTTCTCCTGTCTGACTTTTATGCATCTATATTATTTGACACTGGTGCGGATCAAAGTTTTATCTCATCCGACTTTGCATACCATCTTAATCATGTTGTGGAATATTTGGACTCCCCTTACACTATTGAGATAGCAAATGACAAACAGATAACAATTGACACAGTACTTAGGAACTGCTCACTAACACTTGGTGATCACACATTTTCCATCGATTTGATACCGATGGAACTGGGCAGTTTCGATATCATCGTCAGAATGGATTGGTTATCTCTTAACAGAGTTGCATTCGTCTGTTCCGAAAAGCTACTATGTATCCCATTGGAGAACAATCAAGTCTTGGAAATTCATGGAGATCAAGCAAATCGCAGTGTCATGATAATATCCTGCATGAAGGCACGCAAGTGTCTAAGGAAACAGTGCATCGCATTTCTATCTCACGTTGTGGAGAAAGACAAGAAAGAAATCAAGATTCAAGATGTACCGGTTGTGAAAGACTACGCGGACGTGTTTCCGGATGATCTACCGGGACTGCCACCTGAGAGATCGATGCAGTTTCGAATTGACTTAATTCCGGGAGTGGTTCCTGTGGCTAAGATTCCCTATTGACTTGCACCATCAGAAATGCAGGAACTGTCCAATCAACTACAAGAACTACTAGACAAGGGATTCATTCGGCCGAGTTTCTCAACATGGGGAGCTCCGGTTCTGTTTGTCAAGAAAAAGAATGGATCTTTTAGAATGTGTATTGACTATAGAGAACTCAACAAACTCACCATCAAGAATCAGTACCCGTTACCGAGGATTGATGATCTGTTAGATCAACTACATGGGGCTCAGTACTTCTCAAAGATAGACCTGCGATCAGGTTATCACCAGCTTCGGTTTCAAGAGGAAGACATACCCAAGACGACTTTTCGTACCTGATACGGTCATTTCCAATTTATGGTGATGCCATTCGGACTAACGAACGCATCGGCTATGTTCATGGATCTAATGAATCGGGTGTGCAAACCATACCTAGATCAGTTTGTTATTGTCTTCAATGACGATATATTGATCTACTCAAGAAGTGAGAAGTAACATGAACAACACCTCAAGACAATCTTGGAACTTCTGAAAAATGAACAACCCTATGCCAAATTCTCCAAGTGTGAATTTTGGTTAAGAGAAGTTCAGTTCTTGGGTCATGTGATTAACAGTAATGGTATTCACGTGGATCCTGCCAAGATTGAATGAAGAATTGGGATTTACCCACAACACCGACAGAGATCAGATCATTTCTGGGATTCGCAGGTTATTACAGGAGATTAATTTCGAATTTGTCCAAGATAGCCTTGCCTCTCACAAAGCTGACACAGAAGAGTGAACCATTGGTGTGGACACGAAACACGAAGATGCATTCCAAACGCTGAAACAAAGATTGTGCAATGCTCCAATCTTAACACTCCCAGAGGGAAATGATGACTTTGTAGTATATTGTGATGCTTTCCATCAGGGACTTGGTTGTGTTTTAATGCAACGAGACAAAGTTATTGCCACGCATCAAGACAGATGAAGATACATGATAAGAACTACACAACACATGACTTAGAACTGGGTGCTGTTGTCTTTGCTTAAAAGATTTGGAGACATTACCTGTATGGTACAAAATGCACTATCTTCACAGATCAAAAGAGTTTACAGCACATATTTGATTAGAAGGAGCTTAACATGTGACAGAGACGTTGGGTTGAGCTCCTGAACGATTACGATTGTGTGATCAAATACCATCCGGGTAAAGCTAATGTTGTTGCAGACGCTTTGAGCCGGAAGGAAAGAGTCAAACCCTTGCGCTTTAGAGCAATGGGAATGACTGTGCAAACAAGTCTGAGAGATCAAATTCTACAAGCACAAAAAGAGGAAGTGACAAGAAACAACTTGAGAAACAAGCTTGATTGTGGAGCCGAGAAACACTTCGAGACAAAAGAAGATGGAGTTATCTATTTTCAGGATCGTGTGTGGATCCTGGCTGTAGATGAACTTCGAACACTCATACTTGACGAAGCACACAAGACACGTTATTCTGTTCATCCTGGTGCCGATAAGATGTACCAAGATCTTAGGTCATTTTATTGGTGGCCACGTATGAGGAAGGATGTGGCTACATATGTTGGCAAGTGCCTAACATCTACCAAGGTGAAAGCTGAACACCATAAACCGTCAGGTTTACTGGAACAACCGGAGATACCACAATGGAAGTGGGAACAAATGGCTATGGATTTTATAACCAAGCTACCATGTCCAGCGGATATGATTCTATATGGGTCATTATTGATCGACTGACCAAGTCCGCTCACTTCTTACCGATCAAAGAAAACTTCAAGATGGATAGACTGGCAAAACTCTATGTCGATGAAATAGTAGTACGACATGGTGTGCCATTATCTATTATTTCAGACCGTGACAGTCGATTTACATCGAAGTTCTGGCAATCATTGCAACAATCCTTACGGACAAGTGTAAACTTGAGCACCGCTAATCATCCACAAACGGATGGCCAAAGCGAGCGAATGATTCAAACCGTAGAGGATATGTTGAGGACATGCATCCTAGACTTCGGGGGAAGTTGGGATAAACATTTACCACTCATCGAGTTCTCCTACAACAACAACTACCACAGCAGCATTGGACGTGCTCCGTTCGAAGCACTCTTTGGTAGAAAATGTCGATCTCCAATTTGTTGGACCGAAGTGGGAGACAACAGAATCACTGGGCCTGAACTTATTCAGGAAACTACTGACAAGATAGCCCAGTTTCCACAGAGACTACAAGCAACAAGTAGCCGCCAAAAGAGTTACCCAGACAAACGGCGAAAGCCTTTAGAATTCCAAGGGAGTGACCGAGTCATGTTGAAAGATTCTCCATGGAAAGGCTTTGTTCGTTTTGGGGCTAAAGGCAAGTTAGCACCAAGGTATGCTGGACCGTTTGAGATAACTCAACGGATTGGTCCTGTGGCATACAAACTCAGACTTCCTGATGAACTCAGCGGGGTACACAATGTGTTTCATGTATCCAATCTCAAGAAATGTCTCGCTAACGAATCGTTAGTCATACCATTGGAAGAGATACAAGTTGATGAACAACTACATTTCATTGAAGAACCTGTAGAGATTATGGAACGTGAAGTCAAGAGACTGAAATGAAGCCGTATCCCTATTGTGAAGGTTCAATGGACTCTAAGCGTGGACCAGAATTTACCTGGGAACACGAGGACAAGATGAAGACAAAGTATCCCCACCTGTTTGAAGAAGTAGGACCCGACAATGGTGCTTAAATTTCGGGACGAAATTTCTTGAACAAGGGGAGACTGTGACAAACAGTACCTGATCGTCCGACAAGTCCGTACGGTACGTGTACTTTCATTATTTACTATGTGTAAATACAAGGAGTAAATACAATGTGTGAACAGTTGTGTGACAACAGAAGTCAGAAAACAAACAACAGTTGTATGTGTTTAAGTGAAAACTTAAATACAGTTAATACAACAACTCTAGAGAAACAACAGTGTACAAAAAAATGACAAGAAAATATCGGTTGCGATCTGATGTCCACAGATGACAGGAATCAGATGGCCGACAATTCAATGACAAAACAATGGGATTTCAATGTTAACAAGGTGAAAACTAGCAAGTTTAGTTGAGTTCGTCAGTGAGGAAGTACTTTACAATACAACACATAAATTCAGTATCGACTACGAACGATGAACTGACAGTGTGTTTGCGTGGGTGACGATTCACACAAACATATATGTCTGTTTAAAGTTCTGAATGATAACTGAAAAGTAGAAAACAAGAATCAGATACTTAAAAATACCTAAAAATATATGTCAGTTTAAAGTTCTGAATGATAATCACCTTAGAAAAACCTAAAAATAAATCATTTTATTTAAATACCTAAAATACGCGCGTTACGCGCCGGAAACGAAACAAAAATGAAAACCAAGCAAATGAAACGAACCCAAACTCACCCGGGGTATAAATACTCTTAATGAGTTCATCTACCACATTTAATTCATCTCCTCCCTCTCTTTACACCCAAATTCCCGGTTCTCTCTCTAGAAATTTTGAACTTCAAACCCTTGGATCTCCTTCAATTCTTGAAAAAATCTTGCATTCTTGGTGTCTAAACTAAGCTCTTGATCTCCTCTATACGAAAGTTCAAAGGATTTGCTCGAAAACCCACTGAATCGGAAGTAAACTGAGTTTACAAGTTGCGAAAATTAAGGTTTTGTGTAACCTTGTTTGAACCCTTCTAAAACCGGACCAAACCACTTCAAAACCTTAAGTGAAACACATTAGATTATCCTAGGAACTGGGGAAACACTAGGGATTGAGCTTAGAACCCAATAGTATTGAAAGGGAGGGCTGGGTCGTGGTTGGACGAAGTAACCCACACAGCCCGGCCGAAAGGCCAAGGGCCGAGTGAGTGGCCGTATGAACTCGGGCGACCGAAGGGCAACCCATACAACCGAATGAATAGGGCCGACTAAAGTCCCATTCGCCCATTCATTCTGAGTAGCCGAATGGCCCATTCGGGGATCATCATCCGGCCTTATGAGGCTCATTCGGACTAGCTTCATTCGCTGAGCTATCTGCTTTGGTCGGAGTCCCTTCTCATTCGCATGATGACACTTGGTAAGTCATCTCATTCACGGGGGGCATCTTCACTCGACCAAGTTTGCATTCGGTCTAACAGTCATCACTTGGCCTTGTTTATTCGGAGGGTGTCACACCCCGAGCCGGCGGGGTTGGATCGGATTCCCCGTTGGGCGGAAGGTTCCCGGGGCGTGATATCGTGAGTGATAATCAGAATGATCAGATTGTTTAAATTACACATGATATATAAATGAGAAACTGCTAAAATAAAATAGAATTACAAAGTTAAATTACAGCACTTAAGTTTATAATTTAACAATGTAAATCTACTATCACATCATAAATCTTCTATCTTGTATCTACACAAGATGTACAAAATAAATATGTGTAATGATGCTTCAAAATATGCAGGTCCAAAAGCTAGGTCCTCTATCTGGTAACCTAGTCCAAAAATAAATAACCCTTCAGTTGACCTGTTCGTCACCTGAGAAGTCATGCAAAAATAAAGTCAACACATTGTCGGTGAGTTAATGTAATTTTATAAAAATGAGTTTGAATAACCCGAATGACAACCTTAAGCTCACCATTAACCACCTATACCATCCAGTTCAGTATGCTTATATATAAGGCATATGTAGGGTCAAACTCTCCGCCCGCCCAGCCACCGCCCCACCACATAGTAAACCACATGATATATTGTTCCTGGTGATAATTAAGCATTTCATTCCACTACTTTGATTCCATAACATATGATTCATAGAATTTGATTACCCTGAAAATGTTTACCTTGATCCCCCGAAATGACAACCTTAAACTCATCAACAACCACCTATGCTATTTAATCAAGTATGCTTATATATAGGGCATATGTAGGGGACAAGCACCAGCCACCGTCCCACCACATACCGGACTACATAGCATATTGTTGTTAATGATAATTAACATTTCACTCCATTCACCTTCCATTTAGATTCTGATTTTCCACAAATAGATTTACCATTGATCTCTTGAGTTCACCATGTATTCATGATTTCCCAAAAGCACTTGTAGAAATATAACATTAAATGTTTAATTAAAAATAATAACTAAGCATTTAAATACAACTTAGAGATGATGATTCAGCCTTGTTTGACTCAATCAATTAGACTTAGTTGTTGGTGGTTGTCCAAGTTGTACCCTCTCACACGTGGCCCATATTAGGCATGACTCACAAGGAGTCTACCTGTGTGTGCCGGGACTTTAATGATGCCCATATCAACTTGACCCACTGGTCTACTGTACATGCCAGGACTTTACGGATATCATTTGATTCTTGATCGTCTATGATTCTCTTGATTTTGTTTGATAGTTCACGTTATTGCCCATATAGCTTGACTACAAGAGTCTCCTATTTATGCCGGGACTTTATGTGTGTTACACGTGGTCTTGATTTCTATACAAGTGACATCCACCTTGACTCAAGCATTAATGATTTCATTAGATTTTTAATGATTTCATTATTTCAATGATTCACACACAGTTCTGATTTCCTTGAGTCTCTTGATTTTGATCTTTAGAATTCCATGCTTTCACCATGATTATAGATTTTTGAGTAGGATCCTTAGTTTACTGATCACACACTGGATTTGATTTCCATTGCTTTTGATCTTTCGCTTTAGTTCTTTTGATTCCACTTTGAATTTAGATTCTCGAATTTGAGCTTGATGGACTAAGGGTTTGTTTAGAGTTTAGAATTAAGGTATTACTCATAAGAGTAACTTAATTAACTTGTACGTTCTTTCTGCATATCAATTTCCTAGACATGAGTCTAGGAGTATAAACAAGCATACATAATAAGCAATTCATAATAAGTAAAAGCATTTACGTAAAACAATTTAAATAAAACAGTTTACGCATGCTTCTCAGCCCCGCGTTTGAAAACAAAATGTTTAGAAAAAGGGCAATGAACTCACCTGTGTTGTTGTGCAATTGATCTACCACAAAATGCGCGCTTGTTGTTGTAGCTTAGGTTTCTTCAGTTCCTGAGTTGTTTTAAAAGAGTTCGAATACGGTAAGTATACGTATTAGTCTTCCTATCTAAGGTTTGGTTTCGGTGTGCAACTAAGTGTCCTATGTTACCAATGTGCTTCTAAGATTTCTTATAATTAGTCCAACTTAAATACCCATTCGTATCCCATATCCCACAGTTAATTATAACACGTCTTAGTTAGTATGTTTTAATTAAGTTCATTTTAAGTAAAGTTTGAATTTGTTCATTTGGAATCTGACTTCTTCTACTTCTCTTTTATTTACTTATTTTATTGATTTTGATTTATTTAATATGAATATTTTTCCCTCTTTTTTTATATTATTCCTTAAGTCCCATAGGTTTGATCCCTTAGAATTGGACTCATTTTCTCATTGAGCGAGGGGTACGAAATTAATCAGATTGATTAAAAGCACTATGTGAAAGATTCGGTTTTTTCCTCTTCTTCTATCCCATAGGTACAGTGTTTGAATCAATCGAGAACCTTTTCTACTATCTGAATCGATATTATTCCATTCCAATTCCTTCCCGATACCTCTTAAGGAAAATATCGAATTGGATCCTAGATTGACGGGTTAGTGTGAGCTTATCCATGCGGTTATGCACTCTTCGAATAGGAATCTATTTTCTGAAAGATCCTGGCTTTCGTGCTTTGGTGGGTCTCCAAGATCCTTTCGATGACCTATGTTGTGTTAAAGGAATATCTATATAATCCGATCGATTGTGTAAAGCCCGTGGTAGCAGCGAAACTGGGGAAAGTATACAGAAAAGACAGTTCTTTTCTATTAGATTAGTATTAATTAGTCTTAGTTAGTGATCCCGGCTTAGTGAGTCCTTTCTTCAGTGATGAACTGTTTGCGGCAGTCCTACATTTTGTCTCTGTGGATCGAGGAGAAAGGGGGCTCGGCGGGAAGCGGATTGTACCGTGAGAGAAGCAAGGAGGTCAACCTCTTTCAAATATACAACATGGATTCTGGCAATGCAATGTAGTTGACTCTCATGTCGATCCGAACGAGTCATCCTTTCCACGGAGTCAAATCTTTGCCTGTTAGGTAAGAGGATAGCAAGTTCCACATTAATTTAGAAAATCATTTAATTTAATATAACAAGTTCATAAACCATTTTATTTTATCTAAATATCATTAGCTTAGCTTAAATTAATCATTTAACATGTGACGGGCTTAGGTTAAGCCCATTGGGAACATCTCGGCCCATTGCTAGTCTTTGGTAGTCCAATCATTATTAATAACTTTTTTTGAATAATCAAACATAGACAATTCAATCATCATGTTAATTATCCATGTTGTGACTTTTCCTAAGATTAGTGTTAATAATTAAATGAATACTACACTCTTTACGCCTTTGTTTTGATCCACATGAGCCCATATTAATTTTCCCCAAGTGTTAAATAATTTGGAAGCCCTTTATCATTACTTCCTGTCAAGGACACCCCTAGTTTGTCACCCCAAGCTTAATTCATTGCCCATTCGAAGTTAACACTAATTAGATAAAACCCTAATATGATTTCCCATGCACACAAAAGAAAATTTCCATTTTGTGCATGAACACACACACCTTCATCAGATTATTTCCCATACATAAGGCGCTAGAACTAGCATTCCTTTTTCGTTAATAAAAAAGATTTAGTGTGCAGGGGATCAGCGAACCTATTGAAGTAGGTTCGGCTAGATCAAGATTCCAGCCCAACTCCTAGGTTTGCGGCTAGCTCAACAAGTTTTAAGGGATCTAAGGTTCGGCTAGAATAAGCATCTCAGTGAGGTTCGCCTAGGGGTAGGTTCGTTCAAGGGGATGGTTCGCCGGACTCCTATGGTTCGGCTGACATGGTTCGTGGCTCCTAGCTGTCACAAGTTCGTCTCCCTTAGGGTTGTGACCATTAGGTTCGTGGCCTCACTAGTTCGCCTGTAGATTTGTTTACATACAGGTTCGGCTGGATATTATGTTGGCAGCACGTAGGTTCGTGAAGACATAAGTTCGTAGCACGCAAAGGTTCATGGGTGAAGACAGGTTCGGCCGAAGATAGGTTCGTGAACCTGGGTTCAGCGACCTGCACTCGTGACTACCACTATTCATCGTCTTCTTTATCGTCGTTACCTGTTACAACCCATTCCTAGAGCTCCCTAGACGTTCACAATGATCTATCTCAAAAGTTCTAAGTGTTTATAATCGGTTAGACATCAGTCCCTACAAGAGTCGTGACACACACAAAGAAACCGAATATAAGCTTAAATTTACCTCAATTTCGTTGGATGAAAGCTTAAACTCCTCGGACTTTCTTCTTCTACGTGAAGAGCTGATCGTTTTGGCACCAAGAATGCTTGAAATGGTCAAGTTTTGAGTGAAATCTTGTAGAGAGAAGGTGGAGATTCAATTTTTAGAGAGAGAGAGAGGTGGAAAACGAAAATGGGGAAAAAGTGTGAGGTTGGTGGTGGTTGTTGGTGACATAATGATCTCATTAAAGGCTTCAACTCACCCGGGTTCGTTTGGTTCCGCTCCGTTACGCGTAAAATGTCGTTTCCTCGGAGATTTTCGAAACGAACGACTCGGTTTATAAATTAAGATTTAAAAATTTATTTTAAGTGGTTATTCCTATTAATTAACTAATATCTTTTCTTTTAATTTGAATTTCAGAAACATTAAATTTACAGTTTAAAATCGAATCGTACGGTCGTCGCGCGTATTCGTTCGAATCGTCACTCGTACGAACACGACCATAACTATACTTTTCAATATTGTTTTCTAATTATCAAATATCATTCAGAATGTTAAACTTCCAGATTTATTCATGCAGATCGTCACCTATACGGATAATCCGTCGATTTAGCATTCACGTAACGACATCCGTGTTGTTTTGTTCTGGAAAGCCTCACGTACGTTTATACATAATAAAATCGTAACACATAATCCCATGATAGTTCTGTGATGCCAGATAATTATCTGACTGGTGAACCATGTTTTTTTGAATTATGTTTCTCTGAAATGATTTCGAATTCACTGTTTGATAACACAAATGCTAACGATATATGATATGAACAAGACATGAATTGAAATATGTATAGTTTGTACCTGATTATTGTTCATGTTACTGTTGAGATCACTGTTCCGGTACGATTCCGACACTGATGTTACAGTCTCCCCTTGTTAGAGAAATTTCTTCCCGAAATTTAAGAGTTGTTATCAGGTACGGCTTCCTCTGTAAACAGTTGGGGATACTTAGTTCATGTGATCTTCACGTTCCCAAGTAAACTCAGGTTCGCTCTTTGAGTTCCAACGAACCTTTACGATCGGAATACGGCTTCGCCTCAGTTGTTTAACTTTGCGATCCATAATCTCCAAAGGTTCCTTGATAAAATGTAACTGTTCATCGACTTGAATTTCTTCGATTGGAATGACGAGTGACTCGTCTCCAATGCGTTTCTGTAAGTTCGAAACATGAAACACGTCATGCACACCACTGAGTTCATCTGGTAATCTCAGTCTATACGCCACAGGACCAATACACTCGATGATCTCGAACGGTCCTACGTATCGTGGTGCTAACTTGCCTTTCGTTCCAAAGCGTACTACACCTTTCCATGGGGTACCTTCAACATGACCCGGTCTCCCACTTGGAATTCCAATGGCTTGCGCCGTTTGTCGGCGTAGCTCTTTTGTCTGCTCCTAGTAGCTTGTAGTCTTCGTTGAATCTGGGCAATCTTATTAGTAGTCTCCTGAATAAGCTCCGGCCCAGTTAGACGGTTATCTCCCACTTCAATCCAACAGATTGGTGATCGACATTTTCGACCATACAAAGCCTCGAATGGTGCACATCCGAAGCTAGTGTGATAACTGTTGTTGTAGGAGAATTCAATCAGTGGCAAATGAGAATCCCAATTCCCACCAAAATCAAACACACAGGTTCTTAACATGTCCTCCAGGGTCTGAATTGTACGTTCGCTTTGACCGTCCGTTTATGAATGGTAAGCTGTACTCAGATTTAACTGCGTCCCTATAGATTTCTGTAATGATTTCCAGAACCTTGATGTGAATATGCCGTCTCTATCATAAATAATAGACAATAGCACACCATGGCGTACCACTATCTCATTGATGTACAGTCTTGCCAGTCTATCCATTGCGAAAGTCTCACGTATCGGCAAGAAGTGAGCAGATTTTGTCAAACGATCGATGATAACCCAGATTGTACCATGACCCCTGGAAGTGCGGGGTAGCTTGGTAATGAAATCCATAGCTATTTGTTTCCACTTCCAGAGCGGAATCTCAGGCTGTTCCAGTAAACCAGACGGTTTCTAGTGTTCCGCCTTTACCTTCGCACACGTAAGACATTGACAGACGTACTCGGCTATGTCTTTCTTCATCCCAGGCCACCAATAAAATCCACGCAAGTCTTGGTACATTTTATCAACGCCTGGATGAACAAAGTATTTAGTCTTGTGTGCTTCATCGAAGATAAGTTTTCTTAATTCGTCTACCGCCGGAATCCATATACGCTCCCGGTAGTAGATCACTCCATCAGGCTTAGTGTCAAATTGTTTCTCTGCTCCACAATCAAGTTCCTTCTTCAAATTTCCTCGATCGACTGATTCTTGTTGTGCCTGAATGATCTTGTTACGTAAGCTGGTCTGCACAGTCATTCCCATTGCTCTAACGCGCAAGGGTTTGACTCGTTCCTTCCGGCTCAAGGCATCAGCTACAACGTTTTCCTTTCCCGGATGGTACTTGATTACACAGTCGTAATCATTTAGAAGTTCAACCCAACGACGTTGTCGCATGTTGAGCTCCTTCTGATCAAAGATATGCTGTAGACTCTTGTTATAAGTGAATATGGTGCACTTGGTGCCATATAAGTAATGTCTCCATATCTTCAATGCAAAAAATTACAGCTCCCAGTTCAAGATCATGAGTAGTGTAGTTCTTCTCATGAACCTTTAACTGTCTTGATGCATAAGCGATAACTTTGTCCCTTTGCATCAGTGCGCAACCGAGTCCCTGATGGGAGGCGTCACAATAAACATTAAAGTCATCACATCCTTTGGGGAGAGATAGGATTGGAGCATCACATAGTTTCTGTTTCAATGACTAGAAAGCATCTTGTTTCTGCTCCCAGACAAATGGTTCACTTTTCTGGGTTAGCTTAGTGACAGGCAGAGCTATCTTAGAAAAGTTTGAGATAAACCTTCTATAATAACCTGCCAATCCCAAAAAGGACCGTATCTCTATCGGTATCTTCGGAGTGTCCCAGTTCTTTATAGCTTCAATCTTGGCGGTAACTACGTGTATTCCCTCGCTGTTGACTATATGACCCAGAAATTGAACTTCTCTTAGCCAAAATTCACACTTAGAGAATTTGGCTTAAAGTTTCTCTTCTTTCAACATCTCCAAGATCTTTCTGAGATGTTGCTCGTGGCATGTCATCGATAAAGACAATGACAAACTGGTCCAGATACGGCTTGCACACTCGGTTCATGAGGTCCATGAAAACTACTGGTGCATTTGTCAATCCGAAAGGCATCACCATGAATTCGTAATGCCCATATTTGGTTCAGAACGCCGTCTTTGGTATGTCTTTGTCCTACACTTTGAGTTGATGATATCCAGACCGCAAATCAATCTTTGATAAGTATTGAGCTCCTTGCAGTTGGTCAAACAAGTCATCAATCCTCGATAATGGATACCGATTCTTGATAGTCAACTTGTTCAACTCTCGGTAGTCTATGCAGATCCGAAAAGTTCCGTCTTTCTTCTTCACGAGCAAGACCGAAGCTCCCCAAGGTGAGTAGCTCGGTCTGATGAAACCCTTATCAAGTAGTTCCTATAACTGGTTTGACACTTCCTGCATCTCTGAAGGTGCTAACCTGTAAGGAGATTTGTCAACAGGAGTTGCTCCAGGAACTAAGTCAATACGAAACTCTACAAGTCGTGCGGGTGGCCAACCCGGTAGGTCTTCAGGAAATACTTCTGGATACTCTTTCACTACTGGTACGTCTTGAATCTTTTTCTTGTCCTTCTCCTTTTCCACCACATGGGCCAGAATCGCCACACACTCTTCTGTAGACACTTACGCGCCTTTATGCAGGAGATGATTTTGACATTCTTTTTGCTTGATTCCCTCTAACTTCCAATACCCTATCGTTTGGCAACGGAACTCTAAGCAGTTTTTCAGAACAGATGACTTCCACTCGATTAGAAGAAAGCCAATCCATTCCAACAATGATGTCGAAACTACCCAACTCCATCGGTATCAAATTGATGGTGAATGTATGACCATTAAGTGTCAATGGGAAATTCATGTATATTGTACAAACTGTGATCTGCTTCCCGTTAGCTACTTCTATGATATTAGAGGAATCTAACTGTTTCTCTATGGAATCTAGTTGGCATGCAAAATCGGTAGAGTTAAAACTCTGATCCGCACCAGTCTCAAATAAAATAAATGCATAAAAGTCATGTAAGAGGAATGTACTAGTGACCACATTCGGGTCTTGGCGTGCAGATGGAGCTCCTATAGCCAAAGCTCGTCCACAGGGTGCTGGAACTGCTTGTTGTGCCTTCTTCAGGCAGTTCTTTGCAAAGTGGCCTTGTTCACCACAGTTATAGCATCCACCGTTATTCTGGTTGGCTGGTGGAGGGAGAGCTAAAGAAGCATTGTTGACTGTTGGGTTTGGTGTCATCCTGCATTGTTGGACCCAATGGCCCTTCCTTTCACATCCCGTGCAATGACGGCATTGGTTGGTTGCAGCATGATGACACTGGCACTTTATACACAAAGGGTGTGGGCCAGTATACTGTTTCTTATGCACATTCTGCGGTGCCATGGCTACTTGATTAAGTGGGGTAGCCATGGTGTAGTTCTTGATGGTCTTTTGTTTCTTCTTCTGGTGATGATGGGGCTTCTTTGAAGATTCTTCCTTTCGTTTGCTAGAATCAGCCTGTTTATTCAGAAATCCTGAGGCTACCATAAGATCAGTGAGTTTCCCAGATAAACTCACAGCAGACTCCACAGTAATAGGGTTTGCTGCAACAACTAAACCCTGAAAGCAACCAGCTCATGGTAACGACTAGTATACCCCATGTGATCTGCCCCTTTCATCACATGATTCGACAGCTCGACTTTCAGTTTCTGCAGCTCGTTCTTGGGGCAGAATTCGGTTCTCAGCAGGGTCTTGAATTCTTCCCAGGTCATTGACAGAGCTTCTTCTCTTCCCCTTGCATTGATTTGGATGTTCCATCAAGTCAAGGCTCGCTTGTTGAATGTTCCAGCAGATAACGAACCTTGTGGTGCTCTGGACAACTGCAGAGGTCCAGAGTAGTCTCAATCTTTTCAATCCATTGGATTAATCCAACGGCACCTTCATTCCCGCTAAAGCTAGGCGGCTTACATCCTACAAATGACTTGTAGGAGTAGTGAGATGTACCACCAGTATTCCCACTGGCTTCCCCGTATGAATTTCCAGTGTTGGTGCTGTCATTCCGGAGACGGTTGAGCATCTCCGGGATCACTTGCCTCAGTTAGTTAGTCAACTGACTGCTATGTAACGTTGCTAGAGCAATACTAGCAGGATCCAATAGCTGAGTCGTGCTCGGACCTGGCGGTGGGATAAGTGGAGGAGGAGGCGGTGGAGGAGGTGGAGGTGGTGAATCAGCCGGTGATGGTGTTGAGGAGTGTGGAGCCAAATCATGCGGTGGTGGTAACAAGGGAGGTTGTCTTCGTGGTGGCATTCTGAGCATAACCAAAAGAATAGTGGTTAATGAAGTGATCGAATGCTGAAAACACTATGCAAATAAAGTCTTAACTCCTATGTTCTCTATATGCAGGGTCCCTAGGTTATAGTCTATGCCAAACTGTTTAAATAAGAGACCTATGTTTATCTATAACTATGGCTCTGATACCAATCTGTCACACCCCGAGCCGGCGGGGTTGGATCGGATTCCCCGTCGGGCGGAAGGCTCCCGGGGCGTGATATCGTGAGTGATAATCAGAATGATCATATTGTTTACATTACACATGATATATAAATAAGAAACTGCTAAAATAAAATAGAATTACAAAGTTAAATTACAGCAGTTAAGTTTATAATTTAACAATGTAAATCTACTAACACATCATAAATCTTCTATCTTGTATTTACACAAGATATACAAAATAAATCTGTGTAATGATGCTTCAAAATATGCAGGTCCAAAAGCTAGGTCCTCTATCTGGTAACCTAGTCCAAAAAGAAATAACCCTTCAGTTGACCTATTCGTCACCTGAGAAGTCATGCAAAAATAAAGTCAACACATGGTTGGTGAGTTCATGTAATTTTATAAAAATGAGTTTGAATAACCCGAATGACAACCTTAACCTCACCATTAACCACCTATACCATCCAATTCAGTATGCTATATATAGGGCATATGTAGGGTCAAACTCACCGCCGCCGCCCAGCCACCGTCCCACCACATAGTAAACCCATGATATATTGTTCCTGGTGATAATTAAGCATTTCATTCCACTACTTTGATTACATAACATATGATTCATAGAATTTGATTACCCTGAAAATGTTTACCTTGAACCCTCGAAATGACAACCTTAACCTCATCAACAACCACCTATGCTATTCAATCAAGTATGCTTATATATAGGGCATATGTAGGGGACAAGCCCTAGCCACCGTCCCACCCACATACGGACTACATAGCATATTGTTGTTAATGATAATTAAGCATTTCACTCCATTCACCTTCCATTTAGATTCTGATTTTCCACAAATAGATTTACCTTTGATCTCTTGAGTTCACCATGTATTCATGATTTTCCAAACGCACTTGTTGAAATACAACATTAAATGTTTAATTAAAACTAATAACTAAGCATTTAAATACAACTAAGACATGATGATTCGGCCTTATTTGACTCAATCAATTAGACTTAGTTGTTGGTGGTTGTCCAAGTTGTACCCTCTCACACGTGGCCCATATTAGGCATGACTCACAAGGAGTCTACCTGTGTGTGCCGGGGCTTTAATGATGCCCATATCAACTTGACCCACTGGTCTACTGTACATGCCGGGACTTTACGGATATCATTTGATTCTTGATCGTCTATGATTGTCTTGATTTTGTTTGATAGTTCACGTTATTGCCCATATAGCTTGACTACAAGAGTCTACTATTTATGCCGGGACTTTATGTGCTCAAAACTTTCAAAGGTAAACACATGAGATAACGTAGACGACTCAAGATTGCTAAAGTCTATGATAGTGAAATCTAATATCACCCAAGAAAAACCAACGTAGTAACTAATGCCATGTGCCGTAAGGAGGAACATCCTCCTATGTAGGTGAAATCTCACAAACTAGATGTAACACATGATTTTGGAGGCACTAATATAAGAAAACATGGATTGTTTGCAAAAAAATAATGGCAAGATAGGGTAAGTAGTCTCAATATTATCAGAGACTGGATAGAAAATTTACTTTAAGATCTTGAAAGAAATTTCAAGAGCAAATGGGAACAAAACTATTATTTAGCATGCCATATCATCTGCAATTATACGAGTTTAGGCAAAAATCAATACAAATTCTAGAAGATATGACACGTGCTTGTGCCCAGGGGCGTAACTTCTTTGTTTTTCCGTTCGTAGTGTTAATTTTTAAGCCGAAATGCTATTTTTAGTTAAAAATAGGTTTTCGCCCCCCTCGTTTCAAAAAATTAACATGTATTCTGGGTTTCAAAAATTCTCGCCTCCCCTCTCAAGTCGACCAAGCTCTGCCACTGCTTGTGTCACTGGCTTCAGAGGAATCTGAGACGATCATTTACCACTATTCAAGTTCTCATATATGAATACTTATCATACCAAATTACCAACATTAAAACGCCTCACGCTGTGATGCTGCATGATGCTGCAAGTTGATAGTTTTTAGCAATATAAATCATTTAATAGTGTAATAAGAAATACTTACGTTTGTGTGTATCACTTTAAGTTAGACTGTCAAGTGAATTGGCTCTATGTAACTATTGTCCTCATGAGAAATCTGACAAAGTGGCGTGTCATAGGAGATCGAGGTCGTAACACTACAAGAATATGGTTCTAAAAGGGCATGACCTATAGGGACAACAAAAGTCGTTTCTGTAGCCTAGCTTATAGCGATGACATGTGGTCGCAAGAGACCTAAATCTGCTTTTTTGACTTTATGAGCTATAGCGACGACAAGGTTGATCCGAAAAAGGCGGGCTTTGCCCAAAAAATGGCGTTTTTTGTTGAAACATATAGAGACGACATGTCATCGTTATAGGTAATTTTATTTTATTTTTCATTTTTCTTATTCCTTTGTACATGAAACGTTAATTAAAAAAACTGAAAAATAAATAATATTGGGAATTAGCAACGAGATGTCGTCGCAATAGCCGAATATTAAAAATATTAACTCTTTCATCGTACAAAAACCAAACGGCGCCATTTGTCGTCGCTATAGGTTTTATATACCCAAAAACGCGCAGACCTGTCGGTGAGAGACACCTAATGATGGCGTTCACCAGTTTTTTTCTAAAATATCCTTACCATTTTCCTAGCAAACTAGTCATTAGCTTCATCCCTAATAGTCGACACTCGACATTTTGATTTATCATTCCAAAGATTAAAGTCTTGCCTTTTGTATTCTTGTCGTCTCTCAAGTATTAAACTTTGAATGAATCCTATATTACCTTCATGTATTAATTATATTAAACAATTTGTAGAAGGGTCTCTTCTAAAGTTGCTTAAAACACAAAATGCCATACTATTTTATTATTATTTTCATTAATTACTACTACCCCTACTATGTGTTTACTCCAAAATGCCTTGATCTTTCATGATCACTTCAACAATGATTCACCAAGTAGTATAATTTGTTCATGTCAATTTCAAATATGATTTGGTGGTTTCTCATGTATCTTTGCAGCCATGTTCATAGCCGGAGGAGCTTTTCCTTCAGCCATGTCGGTTGTTGATTGATTTCTTCGGTCGACGAGCATGAAACTAGCTAACCCTAAATCAATACAAAAATAAAAACAAACTTTCTGGTGAAGTCTGCAACTTAGGTTTTGATTGACTCACAAATTGACTAACCCATATGCTATTTGACCCTATAAGACAATTAAGCAAACAAAGAGGCAGTAGTCAAAATGTCACTTGATTTAAATCAACATGTGTTTAATTAAATGAAAGAACACGTGTCATTATATAAAGTCTACTCGGTTTCTTTCTTATCTCTTTAATAGACGCTACATATAACAAGTAAAATTTACACAGTTTTTAGATGAGAAAATAACAGATTTAAATTTATAGATGATAATAAAAATGAAAACTAGAGTTTAATAGGTAAGTTAATCTTCCATTATGCTTTCTAGTCACTTCTAGCAATCAAAGAGAACAAAATGTGACATAGCTTTAAAAACCAAGTGAATGAATATAACAAAAGAGAATAATAAGAAGTTTAATCACAAAAATTTTATTAAACACGATCATGAAAGGCAACGTGACTTGAGGTCATATCATTTTAATTTTAATTTTTCATTTATACACTTTTCTTTATAACTTTAATATAGTAAAGTGAAATATTTTAATATTTTGAGGGTGTTACATATTGGATACATTAATATGATTAAAAATTATAAAAAAAATATAGATTTTTAACATAAAAGAATACTAGCTAAGACGCTAACTCGCTAAGTTGCCATTAGCCCATTAGTATAATTAGCATATTCGCTTTACATTCGCGTCAAAGCCCAGCCCGTAAAGCATAGGGCCCAAAGTCTATGAAGGAAACAAATATCTACGTAAAATTTTATATGCATTATGAGTAGAGGTGGGCATCGTACCCGGTTTCAAACCCGAACCCGGGGTTCAACCCGGAACCGGACCCGGTTCCAACCCGGTCAACCCCCAACCCGGTTCCAACCCGCTTCAACCCGCCGGTTCCTACCCGGTTCCGTTTTTAAAATTATCAGGCGGGTCCAAACCGGTTCCAACCCGAACCGGTTCCAACCCGGTAGCTAGAACCCGGTTCCAACCCGGTTTCAACCCGGTTTTTACCGTTTTAACGAAAATTTCGAGTTCTAGCCGTTGAACTAGCCGTTTGGATCGATTTCTAGCCGTTTTTTTGATGTTTTTTGGTCCAAAACTTAGTATAAATTGTTGTGGCTTGGTTTAGTTTGATTACACACTTGAAAACGAACAATCTAAGCAAAAAACGCTCTCGTTTCGTACACCCGACTGCTTTACACTCTTTGTTTCGCGATCCATTTTTATTACACTCGTATTTTAAACAAGTATAACCTTGTTAAAGCAATGGCTCACTCTACATCTTCTGTCGGTCAAGGTTCTAACACCGAAGTTACAGTTGTCCGTGTTCTTACGCATAGTAGGAACATGAAATATGGTGTAACTGGGATTTAGTTGAGATGAGTGATGGGTCTCAAAAGGCTCGTTGCAAGTATTGTGGTATGCTTCTTGCAAAAGAATCAAACACGAGTTTGAAGAAACATATTACCAAACCATTTTGCAAGGCGTTGAAGAATGATCCAGAAAGTCAACAAACACAAATCAGTAATGATGGTGGAATTTTTCACTACAACGTAGACGAGGTTCGTGATAGAATGGCGAAGTTCGTGATTCAAGAGGCGTTGCCGTTTGGACATTTCGACAACCCTCGTTTAACAAACATGATTCGAGATACGCTTCAGCCTCGTTATAATCATGTAAGTCGAAGGACGCTAAGGCGTCATTGTTTAAAAATGTGGAACAAGGCAAAAAATGATTTGATCTTATTTTTGAAAACCTAAACACTAGTGTAAACTTAACTACAGACGTTTGGTCTGCACCTCATGGTTTACCGGAATCGTATATTTGCGTCACCGCCCATTGGGTGGATCCCGTTTCGTGGCAAATGATGAAACGTACGATTGCGTTTGAACTTTTCCCGTATCCACATACGGCTGAATATTTGTTTCAACTATTAGATTTCGTAATAACACAATTTAAGTTGGAAAATAAACTATTTTCAATAGCATTTGATAATGCTTCAAACAACACTGCTGCAGTGGAAAAATTAAAATTAAAATACAAACCATTTTGCAATGGTATATTTTTCCACAGTCGATGTGTAGCACATATTATTAACTTAGCGGTGCAAGACGGTCTTTCTTCACCGAATCTTGAAACTTTCAAATATGGTTTTAGAAATATGATACATGATGTTTTTAAAAAAAGTAGAAAAACATTTACCGATTACAAAAAATTGTGTAAAGATACGAACAGACCTTGTTATGGTCCTAATTGGGATGTACCTACTCGGTGGAACTCCACTTTTAAAATGTTTGAAAGTGCTTTAAAACAAAGAGCAACTTTACAAACATTTCATACGAGTCTTTGTGAAAGTGGTTACGCCGAACAATTTTCGGACTTAGCTTGGGAGAATATTCAAGATTTAAAAGATTTTCTTGAAGCTTTTAAAACCGCCACTACAAAATTATCAGGGGTTTATTATCCTACTAGTCCATTGGTGTTACCAGAATTGTATTTGATGACGTCAAATTTAAAAAATTTTGAAATGAAAAACCAAATGTTTGAAGAAATTATAAGTCCAATGAAACTCAAATTAAAGAAATATTTTAAAGATTTACCACCCGTGTTTACTTGTGCCGCTGCTTTAAACCCAATTTTAAATGTTACGGGAGTTGAATGTTTGATAGACGAAATAAATGATAATTTGGATATTCATGAAGAAGATCCAAATTTTTCAGATGATGCAAAAAAAAGTTTTCAAAAAAGTTTACAAAGTATGTATGAATTTTATTTAAATAAATATGGTCCTAATATAAACATACGTACGAGCACGAGCGCATCAAGCTCGAGTAGTAGACCTCGTGATCCGCTTCTTAGTTTATTTAATACCGTTCGTAATGAAACGGCAAAACGACAAAGGGGTAACACCCCTTCAAGTGAGCTCGGAAGGTACATTGGAACAGATTTTGTTTCCACTTTTCAATCCGAGGATTATCACAATTTAGACCTTTTGTCATGGTGGAAAGGAAAGGAATCCGATTATCCGATTCTATCCACTATGGCACGTGATTTACTAACCGTCCAAGCTTCTACGGTAGCTTCGGAATCTGCGTTTTCTCTTAGTGGCAGGGTATTATCTTTACGAAGAACAAGACTTACTCCGGAATCAGTAGAGATGTGTATTTGCTTAAAAGATCACTTGGACGCGATCGATCGAATTCAAAACATAACAAACCTCGAAGATGAAATCGAACTTGAAACAAGGGTACACGAAGAGGAGGTGGAGGAAGGATTATCTCCCGACATATCCGATGAAGAACTTGCACAAGAAGCTCGTGCTCGTAAACGTACGCAAACGCAAGCGGGAACGAGCACGGAATAAAACGCATGTTTTCAAGTTATTGTATTGTATTTATCTTTTTAAGTTATGTATGTCTTTTATTTTTTTAAATAATTAAAAGAGAAATAAATGTTAAATATGTTATTTTTATTTTTATGTTATGTAGTTATGTAGTTATGTATGTAATTTATTGTAAAATTACTAGAAATAATAATGAATTTTTTTAATATCATTATTTTTTTTATTCATGTTCTTAAATCAAGTATTTTTTTATTTATTTATGTATGTCTTTTTTTTTTAAATAATTGAAATATAAATAAATGTATTAAAAGTTATTTTTATTTTTAAGTTATGTATGTAATTTATTGTAAATTATTATAAATAATAATGAATGTTTTTAATATTATTTTTTTTTATTTATGTATTCAAATTTAAAAAAAAAAAAAAAAAAAAAAAAAAAAAAAAAAAATTAAACCGAACCCGGTTTGAACCCGGTAGGTGTACCCGGTTCTGGACCCGACCCGACCCTACCCGGTTCTACCGGGTTTAGATCTACAAATGTGAAACCGGTTCCAAACCGGTTCGGGTTTAACTCAAAACCGGTTCCACCGAACCCGGTCCATTTTGAACCCGGTTTTGAACCCGGTTCGGGTTGGGTTTTGAACCCGGTTTGCCCACCTCTAATTATGAGTGTACCTAGCCCTGGTCATGTTTATTAGGTGGGCTGGACCCAATCACAAGATTCTCTTCATATATATATAGGGGCCGGTTAATGTACAAAGGAGATAAACGGTACTAAGCGTATGAAGGAACCAGAACGTGCCATTTGTCATCTAGGAAAAGGGTATAATCGTCACCAAAATTACAGACCGTGATACTGGATAATTACGGACCAAGTGTAAAATCCTTCTATATGAAATCACAGACCGTCATTTGACACCAGTAATCCAGGAATTACCTATATAAATCACGGACCAATAATCACGGACCGTAATTTAACACTCAAAATCAAAGACAAACTGTATAAATCACGTACCAAATAATCTCAGACCGTGTATTATAAAAATCACGGACCGTCATTTTAAATGCATAATCAATAACGAAATGCGTAATTACAGACCAATAATCACAGACCAAACTTAAAAATCACGGACCACATAAAAAAATTGAAAAAAACTATAGCAATATCATATTCAAATTAAAGACAATAAAATTCTTAATTTTATGGTGTATTTTTTTGAAAAAAATAATTAAGTATTTAAAAGTTATTTGATTTTAAAAAAACTGGTGAAACTTGATTTACCCACACAAAAGCCAATTAGAGTTGGTTATTCCTTTTTTGCCCTTTCAGCTTTAATTCACGCAAGTTTTTAGGGAAAAGTGGGGACCACAAGATCTTAACCATTGATTAATTTGATCAAAGGCTTAGAATCCTTCATATCCTTCTCACCAAAAACCTTAAAGAGAAAACCCTTAAACCCTACGTGGACCGTTAGATCAAAGTTATTTTAGATTTTAATTAATTAATCAGATAAAACATGTGGTCTACAATTAAAGGTGAATATTTTATTGGGGTTTTTAAGAGTAAATTTACTTTTTTACCCTTTGAGGGGTATAATTGACTTTGTCTTTTATCTCCTCTCTCCTCTTTCCTCTCTCATCTCTCCTCTCTCTCCACTCTCCTCTATATATATAATTTATATATTTCATTTTCCAGAATACTACCCATATGTAATGTTTTATTTTTTGGTTAAAAAATTATTTTTTTAAATATTACAACTACAAAAATGTATAATTTTCATACAAAAAAAGTCATATTTTATTAAAAAACAAAAACTATGCGCATTATAGGTATTGCTTTAGAAGGTGTACTTTATGCACTAAAAGTTGTACATTTTTTATAGTACGCATGTGTACTTTTCAGATTTTATAGGTGTTGCTTGACAAGGTGTACTTTAGGCAGTAAAATTTGTACATTTTTAATACTACACATGTGTAGTTTTCAGATATCATAGATGTTTGCTTGACGAAGTGTACTTTACGTAGTAAAACTTGTACATGTTTATTACTATACATGTGTAGTTTTTCAGATCTTATAATAGTTTTTAGATCAAGTGTATTGTTTGTTGTAAAATTTGTACATTTTTATTTTACACATGTGTAGTGTGCTTTTGGTAATTTTGATATTCTGTATAAAATTACACATGTGTAATGTATGTTTTATGTGTAAAATACACATGTTTAATGTTTTTATTATGGTTGAAAATATGGTTGATACACATGTGCATATTTTTTGTTTTTTAAAAAGAAATATGGCCTTTTTTTTAATGAAAATATACATTTTTGTAGTTGTAATATTTTAAAAAATATTTTTTTAACCAAAAAATAAAACATTTTTATAGTTGTAATATTTTAAAAAATATTTTTTAACCAAAAAATAAAACACCTATAAAATATGCGCAAGTTTTAGTGCATATGTTTTATTTTTTAAAAAAAATATGACTTTTTTTTGTATGAAAATATACATTTTTGTAGTTGTAATATTTTAAAAAATATTTTTTAACCAAAAAAATAAAACACTACACATGTGTAGTATTCTGGAAAATAAAAATATATAAATTATATATATAGAGAGAGGAGAGAGGAGAGATAAGAGAGGAAAGAGGAGAGAGAAGAGAGGAGAAAAAGAAGAGAGAGAGAAGAGAGAATCTGGTTAATTAATGAAGAGAGATGATAGTTAGTGAAAATACCATTATACCCTTTTTATTTTATTAATTGAAATATAAAATAAGTTTGATCTAAGGGTTGAGATTAAGTTTAAGGGTTTTCTCTTTAAGATCGGGTTTTCATTTGATTCAAATCCTACATATATATATATATAGGATTGAGTTCAAATGCTAACCCTCATTTATGGCACTAACCCATTAACCCTCATTATCCAATCATAAATAAACACATGGCTTTTTCTACTATTATTTGATAAGGGTAAAGTAGTAATTTGTTATATTAAATACTTTACCCCCTCTTTTTTTATACATCCATAACTTTTTTATGCTATAATATTTTTTTATAAAAATTGCACCATTTTACTCGTCTTATATTTCTCTTTAATTCCGTTATAGTCTTGACTAGGTTTTTTTATTTTTTTCGTATGTTCGTATTTACACCAATGTAACAAGTATAAAAATAACAAATTATTTGTAACGAGTTGTAACGAATTTCGGTTTACATTGTTGTAGAATAAATAGGGTTTACGTTTAAGAGTGTAAACGACCCAAGCCGATCCCGAGCTAGTTAATTACGTTATATTCTTGACTAGATTTTTTTATTTTTTCTGGATGCTCAAAAATTCGTTATATCTACAAAATTGTAAATTCATTTTAATACTATAAAAAAATTATATTTACAAGATTGTAAATACATTTTAATACTTTAAAAAAAATAGTATAACATTTTGTTGATAAAAACCCAAATAATTCGTTACAACTCGTTACAACTCGTTACAAATAATTTGTTAGTTTTACAAATAATTCGTTACAAATAATTCGTTACAACTCGTTTACACTCTTAAACTTTTTTATGCTATAATATTTTTTTATAAAAATTGCACCATTTTACTCGTCTTATTTTTCTCTTTAATTCCGTTATAGTCTTGACTAGTTTTTTTTATTTTTTTATTTAAAAAAAATAATAGAACATTTTGTTGATAAAAACCAAAATTCGTTATATATACAAGATTGTAAATACGTTTTAATACTTTAAAAAAATTATATCTACAAGATTGTAAATATATTTTAATACTTAAAAAAAATAATATAACATTTTGTAACAAGTATAAAAATAACAAATTATTTGTAACGAGTTGTAACGAATTTCGGTTTACATTGTTGTAGAATAAATACGGTTTACGTTTAAGAGTGTAAACGACCCAAGCCGATCCCGAGCTAGTTAATTACGTTATATTCTTGACTAGGTTTTTTTATTTTTTCCGGATGCTCAAAAATTCGTTATATCTACTAGATTGTAAATACGTTTTAATACTTTAAAAAAATTATATCTACAAGATTGTAAAGACATTTTAATACTTTAAAAAAAATAATAGAACATTTTGTTGATAAAAACCAAAATTCGTTATATATACAAGATTGTAAATACGTTTTAATACTTTAAAAAAATTATATCTACAAGATTGTAAATATATTTTAATACTTAAAAAAAATAATATAACATTTTGTAACAAGTATAAAAATAACAAATTATTTGTAACGAGTTGTAACGAATTTCGGTTTACATTGTTGTAGAATAAATACGGTTTACGTTTAAGAGTGTAAACGACCCAAGCCGATCCCGAGCTAGTTAATTACGTTATATTCTTGACAAGGTTTTTTTATTTTTTCCGGATGCTCAAAAATTCGCTATATCTACTAGATTGTAAATACGTTTTAATACTTTAAAAAAATTATATCTACAAGATTGTAAAGACATTTTAATACTTTAAAAAAAATAATACAACATTTTGTTGATAAAAACCAAAATTCGTTATATATACAAGATTGTAAATACGTTTTAATACTTTAAAAAAATTATATCTACAAGATTGTAAAGACATTTTAATACTTTAAAAAAAATAATAGAATATTTTGTTGATAAAACCAAAATTCGTTATATATACAAGATTGTAAATACGTTTTAATACTTTAAAAAAATTATATCTACAAGATTGTAATATATTTTAATACTTAAAAAAAATAATATAACATTTTGTTGATAAAAACCAAAATTCGTTATATCTACAAGATTGTAAATACATTTTAATACTTTAAAAAAATACTATAACATTTTGTTGATAAAAACTAAAATTCGTTATATATACTAGATTGTAATATGTTTTAATACTTTAAAAAAATAATATAACATTTTGTTGATAAAAACCAAAATTCGTTATATCTACAAGATTGTAAATACATTTTCATAATTTAAAAATTATATTTACAAGATTGTAAATACATTTTAGTACTTTAAAAACCAAAATTCGTTACAAAATCAAGAATATACCGTAATTAACGAGCATCCAGAAAAAATAAAAAACCTAGTCAAGAATATAACGTAATTAACGAGCTCAGGATCGGCTTGGCTCGTTTACACTCTTAAACTTAACCCCTATTTATTATACAACAATGTAAACCCAAATTCGTTACAACTTGTTACAAATAATTTGTTAGTTTTATACTTGTTACATTGGTGTAAATACGAACATCCGAAAAAAAATAAAAAAACCTAGTCAAGACTATAACGGAATTAAAGAGAAAAAAAAGACGAGTAAAATGGTGCAATTTTTATAAAAAAATATTATAGTATAAAAAAGTTATGGATGTATAAAAAAAGATGGGGTAAAGTATTTAATATATCAAATTACATTAATACCCTTATTCCCTTTTCTTTCAAATCAATTACATTATTATATTATAGTTTAATATCAACCATTAGATTAGCATCTTATAATTTGATCATTCAATATGGTAGGGTTAATGGGTTAGTGCCATAAATGAGGGTTAGCATTTGATCCATTCCCTATATATATATATATATATATATATATATATATATATATATATATATATATATATTAAAAAGCAACCAAATTAAATAGTATAAATATTTATATTATTTTGAAATAGTAATTAATTAATATATATTTATATACATACATACATATACTATTTCAATATAATATGCATATATATATATACGTATACATATCTACCTACTCTAATAAAGGAGTATTTATAGGAGATACGTGTCACTTTGTGGTGAAATCTGGAATTACTTTTCCCGCCTCTCTGTCCTATTAGATAATAATAATTTTTAGTGATTAAATTATACAACTAATTATTAATAATATAAATCTTCTTATTCTAATATGTTATTAATTTATTAAAATTTAATAAATTATAAGAATATTTCAATTATATTTTATATTCAAATATAATTTTATAATTAATAAATATTTATTATTATTTTATGTTAATATTTTATATTTTTTATTATTAAACCCATGTAATACATGGATTTCTGGGCTACTGTATATATATATATATATATATATATATATATATATATATATATTATTAAATAGCATGAATACTATAGTGAAAAAACGTGGTTCTTTCTAGGGTTTCAGCGGTGTTTGGAGGAAATAACGATGATTTATCTGTTCTAATAAAAAATTGATGTTTGTTTAGAGATTTTAGTTTATTTTTTTTAAATTCAGTCAATTGGTTGCCGATGAGAAAGATTTTGTGAGCAATTTTTCTATTACTTTCGTAACATATTTTTATGGATTCTGTATGATTTTATTTTTTAATGAGAAATTAGTATAGAGTTCGTGATGAAAGATTTGATTTTGCTATATAATTTATGCTTGGGCAAATAATATATAATACTCATTATCAGAATCGTATTGTGATAACCTGCCGCAACACACAACTGAGAAAAACCTAGTTTCATATTATAACTGAACTGGAACTGTCGTACCACTTTCACCCATCATTTCTCTCAACCTTTTATAAAATATTTTTTAACTTTTTAAAATATTATTTTCACCTCTAATTTCTAAAATTTGAAATTTATAGCACATATTATATATAATTTGACCAGCTAGCATAGTGGAATCACTAATCAATTAAAACGATACCCCGTTATAATTTTTTATATTAAACTACATAAATAAATTTTATAATATGTATTATTATTACAAGTTTTAAAATTTGTTCCAACCGATTCAATCAATCTGACTAGTGAACCAGTAAAACGACCAGTATGATGTCGTATCCGGTTTTAACAATATTCCATTTTATAAAATGGACATCTTGCCCAAATTGTAGACGAATGATGATACATGTTTTTTTGTGTCAAACAACATCTCTCATGGAATTTCAGAATCATACAAGTTTCTAGTATTAAATGAGTCTCGAGTGATTCTTTGCCTGAACTATGAACCATGACCTAAAATATGGTCCACCCCCCTCCCCCCTCAAAAAAAAAAAATCCTTATCCACAGGTGATGTTTGTTTTTTGGACCACCACCACCGTCGGCCACCCCCCATCATCCACTACCAGTACCACCGTCACCACTGTTTGTACACCACCATCAGTTTATTTTAACAATCAACGGACGTTAAAAAAACAACCAATCTTCTTTTTGCAGACTACAGAGATTTGGTCCACATCTTCTTGTATACATGTTTGCAGATGTGGTCCACAAATTGCAGACATTTATTGCAGACATTTTACATATCAAAAAACAAACACCACTTAAATCTACATAAGTACCAACCATGATTGGTAAAAAAAGTTAACAAAAAATATAAATAAATACAATGTTAAATTACAGTAAGTCAATAATCTAACCACACTTGTTTGTATTTAATTCTAACTAGCAAAACAAACGTAACACTTGAGCAAGAATGTCCTATGTGTTGCCAGACTCTAAGCAATTGAGATGTCCTTATAACATGAGTATCACAAGCCAGTCAATGAGTTTGTTATACCCATTTTTAACAAAATAAACTAAGCATACATTTAGAAAAAAAAAAAAAACTCACGTCCATAAAAACTTTAAATGAAAGCTAATCAGTGGCGGACCTAAATTTTTTTTTAATGAGGGTCGGAACTTTATTGGGTCTATTGCATGTCATTAAATATTTCATTTTTGGACCGATTAGAATTGGGTTGGGTCGGGTTATCAAAAAAATGAAAAAACTAAATTAAATCAAAAATCATTAGAGTTGTTGCTCCTATTTATGTCAAAAATTCGATATTTATAAGTCACAGATAATGCATATTAGGTTATTTGAGTATTAATTTTATTAATTTTGATTTTCAAATGGTTTAAAATTGGGTTCCATCAGTGTCATCAAAATTTCATAGAGTTCGGGGTCAAAATTTTTTGGGGGTCGTTAAGATCAGATCATATATATAACACTTTAAAATAAAAATTCATGGGGATCGGTCGGCCCCCATAAAATAGGCTAGATCCGCCCCTAAGCTACTGAATTTGAACCCTCAACATTATGAAAAAGTTCGCAGCATTAAACACATGAATCCACAACATATAGAACTACAAAAAATAACAAAAATGAAAGATTTAACATGATTGAACACTTGTTCTGACTCAATTTGGTTGGATGAAGATGTGTAGTTTCTTGCCATAAATTTTTGGTCAATAGAGATCCACTATTAGGTCTTAGCTCATGTTGTTAACGATTGAATGTAATATTAATCAATCCAGTTGTTTTGATTACCCCTCACCCGATAAAGATAAAAAAAATTTAAAAAAGAAAGAAAGAAAACAAACAAACATACACGGTGAATTCTTACTTTGTAATGTTTAAAAGAAAGAGATTAAGATATACCTTACCTCTTCCTAAAAAATGGTAAAGAGACTAATTCGTAGCGGCTATTGTGTGTATTCTATGTTTAGAATTTTCTTTTGTAATTAAAGATTTAGTCTTGGCAATTGAATCATTAAACTAGTTTGAAGTTTACATTAGGTGTGCTTATAATAATATTTTTATCTCAAATTGTTAAGGTTGATTTAAATTTCTTACGTTATGTGTACTTTTATAAAATATTTCCTATTTCAAATTGCTAATGTTAATTTAAATTTCTGCACATAACCCAATTATTAATATTATCTTAAAAAACATTTATTGAATGTAAACCGATTTAAAAATATTTATTGAGACCAACAATTGGTAACAAAACAATTTGAATTAAATTATTATTTGAATAACAAAATGGCTATGCTTTTCTTGCTTAGTAAGCTCTCCTTTTATAGTATTGCTTTCATTAGGTTGCTTAACGATATTTTTATTCCAAGAGGATTCCTATGAATCCGTCAAAAATATGAGTAAACATCTAGGGGTCTTTATTTTTGGATACTCAAATTTCAGATATTCAAAAATTTTGGATAGTGATATTCAATATCTGAATCCGTATCCAAAATTTTGGATTCGGTTATACACACTGATATCTGAACTCAGATAAAAAATTAAAAAATTTAGAAAAATATACTTCGGATATTCAAACTTTTGGATTTGGTTATACACACTGATATCCAAACTCAAATAAAAAATTAAAAATAAAAAATAACTTCGGATATCCAAACACTTGAATGTCCGAAAAATTTACAAGATATCCGAATAATATCCGAAAAATTATACGAATATCCTAAAAAATAACTAATTCGGATAGTTCGGGCATCCAAACTATCCGAAATATTTCAAAACATGTATCTGAATCCAAACTTTCGGATATTTTCGCATTTTCGGATATTTCGATTTTGGATTCGAATACGAAGTGTTTTGAACACTTCTAAAGGCTTCACCGGTAATTTGATTGTGGTGAGCATATGGAAAATAGCAGGTCAAAAGTCATGTTAGAATATGAAACTTTCTAAGCATATGTTTGGAGTGTTTCTAAAGGATGCTTAACATAAGTTCAAAAGAATCTTGAATGTCATCGAAAACAATGGCAAATCCATAAAATATTTTAATGAGAGGTCTACGTAAAAAGTAGTTGACTTAGTTAGGTCACCCGGAGTGGCACCCGGGAAGAAGCCGGGGTGATGTTTCCCGGATTGGGGAAGAACGGGAACACCGCCCCCCCGGAACCGGGGTGGGGTAAATCGGGGTCCCTTCACCGATTGAAGCCGATTGGGAAAGAAAGAGATTCGACCGTTTGGGATTCGACCGTTGGCATTTTTTTTTAAAAAAAAATCCAATTTTTTTCTATTTAAACAACTCCAAAACAATTACAAATCTCACACTTTTCTCTCATATTCTACAATCTATACACTAAATTTATAAAATTTTCAACTAAAATGGAAAGAGGTTCATCACGTGGTGGGTCGTCAACCAAAAAATTTAAAAAACCACGACAAAAAAATGTTCAAACGCCTCAAATGAACCCGTTCAACACACCCGGGTATCATCCACAAATGTCATCTCCGAATCAACCAACATTTTACTACGATCCAATGAACCCGCCTCCATATTTGCAATATTCACCGGGCACTCAACAACAATTCAATCGGTGGGAGCAATCGTATCAACAAGATCAACAAAGTTACCAACAATTCGAGCAACAAACTTTTCAACAACAATCTCCATTTCAAGGTATTTTTTATACGTTTATTTTTATATTTTATTTTTTTATGTTTATTTTTATACATTTATTTTTTTACGTCTATTTTTTTGTTTATTTTTATAAGTTTATTTTTTACGTCTATTTTTTTGTTTATTTTTATAAGTTTATTTTTTACGTCTATTTTTATATGCTTATTTTTATGTTTAGACTATCGTGACCATAATCAAGACGACTCGGATTCAAGCGAACATAATAAAAGTGTTCAAGTCGAGTCGGAAGAAGAAGAAGAAGAAGAAGAAGAACCGGTTAGGCGAACGGGAAAGAAACCAATTGGAAAGAAAGCACCGGCCAAGCGTTGGTCCGATGAAGAGGAGGTTGCGTTGGCCAGAGCTTGGCTAACTATTTCTGAAAATCCTGATGTTGGTAATGCGCAAAAACGAGATGGTTTTTATAAAAAGGTATTTTTTAACATTGTTTAAGTTAACAAAAAAGTCACGGTTGATGCTTAAATTTATGTTGTTTATATGTAGGTAACCGAACATTTTCGCCATCTCGTGACGGACAGGTCGAGGACTGTTGATCAAATCTATTCCAAATGGAACGATATGAACGCCTCCATGAAGAAATGGAATGGTTTTTACCAACAGTCTTCAATGAATCGCAAAAGCGGTGAAGGGGATGAACAAGTTTTGAAACAGGCCATGAAAAACTACAAAATCTTGGTCAAAGCAAATGGATTTGCTCACATCCAAGCGTGGGAGATGGTCCGCGATAACCCTTTATGGTGCGACATTCCACCAGTAGGTTGTGAGTCACAATCTACAACAAAAAGGCCAAAGCCAAACGAGTCAATGGGTAGTGCGAACGCCCACATCGACATCAACCTTGATGATGACGAAGACATCAACATCAACCTTGATCGTGATGGCCCACGCATTTACTATGAACCGGATAGGCCAACAAGAAAGGGCAAAAGATCGGCCGCGTCCTCCTCGTCGCATGACGAGTTAATTCAACAAATGGCGGAATTCAACTCGTTCAACAAAGAGGAATCCCAACAAAGATTCCGCCATCGAGAAGAATAACTCTGTGTTTTGCAAGAGGAGAAAGACGCACGTGTCGCATTAATGCGCCGACAACAACAGGCTTTAGACGAACAACAAAAGGCTTAGAGTTCATGATGAAAGACCACACAATTTATCAAGAACCAATGCTACAACTGATTCTCGATCGTAAACGAGAAATTGCTGCTCGTTGGGGATGGCATTGCCCTTTCTAGGTTTTTAATTTAATTTTTTAGGTTGTATTCTATTTTTTTTGGTTGTATTCTTTTTTTTATTTTAAATTTAATGAATCTTTTTTTATTTTATTAATAATAATATTATTATTATTATTATTATTATTATTATTTATTGTTAAAATAATTAATTAAAAATAAGATTTGAAAATGGGGAAAAGTGGGACGACACCGTGTAAAATAGGGAAAAGTGGGAAAAAGTGGGGAAAAGTGAGGAAAGCTGATGTGGCGCTGATGTGGCAACGGGGAAAAGTGGGGAATGGTGGGACGACTCCTAGTCCCCTTAAAACCACAAAACAAACCTATCAAAAGTATTTAGAAATACAATTGCTTGAATAATCAATAATTTTCAAAGTTACACCACAAGTTACTATTCATATAAAATTTATAAAAAAACACAAATATCATCAAATAATCAATTCACTTCCAATTGTGTCATTTTGCAATCATTTATGTGCCTCTTGTTCATGTTTGTGCCCCTTTTTGTTTCAAAATTAAACAAAATTATTTAAAAACAATACGTTTTAACATTTGATCACGTGGTCTTAAAAAGACTATCCCCCTACCTAAGGCTTGAATCTGCTGCTTGTTGGAGAATTCAAGTTTGTAACTACTAATGATAAAAAAAAACCTATTATGCAAGGTCTGGCAAGAGAATGGCAGTAGGCAAATCAAAGGTTGTTTGCTACAAATGCAACAAAAAATGGAATTTTTATTTTGAATGTAAGGGAAAAAATTAAGGAATAATTACAAATCTCCCTTTATTTACAACTTTAATTACATATATACCCAAGTCAAAAGTTAAATTACATTATTCCCATTTTTTTTGATAATTTTCCTTCTTTAAATAAGAAGATGTATGTAATTTAAAACTTTAGGAAAGAGGATATATATAATTTAAAGGGTTAGTTAAGGAGATATATATAATTTATTTGTTAAGTTAGGTATATATGTAATTTATAAAATTTATAGGAGGTATATATAATTGCTCCAAAAATTAATAAATAAAGGATGTTACATACCACACCAAAAACCTCTTGAAGAAGCTAGAAAGAAAGAACATGCTTAAGCCATTATAACCATCTCATAGTTGGGGTTTAATGGGGCGATATGTAGGTGTAACATAAACAGAATGTTGTGTTTAAAAAAATGTAATGGTAATATATAGTTAGGTAAAAAGGTAGAGTCTAGTGTTCATCCGGTTCTCCTTTATGCTTTTTTTTTGTGGTTAAGAAAAAAGAAAAGATTAAAATGTGGTTGGATTGAGTCTAGTGTTCACCTATTTCTCTCCCATACCCCGGTCACACCGGAGGTGAAAGTAGGGGTGTGACCAAAGGGTACCTAACCCGGGTCACCCTCTGATGGCAATAAACGCAACATCTAAAAGCTCCAATGATGAATCTTCACATATGCTAGTATGCTACTGTGTTTTGGCTCAGGCCCAGAAATACATTAAAAATACACACTCAAATCACATAATGAATTTGCAAAACAAAAGACGCAATTTTCTGAACTTCTTCTCTTGATTGATTCATATTCAAATACATACAACCCAGATGCATGCGTGAGACAAGAAAAAAACCAACTCATTACCTACACCATGACTCCACTACTAAAAACTTGTTAGAAAACAACCCATAATCTAGGCCCACTAATTGGCCCAATAAAAATGTGACTATTTTGCAACCCGTTTGACCCGTTCATCAATTGTGAAGCTATGATCCATGACCCGTAACCGGTCAAGATTACTCGTATATCATTCGACTCAGAAAATGCAATTTCTTATATCTTAATTGTCCTCAGATTTTCAAAAGGTTAAACATAAACTTCGAATTTGAAAAAATAAATAAAAAAAAGAGTTAAATGTCAAAATGGTCCCTGCGTTTATATCAAAAATGTCATTTTAGTCTCTAAATAAAATTTGTTGCCATTTTAGTCCTTGTGTTTTAATTTAGTTGCCAATATAGTCCCTCTAGTTGTCATTTTAGGGACTATATTGGCAATTAAATTTCAAACACAAGTATTAAAATGGCAACAAAAATTTAGACGAAGGACTATATCGGTAACTAAATTAAAAAGGGAATGGTTATCTACACACCCCAAAATTATATTTTAACACCCCCTGTCACGTATATGTCTCGTAGTGGTCACTACGGGGCGTATAGCCGCCTCGTAGTGGTCACTACGGGGCGTTTAAGGGTCCAATCATTGACACTGACACACGAATCATTGGTACGGCCACCTAATGATTACCCCTCAAACGCCCCGTAGTGTCACTACGGGGCGTATAGGGGGTCTGAGGTGTGGCAGTGGGGTGTGTGAATAACACCACCCATTAAAAAACAAGGATTAAAATGGCAACAAATTTTATTTAGGGACTGAAATGACATTTTTGATATAAACACATGGACAATTTTGGCATTTAACTCTAAAAAAAATGATAAATAAATATTAAAAGAGAAAACAGAACTCAAAATTCTAAATAAAATTTTGTAATAACCCGATAATACGAGTTTTTTGATAATCAAAACTGGCATTTGAAGCCAATATCAACCAATATCAACCGCTATGAGAAAGAGGGACAACTTTCTGACAAATTAAAAAAATTTAACAATAAATGTAAAAAGTTTTCATACGGATAAAAATTTTCTAGATTATGACAAGAAAATCTAGTCATGAAGAATAAGGTCAAAGGAAATATAAACAACTATTATCTTTCTTTAGGTTTATGGCTTAAAATAATTAACTAATTAGTTTATTGGACCAAGTTCATATGCACTCACTACTTTATGTAAAAATCATGAGAACCATACTTTAATATTATTATTATTATTTTTGTGATAGATTAGTATGGTAATATTTTCTATGGGTTTATGTTTGTTATAGTAAATTCTTATTTCATTCATATGATATATGTTTTTTATAAAGATTATGTAATTGTATCATCAAATAAAAAAAAATCTTCCATAATTGTAAAATAAGAAAAGAACCAACTTAAATTGCACAAAGAGCTTACCATTTTATATATTATTCGACTTATCTTATTCCAAATATCCGAAAGGATCATTTACATGTATTCCTTTAGTGAGAACCTTTATTATATATAACATACCCTTATAATCAATTGGGACGGTTATTGTACAAAGAAAATTAACGTGAGAAGCGTTGAAAGCACCAACAAAGCGCCACGTGTCATCCGTGATAAGGGTATAAAGGTTCATAAAAAATTAAAAAAAAATGTATTGTTCACACACATAACTGGATAAAAATATGGACTATAGGTCAGGAATTACGGACTTGAGTATTCAAAACACGGACCATAGGCAAAAAAATACGGACTAGTCTTTACAACTTAATTATTCAGAGGCCAACAGTTGGTAAAAAATGATACATTCTATAGGCAAAACAATACATTCTGAAGGCAACAAAATACGTTCGATGGGCAAAAAACGTTCTGACATATCAGATACCTAAATTACGCACCAAGTTACAAAAATACGGACCACGTTAAAAAAATGAAGAAAAAAAACCATATCAATATATTACTCAAATTAAAGATTATAAAATTCTCTATTTAATGGTGTATTTTTTCAAAAAATTAATAAAGCGTTTAAAAGTTATTGAATTTTTAAAAAACTTGTGGAAGTTTCTTTTGATATAGAAAATAGGTTATTCCCCCTTTTGCCCTTCCAAATACATATTCACACATGTTTTGTGAGAAGATTAAATGAATTGGAACAACTAGATATTAACCATTGGTTAATTTGATTAATAGATCATAACTTATCTTATCATTTCAGCTTTTCACATTAATTTCCTTTATATTGTATCCGTCTCTTAAAATTAATTACATATTTCTCCTTGAAAGGTTGAAATATATAATTGACTAGTTTATATGAAAGGAAAAATATATTTTAAAAAGTGGAAATATGTAATTAATTTTTTTACTTGAGTTTATATGTAATAAGTTTTCTAAAAAAGCAGAAGATTGTTTTGGTTTTGGTTTTACCTAAAATAAAAACCAAAAAATCCAAATATATGTGTATATATGTTACCTTTCAAACATTCAATAATTTATAAACTGTATATTGTATTTTTTTTTTTTTGATACTAAAAGTCATACACATGAACGAGAGTTTCAAGTTAATGAAATGCATGATACAAAAAATATAAAGGGATGTATTTTAGTTTTTAAGGCATATGTTACGAAAAACACAAATGTTTTTCACTGTATTTAAAATTTTTTATATACGATTTTCAAAAATTAAATAGTATTGTAGTTCAAATATTTTTGGTACAAATACAATATTTTGAGTCATTTTTTATAAGCTAAAAATGATAGGCTTAAGTAGAAAAACCGAATAACTGAAACCCAAACCGAACCCAAATTGATTTTAAAGAGAAAAAAATCGAAACATCGAACCCAAATGGGTTTAAAAACCCAAAAACCAAAATTTTAGTTTTGGATTTGGAATAAACCAAAAACCAACCTAAACCAACTCATGCATACCCCTACTAAAACAAACATTTGGAGGTTAAAATTTATCAAAGTAGTCCTTAAAAAAATTCAATTGTAATAGATATTGAACTTTCAAATTTAGTTGCCATGGTACCCATCGGAGGCCCTGGGAAAGTGCAAACCCAATCTCCGTTTAGCGTCATTTTTTAGGGGCACATACTTTTAAAAATTCTTTATATATTGTATATATTTATTTATTTATTATAAATATAAAACATAAAAAACACCAAATTATAATTTGATAGGTATCTTTTTTTTCTGACTCGTTTCGGAACACTTGAAATGACGGGAACACCCTGATGATACCTGTAACATATGCATACGATACATTTGTTACATTTATCTTGCATTTTGTTACGCTTGGTTCGAAATCTAATCTTACATTTAGACCCTATATTTTTGTTTAGACAGGTGAAATAAATATGGAGGTACTTAGAAACATTTACCAGGTCATGTAAGTAGGTGCAAATAGGACCATATTGAATAAAGAAGAGACCACAAGTAATTAGAAGTTCCCTCAAAGCCGCTAAAGTAGATCATGACATTAACCACTCGACCCTACGCATTTATAAATGCCAATGTAACCAGCCACATGTACGTCCTTGTTATAATTTTAACCAATTCAACATTTTTGTCTACCTTATAAAAATAAAAAATAAAATGATAAAAAATTGTAAGTTATAGTGAGAATATCTCGTATGTCATGTTTATATTTGATAAAAGTTTTTTTTTTTTTTTTGTGGTCTGGTGGAAAACATTAAAAACAGGATTTTGATAAATATGATATTAATTAAGTTGAATAAAAAGGATTTATGTTGTATACAGTGGCGGAGCTTGGAAAACAGTTCGGAGGGGGCCGAACTTTTTTTTAGGAAGAAAACGGAGGGGGCTGAAGAATTTTTTGGACGAAAACGGAGGGGACCGAAGGATTTTTAGGAATAAAACGAAGGGAACCGAAAGATTTTCGGACGAAATACTATTATACCGACACTTCTGAGTGAAAAAACAGGGGGGCCGGGGCACCCCCGGGCCCTTCTAATCCTCCGCCAGTGGTTGTATATATAATAGATGTGTTTAAGCCCTAAGAGTTGTAGCGCCCAAAACGAACCGAAAAAAAAACACTAGCAAATAATTATAAACATAACAAAATCATAGTATTAGATATATATATATATATATATATATATATCATAATAGTTAACCGTTGATTTATGAAACTTCTCCTAGCATTCTCCATAGAAAATTAGTTACTCATCTTTTTGCAATTTATTTTTTTGAACGGCGAAGATCTCAATCGTGTGAACCCACTTTTTACAGACCATGTCACCAAGGTCTAGTTACCAGGACCTTTCATAAGCCACCACAACCATCCCATGAGGAAACCCTACTTTGAAAACCCCTTTACTACCCTCAGACGCTATCATGACTAATCAATCCACTAAATCTTTCCTGTGACATTGTTGATAGTAAGTAAATATTCAATAACTTGAAAGTAAGAAAAATTATTTCTAGAGATGCAATTTTGCAACTGTTTAGGATGCATTGTTCCAAAATTTGTCTTTTTAAGCAGCAATACATTTTATTTTAAGATTTATCACAAATTTACCAAAATACTAAACTGAGTAAGAGAAAGTTTGACGGAATACGGTTCTAATTTGGGTTGTATAAAAGATTGGGAAAATGAAATCGTGTCTAAGTGCTAAAAAAATAAATAATTGAGCTAGGTTAAAATATTTTATTGGTAATAATTTCGTTATTAGTTTCGGATACAGGTTTCATAACAAATATTTGATAAATGAAATTATCATATATAATATTTTATCGTATAAAGAGACAACTCGCAAAGTCTAATAGAGATACATACTTATGACAACTTTTTACTTTTCTGAACTTTTATTCATAACTAGTTTTAAGTTTGGGAAAGGGCCCCTTTAGAAAACATTCGTCGTGAATATAAAAAATAAATAAAAAATTCACTATCAGCATCGATCTGTACGTTTTTTAATGTATACAGCAATTATTAACTCTATTTTCTTTTAATTTTTATTATTATTATTATTATTATAATAGTTTACTATTTATACCAAAAGTCAACTTAGATTTTTTTTTTCCTGTATAATTATTTAACTAATTTTTAATATCGTGTGTTGTGTGTGAACGACGTAAATATTGGATAGTAGTAGCAATGCATAACTGCAAGGGCGGGTTCCTTTTTAAAAAAAATAGACAAGGGCCTAAGATTCTCTTTTTTAGGGCTTTATTTTAAAACAATTTTTGGGTTATTGTTGTATAATTTTGGTTTTAATTTTTAAATTCTTATTACTATTTATTTAATAGACTTGAGGAATCATTAAAGTAAAGAATCATCAGACTCAGTATGTCAAATTCTTGATACAATAAAAGAATCAAAGGGATAAAAAAAAAACTAAAACTAAATAATGAACAATCAAATGCAAATTACTTTTTTTTGAAAGGCTAAAATCATTTTATTCACCAAACGACTAGCAAGATGCTAGACAGAAAAGTACACCCCAAATACATATAATCACCAATTTCATCAAAATGAACTAATACGTTGTAGCACTATTCCAATCACTTCATTGAAAAGTCATCAAAGATGATATATTCTTCATCCAAAGATAACTTAAAACTTTCATTTCTTCAAAAATTTTGTCTATCGATGCCCTCTTATTGTTAAAAATCACCTGTTTTCTTGCAAGCCATATGCACCAGAGAGCTGCGCGGATGACGAGGCCAATCACCACCCGTTTTCTATGGTTCGTTGTAACATGACAATGTAGATCCAAGAAATCTTTAGTAGAGAATGCAAAGATTGGCGGAATGGGCATCCATGAGCTGATCTTCTGCCATACGATCGTTGAGACATGGCATGCAGAGAACAGATGCATAGCCGTTTCCGAGACTTCCCTGCAGAAATGATACAGGACCGAATTAACTGTGACACCCCTCTTGATCAAATCATCGACTGTTGAGATTCTATCCATTTGCAACCGCAATGCAAACAAATTCACCTTGATAGAGACTTCTTTAGACCTTTGATAAATTTCACGCATGATCAGTCCAAATAATATACACACTTACCGATCCAAATAATGAACACACAAATTTAAATAATCAACACGTAAATCTAAATAATAACCAAATTCAAATGTTGAGAACTTTGTGATATGACTAGGTTGTGTACAAAGCTAGTGATTAACAATGTATTTTAAAAAAGAGTTTTGGATTTTAATTTCATATGAAGTTTCTAAATTTGTTGAGCCAACCCTGTATAATTGTATTAAAACGATTCTCTGACACTCGGAAGAAAAAAAACTGATCTACCACATGAAGGAAGTGTACTTTTTATAAGGATAACTTTTAAATTATAAAAGCAAAATATTAATTTAAATAGATATGATCGATGGAGATTGATTTATTGAAACTACAAGAGGGTTTCATTATATGTAAAGATGGCTAGTTAACGTCAATTAGTCAAAATCAGAAATATTTGTATTAATGTCGTTAGGTTCATGTAGTCCTTAAAGTGTTTTGAAACATTGTCTTTTTGACCATAACCCCAAATTATCAAACACTTTAATTATTTATGAAATGATAATGATGGAAATCTTTGACACGATATATCTATATTTGTAGGGAAATCTTTATGATATCTGGATATATTATTGATGTAAAGAAGATCGAAAATGATGTTTTAATTAATGATATATACAAATATTTCCATAAATGTATAATCTTTTGTTGGATTTTTCAAATAGATTGTGTTTTCTAAATATATAGATGAATTTATATAAGAACTTGCTTATTTGTCGGTTTCCATATGTAGAATGTAACACTTTTAACTAAAAAAAACCACAATTTTAATTAACACAAAATTCAACAAGAAGTTGTGCTACATTCTGCAAAAAAAAATATAAAAAAGTTAAAAACAACATTAACAACAAAAAAGTTTTATGCAACATTTTTTTTAATAACAAAAGGTTACATATAGATTGTATTAGCTAAAGTTACATTAAATTAATCAAGTTTTTTGTTACATGGTACAACTTTTTCTAAAGAGTTATATCTAAAAAGATTGAATGGGAAAAATAAATGCATTATATAATAAAAAAATTACCTTATTTCTAATTCAATTTGAGTATTTGACCAGTTTCACCTAATGCAACTTTTTTGTAACTAAATATATTGTATTAGGTAATTTTGTTGTAGTGCAATAGTATTTATATATATATAGAAGAATTTAAAAAACTTTAATTATCCCCATGTAGAATTATGACTTTTTGCTTTGTATAAATTTTTGTTTTTCAGTTAGTTTTTATTCTGTGGAAACATGTTGTTAATGGACAAAAAACAATATCAAATTGAATAACGTGATGTGTCATCTAAATTTCATAAAGCTAGATTGGGTGAAATATATCAAAAAAGAGGTTAATAAGTATTTAAGTAAATTGCCGAAATAGTCGATGTGGTTTAAGTATTTCACTCTTTATTCCAATGTTTTATCAATTAGTCGTATGATCTCAAGTTTTTAACATTTGTAACACATATAGTATTTAGGTCACTAAATTACCCTAACATGTTTGACCAAATTACCCTCATATAAAGACTGTATGTGTTACAAATGTTTAAAGTTTGAGACTATACGAGTATTTTATGAAACCTAAGAATTAAGAGTGAAATACTACAGAATCAAGAGTGAAATACTACTAAATCACAAGAACATTTTCGATAATTTACTCCAAATATATATAAACACTATGACTATTGAGCCACAAGTTGCATTTTGCAGATATCAAATATATAGTTCTCTACATCCAATAAAGTTAGAAGGAACTGTGTCATTGAGTGTAAAAAAATTTTTAAAAAAAATTGACTTGATAATTTAATTTATAGTAATAAATAAGTATTTTTTTAATGCTTGATTCGTTGACATCTCCTGAAAGAAAGCTCGTACATCAAACACATCACATATATCTTATCAATTTATGAAAAAACTCAAGAATATAAACATTTATTCATCAAAGAGTAATTGTTCACAGAAAGAATTCACTCAAAATCTGTCATAAGAAAAGCTGAAAAATCAAAAGATTATTACTAGACTAGAAACTATTTGGTAATAAGTAAGTAAAAAAGACACACTTTACTTTGTCATACTTGCTAACTTATTTATGGCCTCTCTTGTATAAATGAGTAAAACACGTGTTGTTTTTGGTTTGTCTTTACTCTTATTTCCTTCATTAATCTTTCAATAAACAAAGACATTAAACCATATTTTTAAATATTTAATGTAAATTTAATTATAAATTGTGTCATTAAATAAAAGTATCAAATCAATTTGAACGGCAAACAAATACAAATATATGCTAATAAATAAGTAATTAGGAGACCACATGTCAATTAGATTTTAAGAACTTATTAACACGGCAAACGTCACTATCTGTGCACTTTCCCTATTAATTAAATGAAATTAAAAAAATATCTTTGAGTAAATTAGACAAAAGGTCCTATATATATAAAATTTCAAATTTAATCCTTAAACTTTAATAATTACGTCAGACGTTCTTTATCTTAGTGTTTTGTAACAATTAAGTCCTTTTCCACTAACTGAAGGTAAATTTTCTGTTAACTTTTTTAAAATGACAATTTTGCCCTTATGACTAAAGGATGAAATATGAAATTATATATATAGTTAAAGGACGTTTTTTGTACTTTACCAAATTTATAATTTTTGTTATTTTCTTTTAATTCTTTTATTTTATTTTTTCGCTTAGATTTTTTTATTTAATATTATAGTTTATAAATTTGTAATAATTTTATCATTTTATTATATTATAATTAAAATTTTATTTTTATGTTTTTGTTTATAAATATTTTTTTGCATGTTTAGTTTATTTATTATTTTTTTCTATTTATCATTATACTTCTCACAAATTAATTTAGCAATTTATTATAAAATATTTTACCTATGATTTATTATCTATAAGTAATAAAAAATGAAAAATTATTTTGTATCATTTCGGTTAACCAATTGACTAAAGATTAGGGGTGTTCACGTTCCGGTCTTTACAATTTTTAGGTGAAACATAAAGTCATAAACCAAGCCATTAATATCGTTTTTCGTATACTTAAATCTAAATTGAACCGTTAAAAATAAAAACCAAGCCGTTAAAATCTAAAATGAACCGTTAAAAATAAAACCGAATCAAATCGTTATCAACGGTTTGGTTTTCATTTTTAAAGGTTCGGTTTGTGTTTTAATTATTCAAAAAACATTATTAAAAGTTTGGTTTATGGTTTCACCTAAAAACCAGAACATGAATATCACTAATATTTAGTCAACTAGTTAACAACTAAAATGATACAAAATAATTTCACATTTTTTATTAGTTATAGATAATAAATCATAGGTAGCCTTTATATAATAAATTGATAAATTAATTTGTGATAAGTTTAACAATATATAGGAAAAAATCAAAAATAAACTAAACAAGCAAAAAAATATTTATAAACAACAACATAAAAATAAAATTTTGATTATAATATAAATAAACTAATAAATTAATTACTATTTTTAAAAATTTATAAAAATAGAATATTAAATAGAATAAATTTAAAAGAAAAAAAAAAGAAACTAACAAAATTTAAAAAAATTTGCAAATAGTTTCATATTTCATCCTTTACTTATAAGGGCAATATTGTCATTTTAAGAAAATTAAGTGAAAAGTTAACTTTGGTTAGTAAAAAAGGACTTGATTGTTACAAAACAGCAAGATAAAGGACGTCTGGCGTAATTATTAAAGTTTAAGGATGAAATTTGAAATTTCATATATACATAAAGGACCTTTTGTGTAATTTACACAAATATCTTTTTTTGATATTTAATATATATATATATATATATATAATTATATCATTGATTTTTGACAAAATTACATACTTGAACCTTTATGTTTGTTATAAATAACAAATATGAACCTTTAACTATATTAATTACGCTAAACAACCTTTAAGTATTTAAGTTGTTTCAACTTTCAACCTTTACATTAACCCCGGTTAAATTTACTAGTTAAATCTAGTCATGTGCAAAACATGTGATGAGTATTCTAGGTATTTTGATCTTTTGTTATTTTTAAACATAAAACCCACTATTCACGTATTATCGTATCTTATTCAATAATTTACTCCAAATGAGGGTGTTCGAAAATTAGGGCTAAAACCCACCCAGAAGTTCACGTGGTTCATCCCTCATCGGTTAGTGTAACAATGGCGGAACCACGTGAACTTCTGGGTGAACACTAACCGAAGAGGGAGGAACCACGTGAACTTCTGGGTGGCTTTTAGCCCTAATTTGCGAACACCCCCATTTGGAGTAAATTATTGGATAAGATACGATAATACGTGAATAGTGAGTTTTATGTTTAAAAATAACAAAAGATCAAAATACATATAATACCCATCACATGTTTTGCACATGACTAGATTTAACTGGTAAATCTAACCGGGGTCAATGTAAATGTTGAAAGTTGAAACATTTTAAATACTTAAAGGTTGTTTAGCGTAATTAATATAGTTAAAGGTTTATATTTGTTATTTATAACAAACATAAAGGTTCAAGTATGTAATTTTGTCTTGATTTTTTGTTTAGTTAATTAGTTTTCTAAGCTAGTGTGTAAAATACATGTTTAAACTCACACAATTATTCGAACTTTGTAAGCCGACGTTTTTTTTTTTATTATTATTATTAAAGAAAAACCATTAATTATTAAATAAAACTCACGAGTCACGCGTAGCAAAAAGGTAAACTGAGATTAAAAAAAATGAATTACATACGTGAATACGAGTGAATCTTTTGAATCAGTCCACCCATTCGATGTGGCTTTAATTTTACTTCTCTTGTTAACAAGCCATAAAATTAAAATGAATAAAATAAAATAAATTATAAAATATATTTAAAAGCAAAGGTATATATACTTAATATTTATATAATGTTGGGATCATTTAAATGTTTTAGCTGTTGAGACACTAATAGGACCCCATACAAATATCTTTCGAATGAAATGGCACCAGCCTGTGCACATGGCAAGCCACCCCGTCTAAAAGCTACGTCACCCCCGGCCGGAAAAATCGTCAGCCACCGGCAAAAACTTGCCGTCGAGTCCAAAAGCTGCCGGCAGTATGTATTTATAAGCACATATAAATGCAATTGGTAGCTCATCGATCACAATCTCCATTCAATATATGAAGCCAAATAGCAACTCACAATAAAGCAATTATAGATTTAAGGGTTTAAGTTTTATGATAATTAAATGCTATCAATTTAAAACTATGTTTAAATAGAGTGTGACTTCGTTTTTCTTTTAAATATATATATATTGTTATTAGGGTTGTAAACGAGTCGAGCTGATCTCGAGCTCGTTAATGCTTTAGCTCGACTCGTTTAGACAAAATAAGGCTCGAGCTCGGGCTGATAACTAAACGAGCCATATTTTTGGGCTCGAGCTTGGGCGTGTTTAGGCTCGGCTAGGTGAGTTTTTTATCGATCTAATCCCGAGTATTTCACGAGCCGGCTTGATTCGTTTACACCCCTATTTGTTTTCCACTAATGTACTATGTTCTTTGTAAAAAGTCTTCTTGGTCTATATGTAATACATGATGATTTAGGTGTGATATTTTTGTCATCAAGCATCGTCTCATATGTGGTGCGTACATATAATGTATATATGTATGGGCCCTCAAGAGGCAAAAATATTTAATAATATTCTACTTATTATTTGAAAATAATCGTTAAAAGCGTTGGGATGATTAACCTCAAACGATAACTTTGAGCCGGGGATTACTTCAGAGCAGCCTTTCTATCCCAACTAAGATAGGAGTAATGTTTGTCTCTATCCTTCTTCCCCAGACTCTACTCTAAGCGTGATTTTTTACTGGGTATGCTTGTTGTATTTTAGTCATCATGCCATTTTACCATTACACTTATGGCATCATTGGGGCGTGACACGTCTTAAGGACCATGGTCTCGGGTTTGATGAGTTTTTTTCTTCTTGTTTTTTTTTCAAACAAATAAAAAACACCCATTTTGAAAAGTTTACAAAAAAAATGTTGACAAAATAACAAAAAAAAAAGTAAATGTGTTGATCATTTGGATTCAAAATGGAAATAGAATTGAAAACTCGGGGAAATCACAATTTTAAAATAATTGAGCTCAACAAGTTATAATCATCAAAAATACTTAGTAATTTAATTTTTATTTTAGCTTATACTTGTTAGAAAATATAAAAGAAAAAAAAGATATTTTGGGATCAGCCTAATATTTGCGTCACTTCCCGTTTATTTCCACAAGAGTATTCTCCATATCAAAGCAAGGAGTCGTTGCCCTTCAATCAAAGAATGCCAGCCAAAGTTCCTATAGTTAGATCTTTGTTTTTTCTCTTATTTATATTGTTGGTGATCTCCTTGTAAGAAAAATAATTAACTCTGATCAATACAATTCAAAGTATATTCAATCCCTCTGTGCCTTGTATTTGAAAACATGGTATCAGAGCGGTGTTATCGATCTTAGATTTTACCTGCTCATCATCTTTTTTCTTAACCTATTTTGTTTCCAGCCATGTCTGATAATCACAAAAATGATGATCTTGCTTTGCAGATCACCAACCTCCTAAAAAACAGTATCAACAACCAAACCCAAACCCAAAAACAAAGCCTTTCTGATTCGTTAAAAATCAGTCTCAAACTGAATAGCCAGAACTACGCCTTATGGTCCCGAATGATACGGGTCGCTATTGGCGGCAGATCAAAACCTTTACTTAACCATCTGACCATAGAACCAGACAAAGATCAACACGAACAATGGGAACAAGATGATTTAGTCGTGTTCTCATGGTTAATACAGAATATCGAACCCGATCTTGCTAGCAACCTAACGGAATTCCCGACGGCAAAAGCCTTATGGGATGCGTTAGTTGTCACATATAGCAGCGGGAAAGATAAACTACAAACTTTTGATCTTCATATTAAAGCAAATAGCATGAAACAAAACGGATCTCCCCTTGAAAATTTTTGGATTGCTATGCAGGGAGTTTGGGGGGAGATTGAGAGGAGAGACCCAAACCCGATGACGTGTGCCGTTGACATAGCCACGTATAACAAACTCCGGTCAGAACAGAAACTTTTTCAGTTCTTGAACGCTCTCGATCGACAGTATGACCCAATAAAAAGGGAGATTCTCCGGTGGGATCCGTTACCCTCGGTCGAGGGCGCCTACGCCGCCGTGCGAAAGGAGATGGCACATCAGGGGATCCTAGGAACCACTGAAAACGTAACATCTTCAGGTGGAGTGGCGGCAGGATTGAGTACCAACGGATCGAAGGAACCAGAGAGTCTAGGGTTTCTGTCAAAGGGGCGACCAAATCAAAAGAATTCGAGTTCATCATCCCGGATAGATAAGACCAAGCTGAAGTGTGACCATTGTGGTATGACCAGGCACACCAAGAATCAGTGTTTTCAACTCGTCGGTTATCCAGAATGGTGGACCGACGACCACAAGAAAGGGAATAAGGAGGGGGCAAAGCTGCTGCAACCATCGGAAGAACAGAAGAAGATGAAAAGAGGGGCACCGCCTTTGGCGGATTCACTTTTGGTCCTTCCACCGCCCATGAGATTACAAAGAACGAGGAAATAGGTAAAGGGTTAGGGAAGTCTCCCTCTAGCCCTTCATATATCCCTTCATATTTTTCCTTTAATAATATTATCTCTAAGACCAACACAATTAAAAAAAGGGGCTATGATGATACTGGACAAAATTATTTTTTAAGTGCAACTAAGTCCAAGCAAACCTTAAAAAGGGGTAAAATAATAATGACTAACAAAAATGGTGTTCAAGTCAATATAGCCCAAAATTGTGGAGACCTTAATAACGCTTGGATATTTGATTGTGGTGCTACCAATACTATGACCTTTGACGTATCAGATATAGTATCACAATCTAAACCAAGAGTTAACTATATTAAAACTGCAAATGGGGGAAGTGCTCCCGTTAAAGGAGGAGGAACAATTAAGATATCACCAACCTTAAAACTTTCAAACTGTCTATATGTTCCCTCCTTGTCCCACAAGTTATTGTCCATTAGCCATGTCACAAAAGAACTAAATTGTACCGTTTTGATGCACCCTACTTTTTGCATCCTTCAGGATATCAGGACGGGAGCGATCATTGGGCGTGGCACTGAATGTAGTGGATTATACTATGTGGAGGAAGTGACTCAACATAGGAGTGTGATGCTTGCTCATGGAACTATGGATAGAGAGGCATGGCTTTGGCATAGGAGACTAGGACATCCATCCGTCGGATATTTACGTCTTTTATTTTCAAAACTTTTTCCTTCAAATAAACAGTTACATTGTGAAACATGTGTTTTTTCCAAAAGTCATAGACATTCTTATAAAATTAATAACACGAAAGTTGATTCACCATTTTCTCTTGTTCATTCTGATGTTTGGGGTCCCGCAGAAGTCACTAGGGGACAAGACTTTCGATATTTTGTTCTTTTTATTGATGACTGCACCCGTATGACATGGATTTATTTCTTAAAAAACAAATCAGAAGTTTTTAATAAATTCTCTATTTTTTACAATTTTGTCCAAAATCAATTTAAAACCAACATTCAAACCCTTCGGTCAGATAACGGGGGAGAATTTGTTAATGATTCTATGAAAGTCTTTTGTCAAGATAAGGGAATTATTCACCAAACTACTTGTCCACATACTCCCGAACAAAACGGGACTGTTGAAAGAAAAAACCGTATTCTTTTAGAAATTACACGGGCCATTCTAATAGAATCTTGGGTCCCCAAGTCTTTTTGGCCCGAAGCAGTTGCTACCGCCACGTATCTCATCAACAGACTTCCGACCAAAGCTCTTGATCTTAAAACTCCTCTAAAGGCTTTATCTGACCGAACTAAACTCCCTCCTACCCTCACTCTTGAACCACGGGCATTCGGATGTTCCGTCTTTGTCCATATTCCAAAAACAGATCGGGGGAAACTTGGTCCATGTGCTGAAAAATGCGTTTTTCTGGGCTACGGTATCAACCAAAAAGGATACCGTTGTTATAGTCCAAAAAAACGTCGTATGTATACCGCCCTCGACTGCGACTTCTTTGAAACTGAATTCTTCTACACTGCCCAACACAGTGGTCAGGGGGAGAATGACATTGACACCCTGAGTTGGCTAAAATGGTTCCCACCTTCTAACATTACTCAAGATGAGTCACGAACTTCACATGACAAATCTACAACCAGTGACACGCCTCAAACTTTTGAAGGTATGCCTCAAACTTTTGAGAATATCTCTGAAGATACCTATGAGCCTTGCAATGATGTCTCTAATAATATATCTCATGATCTTGAAAATAATGATATATCTGATAACCATGAGACACATGTAGAACATCATATGCAAGAAGATCTTATACAAGAAGAACCAATGGAACATGAGACACATGTAGAACAACATATGCAAGAAGATCTTAGACAAGAAGAACCAATGGAAAAATATGTTTTACCACCAAGAGCCAATAGAGGTGTTCCCCCTAAACGCTACTCTCCAGAAAAAGAACCAAAATCATCCAGATATCCCATAACAAATATCGCCAAAGGTAACTTAACCAAAGAAGCACAGGCCTTCACTGCAGCCTTATATGATGAAAAAATTCCCAACCACGTGGAAGAAGCCCTTAACTCACAAAACTGGAAGAAAGCAATGGAAGAAGAAATGGGAGCACTGAGAAAAAATGAAACATGGGAAAAGAGTGTACTCCCTTTAGGAAAACAACATGTGGGATGTCGTTGGGTCTTCACAATCAAACGCAAGCCAGATGGAACCATTGAAAGGTATAAAGCCCGCCTAGTTGCGAAAGGATACTCCCAAACATATGGGATTGATTATTCAGAGACCTTCTCTCCAGTAGCAAAGATTGATACAATTCGTGTTCTCCTCTCTATTGCTGCTAATCAAGGATGGCCTCTTCATCAATTTGATGTTAAGAATGCCTTTCTACATGGGGAATTAAAAGAAGAGGTGTATATGGAACCTCCTCCCGGATTTAAAGAAGATTTCAAAGACAAGGAAGTATGCCGGCTGAAAAAGACTCTCTACGGGCTTAAACAATCCCCTCGGGCTTGGTTTGGCAGATTCTCTCTAGCTATGAAGGAATATGGCTTCCGACAGAGCAACTCCGATCATACATTATTCCTAAAACGAAAAGGTGAACTTATAACTTGTTTAATTATATATGTCGATGATATGATTATTACAGGGAATGATGAGGAAGAAATGAAGACATTAAAGGCAAAGTTGTTCACAGAATTTGAGATGAAGGACATAGGAAGATTAAAGTATTTCCTTGGGATTGAAGTTCTCAGGTCCAAACAAGGGATCTTCATCTGCCAAAAGAAATATATTCTTGATCTTCTTGCAGAAACAGGAATGATCGATTGCAAGCCAGCCGATACCCCAATGATTGCCAACCAAAAATTCCATATGGAAGATGGAGTAGAATTAGCCGATAAAGAGAGATACCAACGCCTAGTGGGTAAACTTATATATCTCTCTCATACCCGCCCAGATATTGCATATGCCGTTGGGGTTGTTAGTCAATTTATGCACCAACCACATGTGATCCACATGGAAGCAGTATGGAGGATTGTCAAATACCTCAAAGGAACAGCAGGGCACGGAGTTCTGTTTCAACCTAATAAACATCTAAAAATTCAAGCTTATACAGATGCAGACTGGGCAGGAGATCAAAAAGACCGAAGGTCAACATCCGGATATTTCACCCTTGTCGGGGGAAATCTTGTGACCTGGAGAAGCAAAAAACAAAAAGTGGTAGCCTTGTCTAGTGCCGAAGCAGAATTTCGAGGAATTGCTCGAGGATTAGCGGAAGTTTTATGGATACGCAAACTTCTAGAAGAAATCGGCTTCTCTCAAAACGAAAAAAGTATGATAATGTGTGATAACAAGGCGGCTATACAAATATCAGAGAATCCGGTTCAACATGATAGGACAAAGCACGTCGAAGTCGACCGACATTTCATCAAAGAAAAACTTGAAACATGAATTATTGAGCTTCCCTTTGTTCGATCCGAAGACCAGTTAGCAGACATCCTGACCAAAGTAGTTAATGGAAGAATATTCAAACATTGTCTTGACAAGTTGAGTATAGGCGACCCGACTACTCAACTTGAGGGGGAGTGTTAGAAAATATAAAAGAAAAAAAAGATATTTTGGGATCAGCCTAATATTTGCGTCACTTCCCGTTTATTTCCACAAGAGTATTCTCCTTATCAAAGCAAGGAGTCATTGCCCTTCAATCAAGGAATGCCAGCCAAAGTTCCTATAGTTAGATCTTTGTTTTTTCTCTTATTTATATTGTTGGTGATCTCCTTTTAAGAAAAATAATTAACTCTGATCAATACAATTCAAAGTATATTCAATCCCTCTGTGCCTTGTATTTGAAAACAATACTCTATGCTAGAACAGTTATAATACACTACTTATAAATTCACTATTTATAATTTGGTTTTGTTATAATTAGTAATTTGCTTTCATACGTTTTTTACGTATTTTTTCAAGTACCTAACTTTTCTTGGTTTCGAGGCATGTCATTTAAAAGCAGTGGCAACAAAAGATTGGGGGGGGGGGTTGTCTTTTTTTTTTTTTTTGGAGAAAATTCCCTAAATGTCCTAAATGTCCTTATTGATCAAGAAAAGGACCAATATGTCCATCTGGCCACCTTCTAGCCAAGCGCCGCCGTCCATAAAAACACGGGGGCCGCCCGTCTTTCGAACCAATAGAAGCATGCCACGTGTTTTTATGGGCGGCGACGCCTGTCTATAAAATGGTAAGATGGAAATATTGGTCACTTTCTTGGTAAAAAAGGACATTTAGAAAATTTTCCTTTTTTTTCACCCGAAGTTTTACTTTTTGGCTAAGTGTGGTTTTTTTTTTTAAATATTGGTTTTGTCTCTTTTTAATTCAAAAGTCAACATGTATTATAGATTACAAATTTTTTCCACCTTTCAAAATATTAAAGCTACACCATTGATCATAAGATACATTTTATGCATGCCTTTTCATTACCAAAAGTTCAAAACTGTGCCAACCGCTCCAACATGGTATCACATGTTGCAAAACATCGACGAACGCCAACATTTCCCGGTATAATTAACAACATGTACTCACACTGGATTGGCATGTCTTAGAAGAAAGCAAGAAAGCGATCGATAATGCCCACTAACACAACACCACCGAGCACAAACAAGATATGGCCCTCCATCATAGTTACGGCGCTTGAAAAAAAACTCTGATGACACCAAACCACTTTCAGGAAGAAAAACATATGAGACCAGACTCAATACTTATAAATTTTTCTTACAAAATACTGCTAAATCAATCATCCTTAGCACAAAAAGGAGATGGTCCTCCAACACAATTATAGACGCTTGAAAAAAAAACTCTGATGGGACCAAAACACTATTAGGAAGAAAAACGGATGAGATCAGACTCAATGCTTTAAAAATTTTCTGACAAAATACTACTAAATCGATCATCTTGAGCGGAAAACGACGGGGTCGGAGACCCCCGAGCCCTTCAAAAGCTTCATCAATGCTCCATTGTGACACCCATACCACCCAAACAATTGAATGCATACTGCCACCATATGGTGGTGCAAAGGCAAGTTGGGTACTTGTTGTGAAGAGTAGACTGTTTGAATCCTAGCCATTGTACCAACTCCTCGTGAATAGCTTCGGCTCTTTCACGTTTATGGACCACGTTGCAATTCCAATACACAATGCCTAAAAAGTGCAAGCAAGTCTTCAATTCCCAAAATTAAGTCTTTAACACATCCACATTTGTTTTCACTTGCATCGATGTGGCATCTTCACGGTGGTGATGGGAGGAATTGGCCATTTAATTTTGTACCATCGTTAACCTCTATAAAACCCATGATCCTTTGTAGCTCATCCACCACTTGTAGATCAAATTCCTTTAAAGTTTTTAAATTGGTTTATAAATGTTGAATGTTTCATTTTCTTCGATTATTTTCGTGGCTTTGGCTTTGATTGTGGTGGCATTTGTCAATGTCCCTCTTCATGCCGAGGCTCGGGCTTTCTTTGTTTTTGGGGACTCGCTAGTCGACAATGGCAACAATGACTTCTTGGTCACAACAGCCAGAGCCGACTCGCCACCCTATGGCATTGACTTTCCCACTCATCGTCCAACTGGTCGCTTCTCAAATGGTCTTAACATCCCGGATTTGATGAGTTGCGTTTTTGTTATATATATTATTTTATAAACAACTCTAAATTTACATTCAATAAGCATTTATACCTATATATTGTACCTTTTAGATAGAGAGGAAACACCTTACCATCAATAAATTGCTACGTTATCTTTATATTTTAATAAATATAATGGTGTGTTTCTTATTATCTCATTTGGTAGAGATAGTGCATATTAAAAAAGCACTGGGTTCAAATCCAGACAGGAGGAATATATTGAGAAGTAGATTATGAGTGGGTAACGTTAGTTGTTAAAAAAAAGTTTGATTTGTATATTTGTATGAAAACAAGTAAATCATTTAATCATTTTTATGTTATTTAAAACCGCAAATTATAGACCCATCAGCATTAACTGTTTTTATTTTTCTGCATTAATTAGGTGAACATATGGGAATGGAATCACCGTTGCCATACCTGAGTCCACTGCTAAAAGGTGACAAGCTTCTAAATGGTGCTAACTTTGCTTCTGCTGGAATTGGAATCCTCAATGACACTGGAGTTCAATTTGTATGACCCCCCCGTGCCTTTAGTCTTTATTTAATTAATAAAAAAGTAATATTTTATCTTTCTAGTTTTATAGTATTGAACGATTATCCAAGCTATCACTCATAAATTTGTTTGTCTTAAAAGATGGCGTACAATTTGCGTGCGAAATGTACAAAACCTGCGTGATATTATCATCTAAAATGATTTAACACTTGTACGATAATTTAACCATGTGTGATAATTTTATATATGCATGAATCTTACCACGCAAGTCACTACTAGAAAAAAGACTCATTTGCTACAAAAATTTGCTACGCAATTTTTTTGTCGCAAATTGCTACACAATTGCAACAAAAAATTGACGAAAAACAAAACCCAACTTTCCAAATAATGAAAATTAAAAACACTCTAAATTTTGTCACAAATGCCTCGTAATTTGCGACACATTTCCGACAAACTAAAATTAATTTTGTTAATTTAAAAATGTGTAGCAAATACGTCGCAAAAACACTATATTCTATTTTAACTTAATTGATAATAATAATGTAAATTTAAAAAAACGAACAAAAAGAAATAAATACACAAATTTGTCACGATTTGCGTCGGAATTTTGTTGGAACTATATTTTCGACCATGAAATTTCCAACAACCAATTTTCGTCGGAAATTTGTCGCAAGTTTCAATTTCTGACAAATATTTGCGTCGCAAAACCAGCTTTTTTCTAGTAGTGAGTAGTATTTGTATTATAATCAGATTAGACTGTTTAGATTAAATTGGTTAAGAGTAAAAGTTAGGTTAAATTGGTTAAGGGTCAAAGTACGTAGTATTTAATGGTCCAAAAAAGTGGAGTTTATCCCCTAACACACTATATGACTTTATTTGAATTTCAATATCTAATAAATACATGTAATTGCAAATAAATGTTAGAGTTATAATCGGTTTAGATGAAACAAAGTGGTAGGTTGTAACCTGTATATTATATTCACTTTCAAAGGCTTAAAAGAATTATGACATATTTTTAATTGTTTGGACTTTTTCTTTAATATGGGTAATAGTGGTTTTTTTTAGAGACAAAATGCTACTAATTTTTTTGTTGGGTCAACAGTACTAGGCAAAAGGTTCATTTTTTAGCAGGTGTTAATATTCATACGTTATCTCTATTATCTATACATTATGCAATAGTAAAATTAGACACATCAAACACATATTAATTTTACTTGCAACTATTTTTTTGATAATTGCTTAACATTAAAAAATATAAAAAAATAGTATTATTGGTCCTAATTTTTATTCTAATAATTAAATAAAAATAATAATAGACACATGTTTTCTCGCACCTCTCTTATATAAAATAATAATAATAATAATAATAATAATAATAATAATAATAATAATAATAATAATAATAATAATAATAATAATAATAATATCCTTTGTCTCTCCTATTTAATAATAATGAAATTAAAATTACATTTTTAAAATTAAATGTTAATGTATAATTTCTTTGTTAATATATATACTCTATAAATATTTCAGTTATATACTATTTCTTTTTTTTTTCAACAATTTCCTTTATTTTTTATTTCACTTATACTAACTATTTAATATTTTATTGATTCAATCACATGTATAACTAAGGATTTTAACATAGTTATTCTAATAAACGCATGCATTTATCGTAGTACTTCTGTATTTGTATTATACTCATATTATACTAGCTAACAGTCAAAGTTAGGTTAGATTGGTTAAGGGTTCAACTGTCCAAGTAGTATTTAATGGCCCAAAAAAGGGAGTTTATAACACACTATTTGTAGCTATTTGAATTTCCAATATCTAATAAATAAATGTAATTGCAAATAAATGTTTGAGTTTTAATCGGTTTAGATGAAACAAAGTGATAGGTTGTAACCTGCATATTATATTCACTGTCAACGGCTTAAAAGATTTATGACATTTATATTTATTTAGCCTTTTTCTTTGATATAAGCATTAGTGGTTTATATTTTTAGACAAAATGCTACTATTGTTTTGTTCAAAAAAAAGATCTAGCTTCTTTGACTACCCTATGCAAGTGTCTTATTTTTATCGGGTCTTAATATTTATACGTCATCTTTATTATCCATATAGCATACTATAGTCAAATCAGACACATTACAATCAATTGCTTTTACTTAAACTTATACTAATTTTTTTAATGTTTTTAACATTAAAAAATATAAATAAATATTATAATTGGTATACCAGTATGCTAATAACCTAATAATTTTTATTTAATAGAAGTAAGTCCTGATTTTTATACTAATAAAGGAAAATAATACTAGACACATGTCATTCTCTAGCAGCTTTTTACTATTATTTTCTAGTGCATCTCTTATATTAAATTATTATATCAAATAACAATAATATATCCTTTGTCTCTCCTCTTTAATTATAATGAAATTAAAAATTATGTTTTTAAAATTAAATAATTTATTATTTTGCTTTGTTAATATATACTCTATAAATATTTGAGTCATGGTTTTTTTTTTATGATTTTTAACTGTTTCTTTTTATTTTTTTCACTTATAGTAATTGTTTAATATTTTATTGATTCAATCACATGTAATACAAGGATTTTAACATAGTTATTCTAATAAACGCATGCATTTATATACATGTGACAGTTGAATATAATACGGATATGGAAACAAATAGAGTATTTGGAGCAATACAAAGGCCGACTAGGAGACATCATTGGACCGGATGAAGCTCTTCAAGTAGTGAATGAAGGGATGGTTCTCATATCTCTTGGTGGAAATGACTTTGTTAACAATTACTACTTGCTTCCTTTCTCTGCTAGATCACGTCAATACTCTCTACCAGATTATGTCCCCTATCTAGTTTCTGAATATAGAAACATCCTTTCGGTATTTATAACATTTTTATCTTATTTCTAAAGTTTGTATATACATTTAGGTAGTTATTCATTCATATAAGAACCAACAAGTTGTATAAAGTAAAAAAAAAAAAAAAACCATTTATGATTACATAATTTAAATGATATAAAAGTAATTTCTTTTTGTAGTATAAGAAAAATTACTTTTATACGTCTTAAACGTTTATTTAGAAATGATTCTTTTAATTCTTAACTAATATTTGATTCAATTGAACATCACTCTAATGTATATATAGAGTAAATATGGTTCCAAGCTTTAAACATTTCTGACACACACATTCTTTAGATGATCGAGTACGAATTTGATCAAGCATGTGAGAGTAACTTGATAACTTAAAGACTGCATGTGTTGCAAAGTTTTTAGTTTGGGATAATACGGGTAATTTATGAAACATATTGAACAAAAGTAAAATACTAGCAAGACACATGAACCATCTTTGTAATTTACTCTTATATATATTTATAATATTGCGTAGTTTAACATGCATGTTTTAGAAAAAAAAATTAATAATTGTATATAATTATAATAATTTATTTTAGGTAATCAATATGATTATAGAAAATGAAAATATGGATATTGTAATACGTATAAAAACAGAAATAAATCTTATTAAAACTAACTATATATATATACGCAAATTGCTTTATGGAAAAAATATTTATGGAGCATGCTTTTAATGGAGTATGGTGGATCACAATAGACATAATTAAATGTGTATTGCGGTTGGTGTGATGGTCTATAATTCGCTATATTTCTTCATGTGGGTATTAATGCGTTTGTATATGCAACATTTATCATTGCCATTCATAGCTTGACTCAAATGATTAGTGATTCATTTAGTTTATAATTAAACACTTAATAATTAAAATGCATTCATATGTTAAGTAACAAGTCTAACTTTTTTTTTTTTATTTTAAAAATCGAAAAGTAAATTTAACATATATACATTAATAAAAGCTATGTGTTTTTCTCTTTTATAAAATAACCAAAATACTTTTTATTTTTCATATAACTTGCACGTTTAACTTATATTTTGTAAAACTATAAAGCCTGATTTATATTTGAAAAATGTAGAAAATGTATGACACGGGAGTTAGGAGGGTTTTGGTGATGGGGACAGGGCCGATGGGGTGTGTGCCGGCAGAGTTGGCTCAGCATAGCCGAGCCGGGGAATGCTACGTCGAACTGCAACGAGCATCCGACTTGTTCAACCCTCAACTTCAAGATATGCTAAAAAGTCTCAATGAAGAAAAGGGAGATCAAGTGTTCGTGGCCGCTAATACGATGAGGATGCATATGGATTACATATCAAATCCTCAGGCTTATGGTAAAAAAAATCTTCTTTCCAACTTTTCAAAAGTTTACATTTCACCTCTTTTTTTCCGTTTAACATAGTGAGAATTCACTTTACGTGAAACACACTTACATTTTACGTTTGTCCCTTGTTTAACGTAGTTATTTGGTTCAACCTTTTTTTAACCTACTTATGTAGTAAACCCACAGTAACCAAAGAGAACATGTAAAGTGTGGTCACAAACACTCGGGTCGGTTGCTTTCAAGAAAAATCAAACTTAGCGTGAATTGAACTTGAGACCTCTAGGTTGTTTCATCCACTTCACCCCATATACCACTTCATTGAAGGTTATTTATGAGTCAACTTAGAGCTTCCTATCATTATTTTGTTTATTTACTTAATTATATATGAGTATTATATACATGCATATATATCAGTGGGGTCTCTTTAGCGTGTAAAAGTGTAAAACTAATAAGTCAGCTGCATCTAAAATTATCTTATATATGAAGGGATGCTCCATATATTTTAAGTATAAAGATAATACATAAACGCTTAGGGTGTTAAAATAAACAAAATCTAAAATTTGAATCGTATCCGAAACCCGAAAAAACCGATTCGAATTCTTATTCGAATAGATTCAAGTCAGATATTCATTCTTCATATTTGGATTGTACCGGATATACAAAATCTTGCTTATTTAAATTGGATGTCGGAGTTGAATCGGGTTATTCGGATGTATAAAATCAAGTACGTTATAACTTTTGAGATCTCCTCCATGATCTGACACTTTATGTAAATTATTCATCTGCATGTTTGATACGTATGAAAAATAGGATTTAAATCAAATCCAAATCGATTCATTTAAGTGATTAATCTTCGAGGTATGTCCTTCTCTGCCACCCTATCTTGTTAGTTGCGTTCATTAATTTGCTTTTACTATCTATTTTTTACTCTAATTTAAAAAAGCCATAGCAATTTGAAACATTGTTATTTATGGTACTAAAATTCAATCTATAAAACAGACTCATTAATTAGTGACGAATCCAAACATTTTTATCTAGAAATTGTATGAGTAAGAAAAGAGTCAAGTCAAAACTAGTTTGATACAAATAGTTATATTGAATCGTAGGTGATACTGATATGACATACCTGATTGGTAACATCTACTAATGTTTTTTAATAAATTTTATGAACGGTAGTTTTTTATACAAGATAAGATAGTACGATGATTTTATTTGTATATATCTTGCAGGTTTTGTAACATCAAAAATAGCATGTTGTGGACAAGGTCCATACAATGGACTAGGATTATGCACCCCAATGTCAAACTTGTGTCCAAATAGAGATATTTATGCATTTTGGGATCCTTTCCACCCTTCAGAGAGGGCCAATAGAATCATTGTGCAACAAATGATTGGTGGCACTCAAGACTACATGAGCCCAATGAACCTCAGCACCATCTTAGCCATGGGTTCCAAGTCTTGATCCCTTGTATTTAGCTTGCTCAATGATGGTCATTACTAGGTTGTATTTTATGTATTATGTTTGAACCAAGTGTAGTGTGTATTTGATGTTTTAAGGGAGAGGTATGTGAATAAACAAGGAAAGTTTACCAAGTTCCTTGAAGATAATCTTAGTTCAATTGTGGTTTATTAATAAATTTGTTAATTAATTGTATACTAGTCGTGTTTGGGATGAGGTCTTCAAGTGGTGTAAAGCTTCTAAAGTCTTATTCATTTCTGTCAAAGAAGTTTTTCGCATTGAATCTGCATGGCCATTATCAAAAATTCAAAAAAAGATCTGACATACTATCTTTCTAATGACCATATGGTGCCTCTAGAAAGCTAGGAACTAGCGTGTGTTTAACAAGATGGCTAGAGTTTCCTCGAATATTTTGGGGGAAATCAAATTATTCTCCTTTTAATGGATCAAATATAGATTCCTCCCAATTATTAAGATATTGAAGAGACCAATGGGTTTACTACGTAAGTGAGTTCACACGGTTATCAATATATATGTTTGTATGTATACATGCATACATGTGCAAGCATCATGAGATTAATTGGTTAAATTTCTCTTTTTAGTTTGTAATTTTCCTAGCATCTTGCTAGTTTTATTTTTAATAATGAATGGCTATTAAAAAAATGTATATCTTCTCTTGGTGGTTTAATCACACGACACTTATAATCCTATCACATCACTCTCTCTTAGTTGGTCGCTAAATAGACTTAGGTCTTCCATATTTGTAACCAAATGATTAGCAATGTATTCAGTTGACTTGATTTTGTCACAAGCAATCAGCTCGTCTTAAATGCATAAACTTTAATATATGAGATAATGATAAAGCTAATTATTTGTTAATCCAAATATATACGGGTAGTATCAAATATAAATACAATTTTAACTAAAAATATTTAAAAAAAAATCTATTTTTTTACTAGTTTTATTTCTTTGTACTTTATTCCTTTTTTTGTATTGTATATTTGTTTTATTGTACTGGATTTTTGAATTTTTGTACTGTATTTTTATGTTTTTTACTGTATTTCTATTTTTTGTACCGAATTTTGTTTTTTTATGTTTTTAGTGGATCATTTCCCTCCATATATTGTACAACAACATTTGGACTACGAGGATATCTCCGTACAAAATAGGGGTTCTCCTCAAACGAATAACTTGAGTCTACCTTCGAATATCCAGACCTGTGGTTGATGCCCCACCCGAGCTCTCTAATAATAAGATAGAATCACCTCAAAAGGTTGAAAAATATTAAACTATATTCTGACTATCATTATGGAAGAAGATTCCCAAAATACGGACTTTCATACATAAGTAAAGTTTTTTATTATTGGAATAAAAATTAAATTGAAAGACCCTTTGACCATTATAGCAGTTACCAATGATCCTTAGCTCAAGTGGTTGAGGGGAGGTACCCTGTGACTTTAATATTGGAAGGTCACGGGTTCAAGTCCTGACATGGACAAAATAGGGGTTCCATGCTGGGCTAGGGGGTTTTCTCTCACCTATGGTGGGTTTCCTCCTATTGGGTGTGGATATGATCGGGTGGGTCTATGATCCGTCAGTGATCCAAATTGCCGTTCAAAAAAAAACTATTATAGCAGTTAATAAAACGAATTACAGTTTTACCTATAGTGAAAATTGAGAAAGGGTGTGGCACGAGCCTCTAGGATCATGTTGTCTGTAATTATAAAAGGTTTTCGGGTGTGCTACGTGGGAATTGGATACCAAAACTTATAATATGTCGAATTAATAATGGAACTATTCAAACAAACGCAAGTTTTCCATTTGTCTTGCGCGAAGGGGCCATCGAACAGCTGGAAAAAGCCCGGGCTCGCTTACAGAAAGTAGGAATAGAAGCAGATGAGTTTCGCGTGAATGGATACTCTGAGATAGAGCGAGAAAAATTGAATTTGATAGATTCAACTATATCTTTACTACAAACAAAATAACGATATTGGGCAAAAAGGGAAACATCACAACAAGTCTAGTGATGACCCAAACACTTCTTATTCGAATATAATCGTCATCATATACACTATAACTCACCATTAACAAAACTAAGATAGGGTTTGAGAATGGTAAGATATATACAATCTTACATCTGTCCTATATGAATAGAGAGACCGCTTTCAATGAAATGTACGGCTCATGATGCCTAATTAACAGAACAACCCAACGATTTTAACGTTATTTTAATAAAAATTAAGTAAAATAATATTAATAATAAGTAAAAATTCTAATTCGAATCAAATCCTAATATCTTTTGACTTCTTTAAATTTGATTTCGTTGCTTTTCTTCTACCCTTGATAATTATGAGTTACAACCTCCCCCTAAGTGTTGTGAGAAATAAATAATGATAACTTAAACTTCAATTCTATCAAAGATTCAACGACATTACATGTCACACCCCCACCTCTCGTCACCTGATATGATGTCATACGTTACCGTGAGAAGGTTGCGGAAGCATAGTGGTGATGTGTCAGAAATGAGGTGTGACTTACTTGATCCGATATCACCAGCACACAGATTAACTTAAGATAATTACATTACATGGTTCGTTATTACAATTCACATTACAATATTAACTTATTCAATTACAAGTTTGTGAAGTGCAGTCTCACCGAAGTCACTGTCTACCTGCAAAAATGTTTGATTTGAAAACGTCAGCACAAAGCTGGTGAGTTCGTAAAGTTTAGTAATTAAACAATATGATATGCAAAATTTCAAGATATACAGTTCAGATAACCATGGGACCCGTATCTAGTTCCTTTCGGACAGTTTTACGTTTTACGAAGATACTACCCGTCGGTAAATATCTTAATGCCTCATTATCTTAATGTTTATCACTAACATTAAGAAAGTGTTTCGGAAACAGGTAACAAACATTCACACCAGGGGAGATGCAATCTTTCCAGCAAATGGGTTGTCAGCCAATAGTACTATCAATGTTTCATGTTCGGCCCCACATGGGTTCACTAGATACAGTTTCAAAGAATGAGGGTTTTTGGTACTGTGATAGAGATACTAACGGCAAAATCCCATGAAATCACACAAAAGTCACATGTAATCACAAAGATAACAGTGATACATATCATATGTTCAGAAATCGATTTACAGAAATTCCCCGATATTTGTAAAACACTAAAATGAAAAGGGTTGCATGAAACTCACCTGAAGTCACAAAAGTAGTAAAATCACACGCAAACTGATGCTAATATTGTAAATCTGCATTAGTTTATGTTTGATGAGTTATTTAGGTTTTAACTTATTGATTAGATCTTTCTGAACGTTCAATGCCAAAGACATTGCTTTGAAAGTCATCAAACCGATAGTGTGTATTTAATTAGTTATTTTGATGTCATATCATACAATGTATGATAATGTAGGAACCTACATTGAATTAGATTCCTAATACAAGGTTGATGACACTCTTGATTAATCAGAATAGTCTCGGATTAACCAAATAGTTAATGTTGTTGATTATTACACTAAAACTGTTTCTAGACATATTAATGGCTTAGGAATGATCAATCTTTGTTATTGATTACCCAAACATCATGAAATATCACAATGTAGCATTAGAATAGGCTTAATAACCATGTTTAACATACTAATCTGACTGTTATCATAAACATCAGATAATCGTTCCAATAAGTATGTTAATGATCGTGATTAGTTTGAAACACTTGGATTTAACCTTGCATTTCAAAGATTAATCCAACTAATCACCTACATTGTCATAATCAAATGGTTTAAACCATTATAATCATGGGTATGATTTCATGCAAACCGGGCATTACAACGGATCAAAACAAGGATTTACCCGTTAAAACATTGTGTTCTTCGTTTATAATCAATCCTAGCCATCATCTAGGCAATAATCAACAATCCTAACTATATCCTTACGTTCAAAATCAAGATCTAATCAATCAATAACAAACTAGAAAGTTAGAACGAATCGTTACCTAATCTGACGGAGTTTTGACTGCAAAACAATGACCAGCACTTGTAAACACGATCCCTGGTGCGATCCACACAATCTGATGGTGCTAAAACTGAGATTTAATGGTGAAAAGTGAGTTTTGGTCGTCTGTGGTGAGTTTGAGTTCGATAGTTTGAAAAAAATATAACTTCTGCATGAAATCTGATGAAGAAGATCAAGCTATTACACCGCCTCACCCGTCGCGTACCGCGACAAGGAGCCAAAAAGGCTTCGCGTACCGTGAAGAAATCCGGAGAAATCTCAGATATTTTGGTCCATCGCTTACCGCCGAGAATCCTCAAACCAGCCTCCGCGTACCGCGACGAGTTCAGAAGCCCAATACTTAGAAATTTTTCTTCGTTTTTCGACTCCGAACAATCCGTAACTCCGTTTTGTACACGGTTTTCGCCTACGTTCATCATTTCTCGTGTACTATCAACCTGTAGTAATTTCAATCGCTAAATTAACGTGGATTTCTAGAACGACTAAATGTGCTCATGTCATTGATGACGTAATTATCAACTACAATTGTCACATTACAAATGCATTTTACAATTTTTTAAGATTCAATTCCAAGTATTTCATATTTCCAAAGAATGATATTGTTGCATTCCCTCATAGTTTCTTTATTTCTTCCCTATAGGTGATCTATGTATCATTTAATGTGATCACAACAGACTTTAATTTTTTTGGATTTCGAGATCCAAAACTTCAGAAATATTATCATTATAGACTTCCTTGATCTACAAATGTTCTATAGTTCAACAAACTAATATAAGATTGTAGGTAGAACATGTCACTATAGATTGAGAAAGCCTATAGCAACAAGAGGTTCTAGCTATAATCTTATAATATTTCGTCATTGCAACCTTGACTTATTGTAATGCAAGCTGACTATTGCTCGCATAATTTTTATCAACACAATCTAAACTGTAGTCTTAACTTATACTGATCATATCAAGTATACTTTTTTTCTTGATACAAAACCATAAGCCGAAACGTATATCGATTACATGTCTCACATACAAGACCAATAGGGCCTATTTAGTCATTCAATAATTAGTTAATTTATTTATTTTATGACATACAAACGATTCATTACTTCCATTTTTGTTTGCCAAACATGATGTAAACCCAATTTATATATTGCATTCATTTGGAGAATTTTGACATAAACTAAAGATAGGAGAATGAAAAACTTGGTTATGGGTTCCTATAAATGTTAGACTTACATTTATTCATACATAGAGTCCCTTCACGCATGTATACAAACATACATAAACCATCTTTTTTGTGATCTAAAATCACAATAAATACAATATTGATTGCAACACATGGTCCATAGAGTTTTATCAATATCAAGTATTTTCATAACACACATGTTCTTGTAATCTAATGACATTGATTTTTTTGGAACGGCTAATTTTTAAATCATTGATGAATCACTGGAGTATCATCATGTCACCAGAATTATCACCCAATCATATCCACCACCAAGTCACCCGTTCTGGAGGAAATTTAGGGTTTGTTTGGTATGAAGGAATGGAATAAACGGGGGAATGTAATGGATGAAGAAATGAAATAGACATTGGAAAGAAATGAATCATTATCATTCCATTGTCATGTTTGGTTACCTTTGGTAATGAAATGATTCATTACTTCTTATTGTTTGATAGACTTGAGAATATAAAGGAATGCAATACAATTTATGGGTCGAGTCGTGGTTATAATCATTGTGCGAATCATGGGTCGGTCGGGTCATGGGTTGAGTCATGGTTCGGACCATCGGTCGGTTCGTTGGTCGGTTGTTGTCTAGCTCATGGTTCGATCATGGGGTATTTCATGGATCGGGTCATGGTTTCATTTATGGATGGTGTCTTGGTCTTGGTCATGGTTCGGGTCATGGTTTGATTCATGGGTCGGGTCATTGTTTGAGTCAAGGGTCGGGTACTTTTTTGAGTCATGGATAGGGGTGTAAACGAACCAAGGCAGCTCATGAAATATTCAGGATCGGATCGCTAAAAAGCTCGAACGAGCCGAGCCTTAACGAGCTCGAGCTCGAGCCCAAAAATACGGATCGTTTAGTTATCGAGCATGAGCTCAAGCTTTACATATCGAGCTCGAGCCGGCTTGCGAGCCTTAACGATCTTTCTGAATATATAATATTTATTTATTATATTATGTGTTTATTTATAAAATTAATTATTTTTATATATAAAATTATGATAAATATATTTAAATAAAAAATTTTATGTTAAATTTAGAAAATATAATTATAAATATAATTAAATTAGTAATTAAAGTAAATAAATTAAATAAATAAAATCTAAACGAGCCGAGCCGAGCCGAGAACGAGCCGAGCCGAGCTCGAGCTCGAGCCTAAATATTTTCGAACGAGCCGAGCTCGAGCCTAGTAAATAAAGCTCTTAACGAGCCGAGCTCGAGCCCGAGTTTATCTAAACGAGCCGAGCTCGAGCCTTAACGAGCTCGGGATCGGCTCGGCTCGTTTACACCCCTAGTCATGGTTCAGGTCATGGTTTGGGTCATGGTTCGGATCATTTTTTGGGTCAATGTTCGCGCCATGGTTTAGGTCATGGGTCGGGTCATAGTTCGAATCATGGTTCGCGTCATGGTTCAGGTCATGGGTCAGGTCATGGGTCGAGTCATGGTTTGCGTCGTGGGTTAGGTCAAGGGTCGGCTCATGGTTTTGGACATGGGTCGGGTCATTGGTTTGATCATTCCTTCAAGAGAAGGAATGACGAAAAATCACCCCTGCTCCAAAGAATGAAAATCATAAAAGTGAAGGAATCACATTCTTTAATTATGAAACGGTGCATTCCATTTTTACGTGGTAACCAAACACGTTTATTTTCATTCCAACGTAATGACTCATTCCATTCCATCATTCATTTATGCATACCAAATGCTACTTTAATACTTTTGAGAAATCCTCTTGTGGGATTCAAACCTAGGATCATTTTGTTCCTGAGCCTTATCTCACCACCAAGATAGTGACAGACTGTAATGCCTTTAATTGCTCGTACAAATACGGTGTGTGTTCAAATCCTTGCTAAGACAGAATTAAGTGAAACTATAAGGTGAAAAATTGTTGATAAAATGTGTTTTTATAACATCTGAAAAAGTAATTAACACATATCACAGAGATTTATTCATAATGTCAGTGATTTTTGCTCACTTATTTAATAAATTAATTTTATTTATATTTTATTTTTTATCCCGTCAAGTAAAACATTATAAATTCTGTTAAAAATAAAATAAGTCAAATGCATTGTAAAGTTTCTTCAAATGTATTTTATCATTTTTATTGTTTTATTTGAAAACTTATTTACATTTTTATTATACAGTTTATATAATAATAATAGCTCGCATTTAAAGTTTCTTCAAATGTATTTGAAACATTAATTTTTAGCAATTTCAATTATAATTGTTATTTCTAGATTTTAGTTTGTTTTAATATAATTGTTTTATTTTTTATTTTTTATCAAGTATTTAACTATATATTTAATTAAATGATTGTGTTTAATATTTGAGATTAAGAATGTTGATTTTTATTTTTTAAACAATATATGCTCGTTCGCGTTCGTGAACCGTTTGCGAGCAAGTTTAATTTCTTAATTAACGACCACAAACTAGCATTTTCGTTCAGTTAGTGTTCGTGGATCATTCGTAAACAAGTTAAAAAGTTAACATGAACAAGATCGAGTTGGTTCAGTTACAACCCTCATGATGACAACCCAAATACCATCAATCTATATGCCCGCAACATTCGTAGGGTTACTTGTAACATCTAGCTAGCTAGTCTATCACCAATATATATTGACAGCTTTGCTCACTCGGAGTTTACAAATTTCTTTTCGGTTGACCAGATGAAAACTTCGTAGAAAGGCCACCCATCCTAGATTGGTGCCACCCAGACACGTTTATCTGTGAAGTTTTCCCATCATCCACAGCCAACGCATCCAAAATGCGTTGGTGATATTAAAGTACAACCATTTCTTATAAACCCTGAACCTTATTTCTTCAAAAAGGAAAAAAACAAAACTGATATAATTTTATATGCTGTTCATGGGATAGAACCCGGTTTTTTGTTTTAAAAAGTAAAAAGCATCTTGGTAACACTTACAATCAAGAATCTTGATTTTGATCATTGTAGGGGCTAACTAAACCAGTATTTGCTTGTGTAAGAATGGCTGGCAAATAACTGTCCAATTAATTACACCAGAACTACTACAACTTTGTTAGTTGGGATTGGCTCTACACTGACTACAGTTTTGCAACCATCATTTCCCAAAATGCATATTTATAGACCTCATCACCCCTCCAGTTTCTTCAGAAAACACCCAAAAACACACCTTTCTGTGTGTGTTTTTATACATTAACACACTTTTAGCTGCATATTTACAGTAATGGCTAGTTCAAAGTCATCACTAGGAGTATTATTGTGTCTGGTGTTTGCAGTTTTAAGTAATGTTGTTCACAAAGCTGATGCTAGAGCTTTTTATGTGTTTGGTGACTCGTTAGTCGATAACGGGAACAACAACTACTTGGCTACCTCTGCACGTGCTGATTCACCTCCTTATGGGATCGATTATCCCACTCATCGCCCTACGGGACGATTCTCCAATGGATATAACATTCCTGATCTTATTAGTGAGTTATTATTTTAACTCCTTTTAGTCATTCTGTGGTTAAGATATCTTCCTTTTATCTTTAAGCTGAATGGTTCAAATCAAGCAGGTTGTGCTGTTTTGAATAATTAAATGAATGATGATAAAAATATATATGATGTATGGATTATGATTAGTTTAATGAATACATTTTGAATAGAATTTTGCTTAATGTTCAGGCCAAGCCATTGGTGAAGAAGCAACATTGCCATACTTGAGTCCATATCTCACAGGTGAAAAGTTGCTTGTTGGTGCCAATTTTGCTTCTGCTGGTGTTGGCATACTTAATGATACAGGAGTTCAGTTTGTAAGTTCTCTTCATTAACTCTTATATTGATAACCCAAAAACCAATGAAACAAAACACTGAACCAAAGCTTCAAGGAAGTGATGTAGTGGTTAAAGTGGAGGAGAGACAACCTATAGGTCTCAAGATAATCCCCACTCACAACAATTTTCCTTGAAAGTCACCGACCCCGGTTGCTTGCGGCCACAAATTACTTGTTCCTCCTGGTTAGTCGGGTAATGGGGGGACCCCAGGGGTTTACCACGTAAGTGGGTTCCCACGGTTATAAAAAGAAAGAAGAAACACTAAACCAACTAATTGTATATTCACCAATGTGGGATCGACTAGTCTGCCACTTGGTTGAGACACTGCCTCTTAAAAAGTAAGGTTTTGGGTTCAAATTTTGGCAAGTACAGATTTATTTAGACTAAATTATTTGACTATAACTCTAACGTAATAAAGCCAGATTCTAGCATGATAACTCAACCAAAACCCATATTTAATTAAATAGAATAAACTAACAATAATTCTAAACAAACTCAAAAAACATCTCCTAATTATTTATAAAAGGTTAGTATTTAATGCCAACAACAAATATTGTGAAATGATGATAATTATTAGAGTTAATAATTAAACAACTAGCCCCCGCCATGTAGCTGATCAGTTGGTTAAGGGAGCGTACGACTTGCACCAATAATTAAACTAACTAGAATTTGAAATTTATTTCATGTTATGAAATTATTCTAATATATATATATATATATATATATATATATATATATATATATATATTTGCAGGTTAACATAATAAGGATCACATTGCAAATGCAATACTTTGAACAGTATCAACAAAGGGTGAGTGATATAATTGGCCCTGAGGAGACACAAAGACTTGTGAATCAAGCTTTGACACTCATCACATTGGGAGGCAATGATTTTGTTAACAACTACTATTTAGTCCCATTCTCAGCAAGATCTAGACAGTTTTCTCTACCAGATTATGTTGTCTACTTGATCTCGGAATACCGTAAAGTTTTAACGGTATGTAAACACATTCATGATCATCTTGTTCCGTTTCGATTTGTTAAAAACTAACTTAATATACAAAAAAAAAATTTGGTTTTTTTTTCATATTTAACTTGTAATATATATGCATGGCTTCTTAATTGTTGCCCATGCATGCTGATGATAAGTTTATTATGATTTCTTGAAATAAATACTATTGTCCCTTTGTAGGTCAATTTGAGTATTCTAAGATTATAATACATTCATGCATGGTAGTTGTATGTCCATATCATTCTTAATTGCTAAAGATAGTAGCATTCACCTATCCCATGTGCTGCAATCATATCAGTGTCATTATGTTTCACAAATAAACCTTCAAGATCAGACTTTTACACAAATTGATTTCATATAAAGAACAATCCTTGTATATTAGGCTTCCATATGTGACAATTTAGGGTTCTTAGATCAACTTAGGCCTGATGTACACATCATACATACATACATACATACATACATACATACATACATACATACATACATACATACATACATACATACATACATACATACATACATACATACATACATACATACATACATACATGGTTCTTAGATCAACTTAGGCCTGATGTAGACATCAGCTTAATACACATACATACACATATCTATTCATTTTTGAAAGTAAGAACAAAATTGTGGTAATTAAAGATGTTATTAATAAACAAATGCAGAGACTTTATGAATTGGGATTAAGAAGGGTTTTGGTCACTGGAACCGGACCATTAGGGTGTGTGCCAGCAGAGCTAGCCCAACGCAGCCGCGATGGCAGTTGTGCACCCGACTTGCAACGAGCAGCAAGTTTGTTCAACCCTCAACTCCAAGCAATGCTTGATAGTCTCAACAGTGAGATCGGTGCCAATGTGTTTATCGGTGCAAATATTCGACAAACCAACATCGATTTCATTTCGGATCCTGGAAGATTTGGTAAATCTATATCTTGATTACATATATACATGTTTTCAAGCACCTTTTAAACTTTTATATGGAGGAGCTATTCCCACACCTAGTTTAAAAATGAAAAAACTTCTCTTTTGTTCCTTGTTGTTTGACAGTTATAACCCTCTTGCTCTTGTGGTTTCGAAAAAAATGGAGTATAATGGAGACGTATTGAAAAATTTATGAGCAAAATGGTTAAACTGTTAAATCACAGGGAGCATAATAGCCATTTTGAAAAATATGGAACAAAATGGTTAAAACTGTCAAACCATATGGAGCAAAAGAGAAGTTTTTCGATAAACTGTCATGGACTTTTTCAACTTTTCTAACGGTCATTAGATTTTTTTAATGGTTAAATTAAAATCAAACTATTATTCAAAAAAAGTCATGGTGTAGAAATAATAGCACCCAGATGAATACTAAATGTTTGTTTTGTTGAGCAGGGTTTGTTACTTCAAAGGTAGCTTGTTGTGGACAAGGGCCATATAACGGGATAGGGCTATGCACGCAGTTATCGAACTTGTGTCCCAACAGAGACATATACGCGTTTTGGGATCCTTTCCATCCTTCGGAGAGAGCGAACAGGCTCATCGTGAGGCAAATTCTAACCGGCTCAACCGACTACATGTCACCGATGAATCTTAGCACCATTATGGCTTTGGATGCCGCTTCTAATGTGTGATTGCACCATTTCAAGGCTCAAGCTTGTGAATGCTACATGCATCTATTTTGAAATGATATATTGTTTGTCTATGTTCTTACTCTTTTGATTGATTTCAAGTGATAATTTAATTTGCATTGTATTTAGGCTGTAAACTTTAATATTTTGTGTCAAATTTGTAGCTACATTGTCATTTGTAGCACCATCAGATGTACGTTTGTATCTTGATAAAATTTAAATAAAATTGAAACAGCATGTAAGCAAGCTAACATGCATTCACAATCCAAGAATTGTGCGTTTTTTTTTTTTTTTTACTTTTTATTCACAAATTTGATCATGATTTTAAGTCAATTTTTTTTGAACGGGCAGCATTCGATTAGTTGACACATCCTTAAAGAGAAACTTGTGCACTAAACACACCACCTGTATCTCACTAATTTATAAGTAAACCCAATACCAGGAAAACCTACCACCCATACAAGAGCAATTGCTCCCAAAAAGACTCAAACTCAAAAACTATCTTAAAAGAAGTTAAGATGGTACCAACAACCAAAGGGAAAATTCCCAAAATAGTCATTTGACCAGGGTTTTTCCTCAAATGTTCATTTGACTTTCAAATATTCATCCTATTATGAGCGTTGGTGTCTGGGAGTGTATAGCTACCCGCCTATAAAGCCAAACTAAACAAAGCTAGTTACGTGTCCTATAAGGGCGCCAGCGCCCGTATACTTTGATACGGGCGCCTGAAATCTATGGGCGGGCGCCAGTAATTCACAGGCGGGTGCCTGTATAGGACACGTGACAAACTTTGTGTAGTTGGTTATGTGGGCGGACACCATGTATACTTATGAGCCCCAACGCCCATAAATAATATGGACATTTTGATGCATAAAAAGTTAAATGAGCATTTTAAAGGAAAAAACCTAATCAAATGAACATTTTGGTAATTTCTCATAACCAAAATTCCTTTGTTTTAAATGTATATTTAAAAATAAAATCATATGGAGGAGATATTAATGCAAAGCAAATTGAACAGCAGGTCGAGATATTTATGGAACGGGGGATAAGATGAGTCAAAAATGAAGAGAATGGAAGTACACATATTTCAAGAATGCAAGTTGGAGATAACTGAATAAATTTCATTGATAGGATAACAATATATGGAGGGTCACATATATAAATTATTTAATTGAATAAAAATAGATATGAGAATAGGTGATGAAAAGTTTTTGAAGTTAAAACAAACAAATTTTAAGAATAAATTCGAGTTTTGAAAACCGGAGAACGCTCCATATAAGATCATGGGGTATGCCCCATGGTTCGCCCACTCCACATATGCATCACGTAGGCACCCACCACAACTACCCACTCCACCAAAAGTGGTAGAAATGCCCCTTTGTCCAACCGCTCCACGTCATTTTTTTTTTAAATAAAAAAGTAAAAATGGAAGAATTTGGAATACACACCACCAACACGTCATCATTTTTATAAAAGCAAATGAAATGGCCCCGTTACCCTACTCACGCAGGCCCACCCACGCCCAGCAGGGGGCGGTGTGCCACGCCCACTCACACTCACTCTCACGCCCACTCACTTGGCACACATCATGATCTAATATGATGTACGTATGTTAGTTTTAGGTGAAGCTATATTTGAGTGATGATGTTGATTTGAAGTACATGTAAAAGATTAAAAACCACGAAAATTTACTGTCAAACACTGTTCATTTGTTACAAGTTATTAAGCATATGATACAACCTCTTAAAGCCCTTGTCTTCTTTTGATATACGCAGCAAACAAAGGCTACTTTAATTGTTGGGCTTCCTAAATTTTGATAATTATGTTTTAGTCCCTGAACTTTAGGCTTTTTTTAGGTTTTCTCTAAAAACCCTTTTTACTTTACTTATGTCACAAATAACAGGTTTCATACTTAAATTTTAATAATTACATAAAACGTCCTTTATCTTTATTTTTTATAACAATCAAACTCCTTTCCACATTACAGAGTTAACATACTACTTTATTAAAATTTTAAAAAATGACCATTTTGCCTTTATTCTAAAAGGATGAAACATGTAATTATTTTAATAGGTAAAGGATATGTTAAGTAACTTACTTATTTTCATTAATCTCGTTTTATTTTCTTTGATTTTTGAGTAAGTTAGATAAATCGTTCTTTATATTCACTTATTTTATGGATGAAAATATGTGTTAAAAATAGTTACAGAAAACATCATTAGAATGGAAATTTATAATGTGTTTTATCCTTAAAATACATAAATCATTCTTTAATTATATTACATAAATCATCATTTATATCAATAAAAAAGATGAAATTCATTATAAATTCTCATTTTTAAAGATGATTTCTATAACTAATTCTAATAAAGGATGACATTCATAAAATCAGTGAATATAAATAACGATTTATGCAATTTACTCTTGATTTTTATCATTTTTATTTTATAAGTAGTTTATAGTTTATTAATTAACTAATAAATTCATTTATATTATAAGTAAAAATTTGTATATATGTTTATTAAAATATATTTATTTTCATTTGTTTAAATTATCTAAATTTAAATTTCTAGTTATATTTTGAGCTCTATATTTAAATTTAAAGTTATAATTTACTCTTTATTAATATATTTTTTATTAACAAAATTCCTTTGAGCTATATTCCGTTAATACGATGGGATTTTATCAATCATGTTATCGGTTTCTTCAGTTTATTAAATTTGGGAAAATTGTTTTTTAAAATTTTCTATCAATAATCTAAACCAAATCGAACAAAATTCGAAAGATTGTTAACCGAACCAAATTCATCCAAATTCAATTCGGTTTGGTTTTAGTTATAAACCGAATTCAACCAATTTAACCAAATAAACCGGCTAAAAACCAAATAAATCGATTAAATCTAACCTAGCAAATAGATTTCAACTGAAATAAACCTAACGGAATAAATACACCAGTGGCCACACAATTCATTTCAGTTCGATTGAATTAGGTTTAGTAGGTTAGATTAATATGTTCATTCTATTTTTAACTAGTTAATTTGGTTTTAATCGGTTTACTCGATTGAATTCGGTATGTTTAGTTTATAATTAACCAAAACCAAAATGAATTGGATTTGGATGATATCAGTTCGGTTAACAATATTTCAAATTTTGTTTGATTTGATTGTTGGTTACATATAACAAATTTTTGATTTGATTTTTTATTAATTAAAAACATTATTTTTGAATTAATAAAAAAGTACTGAATTAAAATAAATTTGTAATCTTTGTTTTTTAATTAACAAAAAAAATTAGAGTATTTTAAAATAAAATTTTTAAGTGAAAATTTAAATATATTTGAAAATTAAAATATATAGTTCAAAATATAACTAGAAATTTAATTAGGATAATCTAAACAAGTATAAATATATATATAATAAAATTAAAAAAATATATATGTGTGTGTGTAAAATTTTGGTTGTTCTCTCCCCAAATAAAGAGCCGATGTTGAATCTTTATCTTAGGGGTTAATCCTGATCGATAAATTCAAATGTAAAGAGATTCATTTAAAGTTGACATTATTTGATTTTAAATGTTTAGCTTATTTGCAAGCGTTATTGGTATTGACTAGCTTTAATTATGATACTGATTTAACAAGTCTTAAAGTACGTCATGCGGTCATGGTAGGCTTAGTAATGATTAGGTTTAAACTTTAAATACCGAGTCCCGTTTCCGTTTGTTTAATTTGTATGTCGAGTTTATAAGAATTGTATTGGATAGGAAAGGTTTAAAGTTTAAATGGTAACTTTATATATCTAATAAAAGAATATGATATATTGGTAATGCGAATCAACTATATATTTAATTGTATACATATAACTATATGTCATGATTACATGTATGTAACCGTCTAAAAATAACCTGGAAAAAAGAAAACAAAAAAATATTAAGAAATTTTATCCGTATTCATATAGACATAATTTTACCACATATATGTAATCAGATAAAGTAAATTCGACACAGAAAAAAATACACATGTAATTTGGTTTAATATAATTTGATTTTATGTATGCAACCATGTTTAACAGGTTGTAAAAAAAGTATTGGCATGTGTAAACCCAATAATTTCAAGTTCAACATTAGATAAGTATATCAAACAACTACATTCAATGGTTTTATTTGACATAAGCAACATCTTTCACCTCTTTTTCAATATCAATATGATTGTTTCGAATATTTTTAGTACACATTCTTGAGCATTGATATTATTTGATGGAATTAGTGAGCTTAAACTATCCATATCATTCAGTTAAGAATTTAGATCCAATTGTTTTGATATTAAAACGAAATCTTTACTTGAAGAATTGTGGCAATCGAATTATAACACGTGAAAGGGAGGGAAAACCTCAGCCAGACAATCAAATTTACTTGAAAAACAAACATTAAACGAATATTTCATACACTATATATATCATACAAAAAACATTTAATACTGATATTAAATATGTAGTATGATGTACTCTGTATATGTAGTATGATGTACTTTGTATATGTAGCATACAGTTCATGAGTTTCTCATGAAAATAATCAACTCATGATCCTTTAAGAAGTGTGCGAAGTATTAGAGGGATCGCATTTTTTTTCAAGATTTAAGATAGATAATCAGAATTGAGTTTAAGGTTTAATTCTTTAAGATTGTATTATAAATAGATATAATCCCTAATAACTATATATTACAAAATTTATATTGAATACTTAAAATATCTTTTTTATATTATTATTATTTAAATTTAATATGAGAAAGAAAACATAAAAAAAGACATAAAAAAGTGGCATGTGTCTTTCAACTACTATAATAAAGACAGAGAAAAATAAGATTGAAAATACATAATATAATAACACATGTTCTTTCAACTACTTAATTATTAATATCATATAGATACACAATCTCTATACATAAAAGCACAGTTGTCGGTTCAAACATGCACGTCCCACTAGAGGTGGCCAAACCGGTTTTTTTTCAAGAACCGGTTCTTGAGACCCACCGGTTCCTCCAAACCGGTTCCACCCAAGACCCGAACCGGTTTCGTACCCGGTTCCACTCCCAAAAGACCCTATTCGGTGTACCCGGTTAGGGTAGGGTCCTAAATCGGTTCCTGTTTTAGAACCGGTTCCAAACCGGTTCCACTTGTTTTTTTTTTCCTTAAACTATAAACTAATAATTTATAAAACCTTAAACTAATAATTAATAAACCCTAATAAAACCTTAAACTTATTAATAAACCTTAAACAAATCAAAGAATTTAACCTTAAACAAATAAAACCTTAAACTACTATTTAATTTGATTTGTTTAAAGTTTAATTAGGGTTTATTAATTAATTATTAGTTAAATGTTTGATAAGTTTAAGGTTTTATTAGGTTTGACTTGTTTAAGGTTTAATTAGGGTTTATTAATTAATTATTAGTTAAATGTTTGATAAGTTTAAGGTTTTATTAGGTTTGACTTGTTTAAGGTTTAATTAAGGTTTATTAATTAATTATTAGTTACCAAAGAGGCATTGCCTCAATGGTATCCCAAGAGTCTTCCAAATGGGAGGTCTTGGGTTCAAATCCCTCCCGCAGCGAAAAAGGGGTCTGTGGAGGGTCAGGGAGTTTTTCCAGTGGGGTTTCCTCCTGGGGTGGTTGTGGTGGCTCATGGGAGGTCCAGGTAACTAGACCTTGGTGACATGGCCTGGAAACAGTGGGTTCACACGATTGAGACCTTCGCCGTTCAAAAAAAAAATTAATTATGAGTTAAATGTTTGAATTGGTTAATAATAACAAATGTTAAAAACAAACATAAATTCATTAATTATTTTAAGTAGTTTAAAAATGAAAGAAAAGTTACAAACAACTAATAAAACATTAAAATCAAAGATTTGTGTCGTTTTGTTGCGAACGACTGAAGTTAGCTTCAAATGCGAGTTCTTCGTCGGATAGGCCGGGGTGATAAGCCTTCTTCAACTTCTTCGTCATGTACTTTTACTTCAATGGATGTTTCATCTTCGAGGGTTATTTGATCTTGAATACGATCGATCGGGTCCAAATGATCCTTTAAACATATGCACATTTCTACCGACTCGGGAGTGAGTTTTGTTCTTCTTAACGACAAGACCCTGCCATTAAGAGAAAATGCAGATTCCGAAGCTACCGTGGAAGCTTGGACAGTTAGTAAATCACGGGCCATGGCGGCAAGAATCGGAAACTCGGATTCCTTTGCTTTCCACCAAGCCAAAATATCAAAATTGCGATATGACTCGGCCGTCATATCAGATACGTAATCCGTACCACTATACCGGCCGAGTTCGCTTGAAGGGGTATAACCCCTTTGACGTTTAGCCGTGACGTTTCGAACCATGTTCAATAGGTTAACCATCGGATCTCGTGCTCGAGAAGCACTCGAACTTGATGAGGAACCAGGGGTGGGCATATATATGTTTCCACCATATTTAATCAAATAAAAGTCATACATAGATTGTAAATTATTATTAAAAACATTTTTTGCTTCGGTTGAAAAGCTTGGGTATATCTCGTGTATGTCAAGAGCGTCATAAATTTCGTCTATCAAGCATTCCACCCCCGTAACATTTAAAATTGGGTTTAAAGCGGCCGCGCAAGTAAAAACGGGTGGTAAGTCAAGAAAATACTTTAGTAATTTATTTCGCATCGGTAATATCATGTTAGAAAACATATCATTTTTATTTTCAAAATTTTTAAAGTTTGTAACCATTAAAAATAACTCCGAAAGAACCAAAGAAATAGTCGGGTAATAAGTCCCTGATAGTTTAGTAGTTGATGATTTAAAAACTTCAAGAAATTCAGATAATAATTGGATATTATCCCAAGAACTATCCAAAAATGCGTCGACATAACCCCGGTCGACGAGACTTGCGTGAAACATTTGCAAAGTATCTTTTTGTCGTAAAGCACTTTCAAGCATTAGACAAGTGGAATTCCATCTATGAGGTACATCCCAATTTGCACCCAAAGAAATCATCCTCGTATCTTTACAAAATTTCCTATATGCCATATGTCGTGCCTGGCTCTTTTTAAAAATATCATGTAGCATTTGTCGACAAACGTTTATAAATGTTGTAACATCATCAGTGCAAATACCGTCTTGCACAATTAAATTTATTATATGTGCAACACATCTTAAGTGAAAAAATGCACCATTACATAACGAAAAATATTTTAGTTTTAATTTTTCAACCGCCGTCGTATTGTTTGAAGCGTTATCAAATGCCATTGAAAATTTTTGTTTTCTAACTTAAACGTCGTTATTACATAATCTAAAATTTGAAATAAAAGGTCACCGGTATGTGGATACGGAAAAAGTTCAAAAGCAATGGTGCGTTTCATCATTATCCATGATGACGGTTCTACCCAATGAGCGGTGACGCAAAGGTAGGATTCGGGTAGATTATGTGGAGCCGACCAAACATCACTAGTTAAGTTAACCCCCGTATTTAAATTTTCAAAATATGCAACTAGTTCATGTTTGGCATGTTTCCACATCTTTAAACAATGACGTCTAAGAGTTTGTCGACTTACGTGGGTGTAGCGTGGTTGAAGCGTCTCCCGAATCATGTTTGTTAACCGAGGGTTGTCGAAATGGCTAAACGGCAACGCCTCTTGAATCACGAACTTCGCCATTCGATCCCGAACCCGATCAAGGTCATAATTAAATATTCCACCTTCAACATCCATTTGCGTTTGTTGAGACTCGGGATCCTTTTTCAACGCCTTGCAAAACTGTTTGTTGATGTGTTTCTTCATATTCGAATTCGATTCTTTCCCTAAATATATTCCACAAAACTTGTAACGAGCTTTTATAGAACCATCACTAGGCTCGACCAAATCCCAATTGCACCATATCTCCGGGTTCCGATTGTGTTCAATAACACGAACAAATGATGGTCCGGTGTTGAAACCTTGACCGACCGAAGAATGTGAAGCATCCATAAAACAAAGGGAAATTTATAAAGAGTATTGAGACTTTGAGAGTAGGAAACGAGAAAAAGAAAAACCAAAACGAGAGATGGAGACTAAACAAGCGCGTATAAAGAGCGTTTTTTGCGTTTTTTTGCGTTTTTTCGTGTTCGGGATTGCGTTTTGAGTTGTGTGATCACTCCATACCACCCAATACCTATTTATACTAGTTTAGGGGGTTAAAAACGGCTAGATTTGAGCTCCAAACGGTCAAAAAACGGCTAGAAATGGATCTCCAACGTTCATATTCGTTCTAACGGCTATAACCGGTTCCTAACCGGTTCCGGTTCGGGTCCGGGTACTAACCGGTCGAGTGGAAAAAACGTGGAACCGGGTCCTAACTTTCGGGTACTACCGGGTAGGGACCGGTTCTTGAAAAAATCGGGTATGAACCGGTTCGGTTCCGGGTCGGGTCCTGGAACCAGTTTGGATGGCCACCTCTACGTCCCACCCACAAATGTTGTTCTAAAAACTTAATGATTTTACTTTGTTACTTTTATTCTTGTAATAATTTGGTATCACACAGAGGTTTAAGAGGTGTTTGATTAATAGGTTTAGTGTATATCTGAGAATCTTGACTCATAACAAGATAAAAAGGTATAATTGGGTAAACATTACATTTTAGGTTGAAATATGTAACATCTTAACACAAATCATGTCAAGATTAGTAACTTAAATACTATGATAGATTACATGTAAGAGGTAAGAATGATCAATAATATATTTAATGAGAAAATCATTAAAAATTATTCAAATAAACAATTTGTTTAGTAAAAACTCATTTTAACTTGAGCGAAATTGATTTTTTTTTAAAACGTCATGTTTAAACCTAAATGGATTTTGCTTAAAACTCGTCTTGACCCGCACCCTTTCTGACTCGTTACCCAACCCAGCCCGCCCATTTTACCAGACATAGTTTAGAACTAAAGGAACTAAAGATTTAAGATTTTTAGACGATCTTTTTTTCATTTACTTGCATTGGGTCAAGTTAAATTACTTTTATGTGTAACATAGTAAATGTGTTGAGTTAAAACGAGTCAGAACACAAAACCTAATAAATTGATTTATTTGCCGTTCAAAAATAAATAAATAAATTGATTTATTTAAAAAGCAAAAGCAAAAAACAAGACTTTTGCCTATGATTGTAACTAGGTAAGTTTCCTGAGCACGATGCATCGGGAGTTCCGTCAAAACCAAAACAATCAAAACATTTGCAATCACTTCAATGAAAAAATAATAATATATCGAAAAACCCGAATGTGACTCAATCAATGGCAAACAAATTAACTTTGAAAACCGAATAACGACACTCATAATCAAAACATTAAAAAAAACTCAAGACAAAAACGTTGCAAATACATGTACATGTTCCGTCGAGTCTCCACGCAAATAAAAATAAACAAATCATTAAAATAACAAAAAGAAACTCAAAGTTTAAATAAATTAATAAAACACAAAAGAAAAAAAGTTGGTTCAAAGAGCACGAAGAAACTCCATTGCACTTATTCACCTCTTGTCGTGTGGCGGCGGCATGGCAAATGGTTAGTTTATGGTGTTCACGGCAACCAACTTTTGCCTTAAGGATCTGCTAGAGTTGCACTTATAACCCACCTATGGCTGATAGAAAGAAGGAGGCGGTGCATGCCATTGTTTTTACTGCATTGTGGTGTATTTGGAGAGCTCGTAATTATACAATATTCACTAGTACAAAAATACTCTTTAAAAAGGTCCAATCATATAATTTAAAACAGTTCAAGATTGAACCGTTGTAAAAAAGGTATTTAGTGGTTAAATAACATAATTCTTATCATTTACAACTGTTCGATATCATTTACAGCGGTTCGATTATTAAATATGAATTTCGTTTTTGTTTTAAATATGCGAACACATATTTACAACGGTTATAATTAATATAAATTTGTTTTAAATATTCAATTACTCTTTAACAACGGGCAATTCATGAAAATTATTTAATTTCAATTTTGCTTCAAAACCATTTTAAATGACAACCGTTGTTTTTGATGAAAAAAAAAAGATTAGTTAATTCCAGGGGATTTTTTTTCCAAATAGATAGCACCTAATTAAATTCGATTTTTTTATAATATATTTGGTTATTATATCATTTACAACGGTTCATAGGTTCAAACAAAAAAAATGTAAATTAAATTAAATTGCACTGCTATTAATCAGGATCTAATACTTGATCCAAACTTTATTCAATTTTGAATACCATCAAATTCAACCGATGGACTCACATATCAAAGTTCTCTCCGTCGTATTTGGATGCTATATTAGTTTTCCTGTATTGATTCTCTAAATGTTATATTTGCGAATAATTTATTAAAGCTAATTCTCTCAGGTAACACAATTTTCCTATTATTCATTATTAAGTAATGGTTGAATAACTTATATCTTGTATGTTTTGTAACAGAACATTAAAGTGAATAAAGCTAGATCCACAACCGTACTATTCAGGTATCATCATTCCTTTTTAACTTTTTCATCGGATTTAGAAACGTTTTTAGATTATACACGTGTAAAATTAATCTATTAGAGATTAGTTTTAGATTGTCCTCTTATTCGTGGCTGTTTCTTGATTATTTTATCTCATTTTAGGATGTGTATACGTTTTAACAGACTAATTATTTTAAAAAATCGATAAATTTTTCTTTATACTCCTTCGGGTATGCTTTTATATGTATGTGAGGAGTTAAATGAAAATGATGTTGATTTTTTTTTAAATTAATCAACCTGTTAAAACGTATATGTATGGGAGATAAAATAATCAAAAAGTGAGTAAGGATTCACCGCCTTAAATCATTTTAGGTTTATTAATTTACATCATATATATGTGTGTGTGTACTTTCATGTTTGTTTATTCTTAGTTTATTTATGTCAGATGGATCGTAACAATTGGATGTATAAAATTAGACGTACTAACCCGTTATTTGTGATTGGCTTACAAAGTTTTCTTAAGACTGCTGAAGATAATTGTTTGAAAAAAGGAAATGAATCCATTCCATGTCCTTGTATGGAATGTAAAAATTTTACTGAATTCAAGAAAATAAAAGAAACAGAGTATAATTTGTTTAAGAATGGGTTTATGTTTAATTATACTTGTTGATCAAAACATGGGGAATCATTTGCTAGTCGTAGCAGGACTTCAATCAATATAGACAGTAATAATGTCGAGAATGATGATTCTTATATAAGTGATGATAATGACAATTTAAATGTGGACAATGACAAATTAGATGATATGCACAATGATCTAGAAACTAATATAGGTGACAATGATCAAGAAGAACTTCAACACATGTTTGCAGATTCAGAAAAACCATTATATGCTGGTTGTGATAACTTTTCTAAACTTAGTGCCGTATTAAAACTCTTTAACTTGAAGTCAAATTACAGATGGAGCGACAAGAGTTTTACAAGTCTGTTAGTTATTTTGCATGACATGCTTCCTAAGACAATGAGTTACCAACGTCATTATACCAAGCCAAAAAACTGATTTTTCCAATGGGATTGGAAGTTAAAAGAATTCATGCATGTCCAAATGATTGTATGTTATACAGAAACGAATTTGAGAAAAGCCACAAATGTGTTACTTATGGTGCATCAAGGTATAAGAGGAAAAGTGAAACTGATGAATATGATGGCGATGTGACAAAAAACGGGCCGCCAGCTAAATTAGTGTGGTATTTCCCCATTATTACGTTGGCATTCTGATGTACGTAAAGATGATGGAAAGTTAAGACATGTGGCGGATTCACCTCAATGGAGAAACATTGATTATAAATTTCCTGATTTTGGTGACGAGGTTAGAAATATCCAATTTGGTCTTAGTTCTGACGGTATTAATCCTTTCGGAAACATGAGTAGCCGTCATAGCACTTGGCCGGTTCTTCTATGCATCTACTACCTCCCTCCATGGTTATGCATGAAACGAAAATACATAATGATGTCGTTGCTAATTCAGGGTCCAAAACAACCTGGTAATGACATTGATGTTTATTTGTCTCCTTTGATTGATGACATGAAAACTGTAACATCTGTGCCGGAACCGTTACCGGAACAGTAAGTTGCACTGTAGATTGTACAGTAACTCAGGTACACATTACGTGAAACTATGTTTATGCTATTAGTACATTATGCTTAACACGAGACTATTATATGATTGTCTGAATCTGATTAAAACTTTAGGGTTTAACAATCAGAAACATGTCAGACAACACAGTGTTGAAACATTGATACTTGATTTGATACTATTGTGTATAAACGTATGTGAGGTTAAACAAAACAAAATCATAACGGTTATTGTTACAGAATGCTAAACAGACGAAGTATTCGTATAGGTGACGATCTGTACGAATGATTCTGAGAGTTTAACGTTCTGAAATAATAACTGAACAGTAGAGAACAAGAATTAGAAAGCCAAACCATCGTTGTGTTCGTTTGAATGACGATTCAAACGAATACGCGCGATGGCGACGCGTTCTGACGAAACGAAAACGATACGAACGATAATAATTTTAAGGAAATAAAATATTTCCTGTTTTACAATTTTGAAACTCATCATAAACGAAATCAAACGAAATTATTTTATTAAACCGCGAACAAATTAATGAAACGCGTAAAAATAATTTAATTCGATAAATAATTTAAAACAACGATATTTAAAATAATTTCTAATAATAATTATAACTTTAAACATTTTAAAAATAAATCCTTTTACTTAATTTACGAGACACGCGCGTAACGTGCCGGAAACGCGACGAAACTACGAACCCAGCAACCGAAACGAATCCGGATACCCCCGGGGTATATAAGCCTTGAAAGAGGCTATTTTTCTCATTCATGACAAACCCTCTCTCTCTCTACACTCTCTCCCGTTTTCTTTCTCTCTCTCTAAAATATCCACCATTTCTCAACTTTGAAGCTCCATATCTCACTCAATTGGTGACCAAATCATGTGTTCTTGGAGCCTAAACGACCATCTTGAAGCACTCTACAAGGAAGTACAAACGATCTGAGAGTTTTCTCGACTGATTACAAGGTACGAAGTGTGACAATCCGACTTTTTGAGTTAACTTAGCGAACTGAAAATAATGAGATCAAGCTAGGCCCAATAAGGCCAGTGTAGGTCCAATGAAGTCTAGGAAGGCCCAATAAGGCCAGTGTAGGCCCAATGAAGTCTAGGAAGGCCCAATAAGGCCAGTGTAGGCCCAATGAAGTCTAGGAAGGCCCAATAAGGCCAAGGTAGACCCAATAGTATTTAGGAGGCCCAATTGGGTTAATCTAGCCCAATAATGGTTCAATTGCTCAATTTATGACAATTCTGCAATTTCGAGTTACCATCGTTAATTCGAAATTAACCGAAACGACTCTGAATCAAGCAAAAACAAATTTCAAGGGTTAAGATTGAATAAAGCAGGTTCATAAAAACTTAAAATACAAGGGTTTGATTTGTATTTACACAATATACTTAATTTTGACTTTAGAAGTCAAAATTCGACTTTGATGATCAAGTAAACTCGGAATTCACCACAATTAGGCTTGTAACTGAACATTAACCATCTTTAGTCATCACATTAATGATTATCATCAATGATCATCGGTTATAATGATCAATTATGACGAATTTAACTCAATTGTGAGCCAAAGAGTTGAAACCGTCCTTAATTATTATCAAATCCGTAAAACTAAATTCTAACACACAAAATTAGAACTCCAGATCCCTTAGTCGACATCTTTAGGTAGTGCTACACACAACAAATTCGATCCAAGAAGCTTTGAAAGAAGATTGGGATTAAAGCTTGGCCGAATTTCACCTCCAAGTCGATTTTCATCAATCGGACATCAAAAGCAGGTAAAATTTATTCCTACACATCCTAAAGATGCCGACTAGACATACCCCTAACATAATTTTATCCAACAACCTCGAATTTATAAAGTTCTAATTCTAGGGTTCATCCTAGAATACGTTTTGGGGATTTTTATTCAAACGAATTTATAAATCAAATTAAATTACACAAACAGATTCGGTTTGATGTATATATGAAAAACCATATGTTAATTACACCTAAAAATATCGAATTTCACGAGTTCAAGTTCTAGGGTTTATTATTCAAATCGTTTTGGGGGTTTCGACCCAAATGAATTGGATATTCAGATTAAACAACACAGAATAGTTCGAAATCCTCTTTCTATTGAAAACCCTATAACAATTTCAGAAAAGGTTAACGAATCAATGGATTTCTAACTCTAGGGTTTATGGGTTAAAACGATTAGGGGTTTTCTAAGATATTGATAATTAGAAGTCAATTAAACCATACATGGGGTTTCGGTTTGATCTAAGGGTGAGAAGCCCTGTGATTTCCAGTACTATCATGTTCGAATTCGACCCAATTGATTCAAGAGTTTGGTTATTCGAAATCGGTTTTTGTTTGGGATTGTTTTGTAGAAATTAATTGAATTTTTGGGTAAATTAAAACCTTGGTAATGCTCGACTGGATCCAAACAACAAAAGCCCTTTGATTATGATATTGATCGAGTTTGGATTTTGGGCCTTGGATGGTGTTGGGTTTGAAATAAGTTAAACAATAGGGAAACAGCCTGATTATGATTAAAACGATTAATTGGACTATTCTGTCACAAAAGTCTTGTGGGCTGAGATGGTAGATGGGTTGCATGGTGAGTAGGAGGTCACGGGTTCGAAGCTGGTTCCCACCGGTTTTTGAATAGTAAAACCATTTTTTTAGTATATTGATCATAACTTGCTCATTTTAACTCCGTTTTAATCCGTTCAAGTTGCGTTGGAACCGTAACGGGAATACGAACACTTTGAAATAATAAAATTTATATTTTAAACCGAAAACGAAATCGAGTATAATTACGTTTGTTTAAATAAAATCATAAGCGATGATATGATTTTATTAAACGATTTTAAAGTCACGCATATTCACATATGCACAATTCTAACACTCTAACATACGTGTGTTGACACGTATGTAATTTCAAGCATTAAACGATATCCCGAATAACACAACGTGTTGGTTAAAACACAGATTCTTCGTAGAGGATTTTCTACGCGGGTTCACGAGTGTTTGATCATTCTGCAACAATCAAAGGTGCGTACACGGCCCCTTTCTTATTTTAACTGTTTTGGGGGAGAAAACATGTGCAACAAACATTTTAGATACATATCACTTGCATGAGTTAGCTGTTTACATTAAGTGCAAACATAGCATTACAAAGCCTTCCATTTCGAACCGTTTAGTTTGCCGTAGTGCAAAGCGTCGTAGTTGAAGATAGATCTATTGGGTTTGACAAACCTCACCTGGTAGATGGGATCTACGCAGGTGTTTGACTGACCAAACACACACTTCTATTGTTTGTGCTAGACAATAGTGTTAAGGCAAAAACATGCTATAGCATGGCAACGTCAGCTTCGATGTCGACCACTTATGTAAATAGTACAAATGACTAGCTATCATGACTATGCATGTGTGATTATGTTATCTGTAAACTTTATATTCAAACTGTGGTTTCAACATTTGTGAGTGCTTAAACCTGTGTATGCACCAACCTTTGTGTTGACTTGATTTACATGTTTTCTCAGGACACTAAGACACAAGCAAGGACAAGCAGGGACTAGGATGTTGAGTCTCATGCATGCATTTCAGTTCAAGTGTTTTAGCTTTGATAAATTAAGACATTGAATGTTATTGGATTTGTACTTTACATTTTCAAACCGTTACGTTTTGTTATTGGTTTTTAAAACGCTTCCGCAAACTTTGAAAACTTTGATGTTACAGTTTTAGACCAACATATGTTTTGAAATTCATATAGAGGTCTTCGTTATGTCTAATGATCTGAGATCCTGGTTTGTCACGTTCCCAAACGGTATGATTCTGTTAGTTGAAAATTGGGGGTGTGACACGAAGCTTTGAAATGGTTGAAAAATAGGGTTTCCTATCACCTTTGTTCGAACCCATCAACATAGCCGGCTCATCTCTCGAACTACAAGCCCACTAGAAGTTTAGAAGCATAGCTGTTATCATCAAAGGACCATACAGGTTCTCAGGAATCGACGAGAATGATGGTGATGGCCTTCGAGTTACAGGGTTCGTGAGACCAGTTGGCGAACCTTCGGCCAACCATGAGCCGAACCTGTGAGGCCTTGGTCCAACCAGCCGAACCATCCATGAGCCGAACCCCTGGCCTCCCGAACCCAAGCTCAGCCGAACCCTTGCATGGTTGCGAACCTTCTGCACCTAGCCGAACCATTCAGCCAAGCCTCTCTCAATGGCGAACCATTGGGAGGCAACGAACCCTAGGAGTCGAAACCACTCGGTCGAACCAAAATGTGTGATCACGAACATGTGTTGCTAAACCCTAGTGACCGAACCTAACCAAGGACCGAACCATCTTGACTCAAACAAACCTTACCTTGCCACGAACCTAGCCATGTCACATGTAGAGCCGAACCTTAGTCAAATAACTAATAGGTTCGCTGCCTATGGGGTTCGATCATAGGATATCCTTGAACCGGCCCTTCAACAAGTTGGGCTTATACAGCTTCGGCCCACAACTTCCTTATCATCAACTATATTACCGGCCCAACTAAAGTGCTATGGCCCATTACACCTATTCGGCCCAGATGTAGTTGTTTGACCCAACACCCTAGTTAAGCAACCCATTATAACCAGCCCATCACTCTTAGGCAGCCCACGAAGAAAATCCATAAGGCCCAACAAAATAGAACGGGCCCATAGCTTAATTGGGTCATGAGTTTAAACCAACCACAACTCAATCGGCCCAACTTGTTCTCTTGGCCCATTAGGATTGTTCGGCCCAAGTCCTAAAGCCCACAAAATTTAATTGGCCCAATGCATGTCATCCGGCCCACAAACAACCATTTAGCCACTTAAGTAATCTAGAAACAAATACACGAGATATATTTTATGGAATTAGAACATAGAGATTCCTAAAGTAGTTGGAAAATTTATCTAGTGACATATCAAGTCTTATATGAAAACGAGCAACCTAATGGCAATGTGTTGGAGAAATTCAATAATACATTGAAACTAAACATATAACATGAAGGCTTAAAAGCTTAAGTGGTTAAGTGATAAGGAGTCCTTGATTAACACACGAGGCCGGATGATCAACATCTTTAAGTGTTAGTCAACTTTAGGACTAACACTTACACGCACCACAAACCTATACAAACTTATACTTATAAACTACAACACTATGAAATCAATACAGGAGCGTGAACATCATAACAAGTGCAAACAAAGAGCGTGCGCATTCTTATTCTACTTAGTCAAACACTACAGACACATGGTGAGTTCATTTGTCCCTTTTCAAACTTATTTGTTTTACTTCGGGACTGAGAAGCATGTTAAACATTTTAAGAAATTATTGAAATGTTATTTAATGCTCTTAAACATAATCATGAGGTTTACAATAAAACTTATGCTGGGAAACTATTATTTTTGAAAAGCTATATACTTGATGCTTAAACTTGAGGCTTGATACTTATGCTATAGCGAGATGCTTAAACTTGATGCTGGATGCTTATACTACAAACAATATGCTTAAAATTGATGCTTAATGCTATATGAAATTGCTTAATGCTATATACGAATGCTAATGCTACATGCTAATGCTTAACACTAAAGCTACATGCTAATGCTAAACACTAATGCTACACACTAATGCTTAACGCTAATGCTAAACACTAATGCTACACGCTAATGCTAAACACCAATGCTACACGCTAAAGCTTAACTCTAATGCTACATGCTAATGTTTAACACTAATGCTATACGCTAAAGCTTAATACTAATGCTACATGCTAATGCTTAATACTAATGCTACATGCTAATGCTAAATGCTAAATGCTAATGCTACATGCTAATGCTTAACACTAATGCTATATGCTAATGCTAAGTGCTAATGCTACAATGCAAATACTATATGCTTATTATGCTTAAATGCTCGAAATGCTTGAAGTGCTTAGAATGCTATAAACTTGTATGCTAAAACTATCGACTATGGTAAAATATACCAAATTGGCCTCTCAGTGCTTGCCATGGGGTGTTCTTCATAGTCGGAACTTGAAGGAACAGACCTTTGGCCTCTCAGTGCTTGCCACAGGGTGACTTTCATAGTCAGGGCTTAGAGGGGCAGACTGTTGGTCTCTCAGTGCTTGCCATACAGTGATTCCTCAATGCCCACTCATGCTATAAACTTAAACATAATGCTAAAGCTATTGGCTATTATAGAATGAACCAACTGGCCTCTCAGTGCTTGCCAGGGGGTGTTCTATGTAGCTAGGACTATTGTAGATCAGACCTTTTGGCCTCTCAGTGCTTGCCAAGAAGGGTGTTCTCCATGGTCAGGATCTTGAGAAATAGACTGATGGCCTCTCAGTGCTTGCCATACAGTGATTTCTCATTTTCCAATAATGTGTAAACTTAATCTAAATGCTAAAGCTATGGATACAAGGGATGGTAGGTAAGACGCTTAATTATCCTTAACAGCAATGTCCTATGCGACTTAGTATGTGGTGGGACGGCGTCTGGGCGGGTCGTAGGCTCGACTCAGGGGTATGCCCTATATATAAGCATACCGAGTTGGATGATACAGGTGGTGTTAATGAGATTAAGGTTGTTACCGAGGGAACACATGAATGCTTTTGGGTCAACATCATAAAACTTTTAAACACGATGCTTGATAAACCTATATTGAGGCTAACACATACGAATGCTATAGACTTGTAAACTTTGAAACAGTAAACTAAAGCTATGATGAAGAATGAATCGAATGGTAGGTAAAATGCTTAATTATCATTAATAACAATGTCCTATGTGACTTAGTATGTGGTGGGACGGCGTCTGGGCGGGTCGTAGGCTCGACTCAGGGGTATGTCCTATATATAAGCATACCGAGTTGGATGATACAGGTGTTGTTAGTGAGGTTACGGTTTTATCGAGAAGGTTTGCAAAACTATTTTTCAAATACTAAAACTCTATGAACTCATCAACCATTGTGTTGACTTTGTCTTTTTACATGTTTTCTCAGGTGACGCACAGGAATAGGCTTAAGCTTTTGGATTGCATACTAGGATGCCAGTTAGCAGACCTAGTAGACTTTTGGAGAAGCACATGTTTTGCTATGGATGCGAATCACTTTTGATATCTTGTACAGATACAAGATAGGAAACATATGATTCCTTTGATAGGCTTACCGAGTTAAATTACTGAACATTGATATTGTAATTTAACTTTGTAATCCTAGTTTAATGTTTGATTGTGCTTTAGTTATTCTTAACATTGATGCTACGTAAACAATCTGATCATCACGATTATCATTCACGATATCGCGCCCCGAGAACCTTCCGCCCGACGGGGACTTCGATCCAACCCCGCCGGCTCGGGGTGTGACAAAAACACTATGGAGTACAGGTGTAGACGTTTATGATGCTTATAAAAAGGAGAACTTTAAGATGAGAGCCATGATTTTTTGTACCATAAGTGATTTTCCAACATATGCTAATTTGTCAGGATATAGTACGAAAGGTAAACAAGCTTGTCCGGTATGTGAAGATGAAACAAACTCGATATATTTAAAAAATTCTAAAAAGACCGTGTATATGGGACATCGACGATTTCTTCCGCCAAACCACTGTTATCGAAAGAACACGAAAGAGTTTGACGGAAAATCTTAGCTGAGAAGGGTTAGGAGAGGTTTTGATGCATTTTCACAAGTTTAAAATATGAATGCAATATTAGGAAAAAGAAGTCGTACTGAGATACGAGGCAATTGGAGAAAAAGGTCAATTTTCTGGGATTTAGCTTATTGGAAATGCTTGGAAGTTCGACATTGTTTAGACGTTATGCATATTGAAAAAAATGTATGTGATAGTTTGTTGGGTTTATTATTGGACATTCCCGGGAAAACTAAATATGGTATTAATGTTCGAAAAGACACGGAAGAAATGAGAATGCGTAAAGAGCTTGGCCCAGTTGAAAAGGGTAATAGTATTTATATGCCACCTGCGTGTTATACCATGTCAAAAGCAGAAAAAACACAGTTTTGTAAATGTTTATACAATATTAAAGTTCAATCTGGCTATTCAGCAAACATTAAAAAGCTTGTGTCAATGAAAGACTGTAAATTGTTTGGAATGAAGTCTCACGATTGCCATATTTTGATGACACATATGATTCCCATTGCAATTCGTGGATTGTTACCAGAGAACGTCCGACATACAATCACAAAACTTTGTTTGTTTTTTAACATGATCCATTCAAAGGTTATTGACTCAGAAGTTTTGGATGATTGGAAAAAGGAAATTATCATTACTCTTTGTGAACTAGAGATGTACTTTCCGCCTTCCTTTTTTGATATAATGGTTCATCTAGTTATACATATCGTACGAGAGATTAAAATATGTGGTCCTGTGTTCCTATGTTACATGTACCCATTTGATAGATACATGGGTTTCTTAAAAGGTTATGTAAGAAACCGTAATCGATGAGAGGGCAGTATTGTAGAAGGATATACTTCTGAAGAGGTGACTGAGTTTTGCACAGGTAATGATATCATAACATTTTGATTTAATTTAGTCACGTTAAATACAATTTATAATTTAATAATTAATTAACAGGTTATTTGGAAGACGTCAAAAGTATTGGCGTTCCTATATCTCGTCATTCAGGTCGACTTGCAGGTGTGGGAGTAATCGGTAAGAAACTAATTGTTCCAAGTTATGAGAATTGCCTACTTGCACATTTTGTTGTTCTACAACATATGAAATGCATTGCTTCATATGTTGAAGAACACAAGAAATTTTTGCGATCAACACATTTGCAAAAGAATGAAAAATGGTATCAAACAAAGCATAACGAGGAGTTTGCCGAATGGATAAAGAATAAGGTGGCATAAACAAATGTTGATGAAACTGTGAAAAAGTTGAGGGAAGGGCCGGATTTTAGAGTAACATCATACCAAGGGTATGATATCAATGGTTATACATTTTACACTAAAAATCAAGATGAAAAAAGTGCGACACAAAATAGCGGAGTTACTCTAATAGTCTCAAGTACAGAATTCGACAGAGTGGATCATAATACAAAGTTAAGAATTGCCACAGACTCATATTATGGTGTCATAGAAGAAATTTGGGAGTTGAATTATGATTCATTCGCTATACCATTATTCAAATGCATGTGGGTCAATAATCGTACAGGTGTTAAGGTTGACAAACATGGTTTTACACTTGTTGACCTAACAACAAATGCTTATAGATCAGAACCCTTTATTCTTGCAAGTCAAGCCACACAAGTGTTTTTTGTTAATGACCCAAGCAAACCAAGGTATCACATAGTATTGCAAGGTAAAAGATGTATTCTTGGTGTTGATCATGTTGTCGACGAGATAGAGTATGATCAGTTTGATGAGCTACCATCATTTTCTGTTGGTATTCAATCGACAAATGACTCTGAAACTGGTGGCACCACGTACTTACGATATGATCACGACGAAGGAATATTTCTTGATAAAACAAGCAAAGTTAAATAACCAAGGTTGATATAATATACCTATTTTTTATTTTATTAATATTTTTAAAACAAGTTTATTAATTTAAAATTTTTCTTTTTACAGGAATCATTGAAAACTAGTAAAGCTTATCATTTTTGGATGGTTTCCTCTACAAATTGTTCTTATATATGGACTTTAAGATATGCGAGGTTCTTATAAACTTTTTTTAAAGAAAGATTTATGTTATAGCAATAAACATAACAAAATTATAGACTTAGGGGCGTTGATCGTGTCAACCCGATCGGGTTTCGGGTTAGGTTTTGTTTAAAAAATATTGAACCACAACCCTACCCTAATAACGTTTGGGTTAGTCGGGTTACTGGTTATTCAGATCGGGTCAGTTGAGTTCATCTTTATTTGCTTTTATCTTGACCCAATTTAATTTAATACAAATAATTCATGTTCTAAACAGATAATTTGATTAATAGCCGTAATCATAAATAGTTAACGTAATTAAATATTTAAGTAAAAAGTTAAATGTGTTTTATATTTAATAATTAATATATACAAACAACACTAATCATCCTTATTCGGGAATTCGCGTTAACCAGAAGCCCGGCTAATTTTTAAAAATATACTGAGACCCGGCTAATTTTAAAAATATACCCAAAATCCGACGCTATTAACAGTTTGGGTTACTCGGGTTGACCCGACTAACCCAACTAACGTTTTGAACCTGAATAGTTCTACCCTATTAAGCTTATCGGGTTTGCGTGCGGATTGAGTTAGTCGTTTAAACTCTTAATAATATAAAAAAACATTTTATAATCATTTAAAAACTTAATGCCTCAATTTTTTTAGAGTGGCTTTATTATTTAAAAAAAAGAGGCTATAAAATGGGTTTATACATATTTGAACCTGTGATCACTTGTTTTTTTGACTACCAACTCAACCAGATAAGCTACACCCTTAAATCAATATTTCACCCATTTATTACTTTATTGTATTTGATATTAGAAAACATGACTAGATATAGATATAATAAAAATTCCCATGAAAACTTATCCCCCAATTTCTCAATTCCCGCCCCCTTCTCGGTTACGACACCCCCATCAGGCCATCATCTTCATCCGAAGAAAAGCAGTTTTCGTCCCATCACCTGCTCTTTGGTTGGAACAACACCAAGACGAGACTCCGCACGGCGTCAATCGTCACACTCATCGGACGGCCTTCCGAAACTACTCCGTCATTATATCTTCTTAGTCACACAATCACTTACGAGACCATTTCCATCTGTTCAGACTTGTTCCCCAATCATAGGTTTAACCTTCTGTTATCAACATCTTAACACGAGTTAGGGTTTTATTTGTTTTTGTTACTTGTTCTTAAATTTTACCTTTTTATTTTGAAATCATGCAATTTTTATTCTCGAACTTTACCGACCAGCACAAATTCACGATTGGGTTTGGGTTTTATGTTTTGTTGTTAGTTGATTTGAAGTTTTACTCTAAAATTTTGAGAGAATGGATATTTTTATTCTGGAAGCTTAACGAAGATCACACTTCGGGTAGGGTTTGTGCGTTGTTGTTGAACTTTTACTTTATAACATTAATGCATGCATTTTTTATTCTGCAACCTTACTGATCAACATCACATTCACACTTTGGTTAGGGTTGTATGCATCTTGTTATTGAATCTGAAGTTTCCCCTGATGATCTTTGTTAATGTAGAACCAAATTAGTACAACTCTGTTTTTGATATATAACCATTTTGACAAGCAACATTGGGATTCTTTTGTTGCACATGCTTCAACAACAGAGTTCAAGGTATTTATGAATTTATTTCTATTATTATTGTTGTTGTTATTATTAGTATTGTTATTATTATTGTTAGTATTATATATTTTAATTACTGTCAACACTAATTATAATATTTTATGAAGGAAAAAGGTCAAAAAGCTAGCATAAATGCTAGGAAAAACATTGAACCTGCGCGTGTAGGACGTGGCCGGTTTTCAAGATTAGAGCCGTTATATAAAAGTAGGTGGAAGCAACTAATTTCAACTTACCCACAATTAGCTGAGATCCAAAACGAGCATTCTAGAATATATGTTGTCACTAGAGCACGTCTTAATCCTCGAACAAATTTATATGAACATGGAAATCATCTACAATCAGAAGGTGTTTTAACAGACACAATTGAAGAGTTGGTAAATATTTATATCATTAGTTTCATTAGTTTGTATAATTACATTAATATCATTTTTAATCATGATGTATATTTTTTAGTATTCTAAGGAAAAAGAGATGATGGCTGATGGCTCCTATTATGAACCTGGAAAAGATGTTGTTACAGAGGTAGTTGGGAAAGGACGTTAGCATGGAGGGCGCACACGATTATTTTCTAGTGTAATTGGTGTTAGAGACAACTTATTTTTGGGATTGAAGACAAAAAAGAAGAAGGGTCTGGTGGCAAAGTCAGCGGTTGAAGAGAGCCCAGTAACTCTAGGTTTAAGCCATGCACCCAATAGTTCTTACTATAATCTTCCAGAAATCAAGGTAATATATTGTATAGTTTTTTAAACTTGTTTTAGCAACATGTTTACTAAAAAAGTTCACGTGTTTGTAGTCGGTCAAAAAAATGTGAACTTCTTTGGCCATTCGACCAAGACCATCAAAATAAGGTTTTAGCTACGGGTCTTGTGTATCCTACTGCTGAGAGGAGTATTCATGGACTCCTAATGAAAGAAGGTTTCGTCAAAGTTCAGGTAGATAGAATTGAAGAAAGTTGCAAAATGTTGCATGTACTACCTAAGACACGTATAGAAGGCGAAGTAGAACATATGGAAGACACAGAAGGATGCTTTATTCAGTGGCCTAGAAAATCACTAAATGTATATTTTTTATTAACAATAATTTCATGCTAATTTTATTTATGATATACTAATATTTTCTTTCATATTTTAAACACAAATTCTCATGGGCAATCATTGATTACCCAACTTCATAGTGTCTCGACGCCTGATTGTAGACCTCAATCTATTCAACAAGTTCAACAATCTACGAATACACATGCCATGCCTGAGGTAGTCTTTATTATACTTTATTATTTTTATAATTAGTTAATATAAATATAACTTTTTTTTGCAAGCATAGCTTATGGAAAGTCCTAATTGTCATCCACCATCAATGTCATCAAAAGATGAGATACAAGAGCTACAAAGATACACAATGGCATTACATGATGATCAGGCCTTTGTTGATTTGGTAATTACTTTATATATGAAAATTTTTGTGTAAGTGAATACATATTTACTAATAACAACTTTATTTGTTAATGTAGCTTAATGATAATCTACCTTATTCAAATCCTGTTGAGTCTGATCATGTTTGTCAACCCTACAAGACCACTTCAGCTTCTGTACCTAAAATAAAAAATGAAAAGGTAGCAAACTTTTAAAAGATGTTGAAAAATCAAGGCCTTTAAGCGTATATAAAATAGCGCAACAATTGGCATTTATGTCTAATGAGACCACAGACATAATTGCTACTTCACCGCTTGGCATGTATCAACAACCTTTTACAGAACGTGTTGAAATAGAGGCGGTCATACAATTGTGTGTCAACGGTTGGGTAGATATATGCTTTATGCATTATTTTTCAATGTAAGTCTAGTTACTTTTTAAAAATAATTTATGGTATTATTTTCTTGAAAATTACTAACCTTAACATTTTCTTTTTAATTATAGGTACTTATATACCATAGGAAGAAATGCAGGTTTAAATCAGACAGCTTATTTCAATCCTCGTTTTATTGAAGGTACAATGTTGTTAACAAAGAAGAGGAATGTGATTAATCACATTATAAGCGTCATCTCATTTGAAAAGAATAAACGATGGTTTTTGGCACCGCATTTAGTCGGGTATTTTATTTGTTTTTCTTACTTATGATGGTTTATTTGTTTTTATGTATTTTAATAACAAACTATCACTTATATTCTAAAGTTTTTATATTTCATAGGGACCATTGGATATTAATTTTACTTCATTGTCATCCAAAAGATAAGAGTTGAAAGGGCCACATATTTGATTCACTTGGCAAAGGAAAAAATCCTTCATATTACGTGCTTAAGGACATAATTGATGAAGTTATTAATCAAAAAATAACATGGAATATGGTTAATGTAAGTTTTATATATATTTTTTTAATTTTTAATTTTGATATTTTAATTAATTAATTAATTGTTATTTCATTTTAATTTATTAGTGTCGTCAACAAGCTAACGGATGGGAATGCGGTTATTGTGTGATGATGACTATGTATGATTTTGTGATTAATTGTAGAGAACATCTTGTAAGTATATTTTATGTATTTATATTTATATATGCCTAACAAGATTGTATATTAAATATGAATACAAGTTTCATTTATTTTTCTGTTTTAGTTAATAGATAATTGCAGTCTTGTTTCTCAAGAGGAAGTTGATGCATTTATTGAACGCACGTTAAACGGGTTTGTATCAACCTTTGTTGAAGATTAGAAGGAAGATGCATGAAGGTATGCATATTGTTATTTGATCTTTGCAAGTTAATATATTTAGATATTTTTGTTCCTTCAAATCTTTATTGATGATTATGGTGTTATTTTTACATGTTTACGAATTCCTTTTTAGTTCATGTATTGGTTAGAATGAAACATGTAAGATCTCACATTATGTTGATTTATCGGTAATGTTATTTAGGTTGAAATTATTACAATCAAGAAATTATGTATAAAGATACGTAAGTGTTGTGTTCTGTAAATCAAATTATATTTTATAACAATTAGACAAATTTATGATGGTCCTTTTACTTTCTTTTTGCTTAAGTACACTTCATGTTTATATTAGTTTGATATGTTCACAAGAGTTCTCTTTTTAGCTTTTGGAAAAGCTCACAACTTTATTTCATTCAAATATGAATACGTAGTTAGTTAGTATGAAGTAATTCATTGATTTATTTGTAATAGATTTATTTGTAAACAGTATGTAGTTAGAAATGCTGCAATTTTTTATTTGCAACTAGAATGCAGTTTATTTGAAGCTTGTTTTTTTGTGTTTGATTTATTTTTTGTGATGGTAATGGCTGGATCTACTACGCAAGTAGCATACTCGGATCAAGCAGCATCTCTTTTGGTTCAAAGCGAGTCCAGGAATATCTGACAGGTTGGGCGGACGGTCTCTCAAGCGATTCTTCCATTTTTTTTGCATCTTGTGGTGAAGGGAAGCCCTGTTATTGGTAGCAAAAAGATAAAGATGAAGGCAAGGATGAGCTACTGGAATACTAACCAAGGATGTTTGAGCTAGAATAACTAATTAATGATGATTTGCTGCGAAGATTCTCATATCTTTTTGAAGTGTTATAACATTTCTAAACATGCTTTGGTATATATACAATAATTTTTTTTGTTGCTTTTAATATTGGATTCAATTTTAATTAGCTGTGCATATTGGTTGGATGGAAACAAAAAGAAGTGTTGTATTTGCTTGACCGTTGTATTTGTTATTTGCAAATGAATTCTTATAAAAACAACAGCGGTCATAAAAAGAAGTGTTGTATTTGCTTGTAACAAAAATAACCGTTGTATTTGCTAGTCAACGGTTTGCTATTAACATTTTAAGACGATCCTTTTATATTTTAAAACAGTCATACATAATATTTATTTAATATTTTTGGAACTTTTTAAAATGGTTGTATGTATCTTTTAAAGCGGTCTTAACCTTTTAAAACACATACACTTACAACGGTTAAAGAACCGTTTTAAAATGTAACAATAACCGTTATAAATGTCTAATTTTTTGTAATAATGATTCCGTAGCAAGAAGGTATTGATCAAGGCACTGTTGTAAGAAATAAAATCTCAAAGTTTTTTTTGGATAAAGCATCGAGAGCTGAAGAGAGACCTATAGTGGGAGACCTGGAAGAATTTCGTATGAGGTGAAGGAAATAACAAATAAATGTAGTCGATTTTATTTCCTATTGATGTTCACTTCGGTTCTAGCGTTCTAGTATGGTTTAGGTTGGTCTTAGGTCTAGGAAAAGGTCTTAGGGTCTTGCTTGGGTCTGAGCTTCAACGTGGTCCGATAATGTTGGGCTAGGTCTAGGAAAAGCCCTGCTTGGCCTTTATTGGGCTTCACCTAAGTCTTTCCTCCCCATTGCGATAGTTTTGGGATGTTCATCTCTAGGTTTGAAGTTCTGTTAGGCATTGACAGGTGTTTTTGAGGCTGGTTTAGCTTTTGGCTATACCTCGTGCTATGTTTTGTAACATTGTTGGATGTTTTTTTTCCTTAATGAAATCTTGGCATTCAAAAATATAAAATAGCTTGCTTTGGTATTTGGTTGTTAAAAATGAAAAGAAACCAAAGTTAGTGGTCTGTATTATAAGGTCATACGTAGTGGTAAAGTCTCCATCACTTCACGTAAGCGTCACATAAACAACTATTCTCATCACTCACTCTTCACATACACCCGGTCATGTCCCTGTGTAGTGGGCGAGAGCGCCATCAGTGACGGAGCTTGAAAAAAAGCTTGTAGGGGGCGTAGAATTTTTAGGAAGAAAATAGAGAGTGCCGAGGGATTTTAGGAAAAAAAACCAAGAGGATCGAAGGATTTTCCGACAAAATACTACTAAATCAAACCTTTTAACCGGAAAAACAGGGGGCCGAGGCCCCCGGACCCTTCTTAAGATCCGCCCCTGGACGCCATGAAGACGTGACCCGTGACCCATGCCCCTCATCTCCTATTCACTTACCACTACATATAGCCTAAAGAATTTAACAATTTACGTTAACCAAGAGGTTGTACTTTAATATAAATAAATGTCTAGCCTATCAAATCATAATTAAAACATAATTTATATTCAGAATTAATTGCATAAATGGTCCATGTGTTTTAATCAGATTGCAGATTTGGTCCTTAAACTTTAAAAATTGTAATTTTAGTCTAAATATTTAAAGCTAATTGCATAAATGGTCCTTATGGTTTGATCAGATTGCATATTTGTTCCCCAAATTTTAAAAATTGCAAATTTAGTCCAAATATTTAAAGTAAATTGCGGAAATGGTCCCTGTGGTATGAGCAGATTGCAGATGTAGTCCTCAAACTTTATACATTAATATAAACAATTCACAAATCCAAATTAAATATTTCAACTTTATTAAAACACTTTGAACATTTTTAAAATAATTTAAACATTATTTAAATAATTTGTTTAACCTATGGAGTTATATAATAAAATAGTTGTATTCATATTCATTGATTCAAAAAGTAGCAAAAAACTATTGAATAATAAACATTAAATATACAAGATATTTGAATTCGCAAGTTATTTAAACATAGTATCTTGTATATTTAATGTTTATTATTCAATATTTTTTGCTATTTTTTAATAAATGAATATGAATATAACTATTTTAATTAAATTCATTAAATAATACAAATTATTTTAAGATTATTTAAATTAATTTAATATTTTTTGATATTTAATTTGGATATGTGAATTAATTTTTTTTCTAAATTTGCTATTTTTGAAGTTTGGGGAACAAATATGCAATCTAATCAAACCACATGGACCATTTATGCAATAAACTTTAAATGTTTGGACTAAATTTGCAATTTTTAAAGTTTGGGGACCAAATCTGCAATTTGATCAAACCATAGGGACCATTTATGTAATTAACTTTAAATGTTTGAACTAAATTTGCAATTTTTAAAGTTTGGAGACCAAATCTAAAATTTGGTCAAACCACATGGATCATTTTTGCAATTGACTCTTTATATTCATGGGTAAATTAAATATGTTACAAACATTATTAATTACATATATACTCAAAAAAAATTATATTTATTTATTTCTTAAAACTAAAAATGCCACTCTTATTCATTTTAATTTATTTATTAAAAATAATTTAGAATGACTTTTTTTTCATTTCTTTGATTTTTACTTCTTGTTTTAGTTTTTCTGGTCTTTTCATTTTCGGGTTTTTATTTATATATTTGTTGCTTTTTTTATTTTTCATGACGGGTACCTGCGTTGTAATATAATAATGAAATCAAAGATGAGAAACAATCATTGTTTAGATTAAACAGAAACAAGAATTAGAACATCATGATGTGTTGCTTGAATAATTTTCTAGAATAGAAGAGTAATATATGATTATATTCTTGTAAATTTTTAACAAGAGCATTTTTGTCAGTGTGTAGTTTTTTAAAAAGGAATAGGATACATATGATTTAAGTTTGCTGTGTATATATTTAATTTGATTTTAAAATAAACTTATATATTAATCCTTTTTATTAGAAAGTAGATATATGCAATTTAAGTTTGGGTTAGATATATATGTTATTAGATTTTAAAATAAAAAGATACAAGTAATTTTATCATATTAGAATGGAGACGTGTATTTGGGACTTTGAGTTTTGAGTCAAGTATATATACATATATGTAACTAGGTTTAAAAATAAACAAATATATGTATTAGGAGAAAGTTACATGAATATTAAATTTTTTATTGGATTTATAGTAATTGGGTTTCAAAATAAAAGAATATATGTGATCATTTTTGAAAAGGTTTACTCAACAAAACTGGTTTGACCCGTTACTCAACCCGTTGATTTCGCTACTATATTCACACCAGAATTAATTAATTAGTAATTAAGGGTCAGTAATTAATTAGATAGTTATTGTTTAATGGCTGTTATGTATTCTAGTATCTCAAGGGTCAGTGTTTAATGGCTGTTATGTATTCTAGTATCTCAAGGGTCAGCTGTACACTATATTTACCCATTGTATTCCTCAATTAGTGATATACAACAACAATTATACATATTCTCTGTTTAACTTGGTATCACAGCTAGGTTAAATCCCTCCCTAACCCTACCCTAATTGCCGGCAGCACAATTCTGCCTAATCCCTCCCTCACATCCACAACCCTCACCACTGATCGCAGCTATCCATGGCCACCCTCACATCTTTTGATCAAAAAGTAAAAGCAATCCACAACTCCCACAAGTTTGGCTTTACTCTCAATTCCAGTAACTACAGTTCCTGGTTATTGGTTCTCCACCCGTTCTTGGTCACCAATAATCTTTTCGGCTACATTGACGGTTCGATACCCTGCCCCCCACAAACCATCGCTGCTCCAGAAGCCTCTTCCAAAGATGCCGCTCTATCAACACACCAACCCAACCCGCAATATACCATCTGGTTGTCCAACGATGCTCATGTTCGGATGCTTCTGCTCTCCACTATCTCTGAGGCTGCCCTTCATCATGCTCGGGGCACGCTGACCGCCCGTGATCTCTGGCTTGCCTTCGAACAGGCCTTTGCCCCCCACACTTCCTCCAGGGAATACACCTTGAAGACGCAACTTTTACGGATTTCAATGAAGGCTGATGAGACCCCTACCACCTACCTTCAACGTGCACAAGAGTACTCTTCTGCCCTTGCGAACATCGGTGAACCGTTGAAAGACAAGGACCTGGTCATGATGGTCATCTCTGGCCTCCGTGATGAATACCATGGTGTTAAAACCATGGCACTGACTCGTCAACTCGCCTTCAATGAGCTTCATGCAGTTATTGCTGATCATGATTATATGCTGCAACGCACAGCCCCGACAGTTCCTCCCACTCAGGCCTTCTCAGCCACGGTTAAGCCTCCAGCAACCAGCCCCTCTCCTCCTTCTGATGCTGCTGTCCAGGCAGTTCAACAATTGGCTGCCCAACTGGGTGTGCAACTACGGTTGCCTTCTCAACCGCAGGCTCTCTACACACAACGCTCCAGCAAGGGTCATCAGCGTGGACGTGGAGCCTCTAATCGTTCTGGTGGATCGAATACTGGAAATCGAGGCCAATTCAGTTGGGCCTCGAATCAGAATGTTGTTTATGGCTCTTGTAATAGGTGTGGCATCGGTCATCTGCCTTCACAGTGTCCAAATCGGGACCCGGCTACCATTCGCCCACGGCAGCAGCCGTCCGCTAATTTTGCAGCTTCTCGGTCCTATGCTCATCAAGCTTGGCTACCAGACACAGGCTCAAGTCATCACTCTGGCCCAGATCTCTCCAGCTTAGATTATTCCGAACCATATCATGGCGGTGACAATCTTCATGTTGGCAATGGTAAGGGTCTCCCTATTTTACACATTGGCTCATCCACGTTTACTTCCCCAAACCGTACCTTTCGACTTACCAATATCCTACATGTTCCGCAACTTAAACAAAATCTTCTTTCTGTTCAACAATTTTGTCGTGATAATCATGTTTATTTTGAATTTCACGATTCTTTTTTTGCTGTGAAGGACAAGACTACACACAATACCCTCCTCACGGGACCAAGTAACGATGGCCTTTATTCGCTTCAATTTCCAAGACAACAAGTCATTCCTCGAGTTGCCTTTTCTGCTGATCGTGCTTCCTCGGATCTTTGGCATCAACGTTGGGGGCATCCACATCCTCAACTGCTGAAGTCCATGTTATCTCTTTTTCAATTACCTGTAACTAGTAGTTCTTGTTCTGTTTCTTTTTGTGAACCTTGTGCTATTGGCAAATCATCTAAATTACATTTGTTATCATCTTCTTTTACAAGTTCTAATGTTTTGGATTTAATTATTTCTGATGTCTGGGGTCCCTCACCAGTTCCCTCGAGTGAGGGCCACAATTACTTTTTGTTATGTGTGGACCACTTTTCTAAATTTATGTGGATTTTTCCCCTCAAACGTAAGTCTGATGTGTTCCCCACCTTTAAACAATTTCTTGTCATGGTTGAACGACAATTCAACACCAAACTTAAACAGGTCCAAACCGACTGGGGTGGAGAGTTTCGCTCTCTATCCTCCTTTTTCCAATCCTTGGGCATTCTTCATCGCCTCTCGTGCCCACACACCAGTGAACAAAACGGTGTGGTCGAACGGCGTCACCGACACGTGGTCGAAACTGGTCTTACCTTACTTGCCCAATCGCACGTTCCACCACATTTCTGGCAGTTTGCCTATGACACGGCGGTGTATCTTATCAACCGAATGCCTTCCCGCTCAAATTCCTCCCTTTCTCCCTTTCAACACCTTTTCAAACACCCACCCGACTATTCCTTCTTACGTGTCTTTGGCTCCCAATGTTTTCCTCACTTACGTCCTTACAATGCTCACAAAATGGAGTTTCGCTCCACTCCTTGTGTATTTCTTGGGTACAGTTCCCAACATCATGGTTATCGGTGCCTCGATCCCGAAACAGACCGCATCTACATTGCTCGACATGTCCGTTTCAATGAACTTTGTTTCCCGTTTAAGTCCCTTCAGCCGAGCCATAAACCTGGCCTTCCACCTTCCCTTGACCCTTATACTTCTGTTTACCCAACATCACCCCTTCTGGATGACCTGCCGGATCAAACTCCTCCGGTGACGTCTCCACAGCCACCCCATCCTGATGTCCCGGCCAATACTGTCGCGGTCATCCCGGACCCACCTTCCCCACCATCTTCATCGCCACCCATTCTACATACTTATCACCGCCGTCATAAACAACCCGCCTCGGTTCAGCCACCCAACACCACCGCCACCATTGCACCTCCATCCGTCCAGCATACCCGCCCTTCCAACCTGCGCCAAAACCCAAAAAAAACAACTCCTTACAACATTTCTTCCTTTGTTTCCTCTACCACTGATCCCGACACCGAACCAGCCACCTTTACTATTGCCAATAACTTTCCTCAATGGCGTCATGCTATGGCAGAAGAATACTCTGCCCTGATGAGAAATGGGACATGGTCCTTGGTTCCTCGTGTACCAGGCTCTAATGTGGTAGATTGCAAATGGGTTTATAAGATCAAGCGGGATCAACAGGGCCACATACAACGCTACAAGGCCAGGTTATGTGCAAAGGGTTTTCGACAACAACAAGGCATCGATTATGCTGTTAAGGCTACTACAATTCGCTTAGTGTTATCTTTGGCGGTTACCCAACAGTGGCCTCTTCGACAGTTGGACATCCAAAACGCTTTTCTTCATGGGGATCTACAGGAGACTGTGTATCTACAACAACCACCAGGTTTTGTTGACCCGGCCAAGCCAGACCACGTCTGCCTTCTTCACAAGTCCCTATATGGCCTCAAACAAGCGCCACGGGCTTGGTTTCATCAGTTATCTACCACGCTTCACAAGCTTGGTTTTCAGGGATCCAAAACTGATCCGTCCCTGTTTGTTTACTCTTCAGGGGGTACTCTTCTTTACATGCTTGTTTATGTGGATGATATCGTTCTGACAGGCAATAACCCACAGGTTATAGACACAGTGGTTCAGCAGCTTGGCCATTCCTTCCCGGTCCAGGATATGGGTCGTTTATCTTATTTCTTGGGTGTCGAGGTTCTTCAGAAAGGTCCGGACATCCTTTTGTCTCAACAAAAATACATCCTGGAACTGCTACAGAAAGCTGGCCTCACAGATTCCAAACCACTCTCCTCTCCTATCTCCACTTCGGCTAATCTAGCCCTGGGTGACAGTCCCCCATTTGATAACCCGGCCAGATACCGCCAGCTGGTTGGGGCTCTGCAGTATGCCACCCTGAGCCGTCCGGACATCTCCTATGCAGTCAACAAAGTCTGTCAGTTCATGCATTTCCCCACTACTAACCACTGGTCCACTGTCAAGCGTATCTTGAGATACTTAAAGGGTACCATTTCGTATGGTCTTTTGATTCAGAAAAACTCCTCTCCAGTTCTTCATGCCTATGCCGATGCAACTTTCAATACCTTGACAGCCTTTTCTGATGCGGACTGGGCTGGTTGTCCCGATGACCGTCGATCCACCGGGGGCTATGCTATCTACCTAGGAACGAATCTTGTATCCTGGTCTGCACGAAAACAGAAAACCGTCTCTCGGTCATCTACAGAATCCGAATACAAAGGTCTAGCTGATGCTGTAGCTGAGCTCACATGGTTACAAACACTTCTGCAAGAGTTACATGTTCCAATCCAGACCGTACCTACCTTATGGTGTGATAATTTGGGTGCTACGTACTTATCAGCCAATCCAGTCTTCCATGCGCGTACCAAGCATGTTGAAGTTGACTTCCATTTTGTTCGAGAAAAAGTTGCCAAACGTCAGCTGTCTGTCCAATTCATCTCTACAGATGACCAGATCGCAGATGTCTTCACAAAGCCGCTGCCTTCTCAGAGATTCCTGAACTTACGGTCCAAGCTAAGAGTCGCTTCCCGGCCTTAGCTTGAGGGGGGATATTAAACAACTATTAATCAGTAATTAATTAGATAGTTATTGTTTAATGGCTGTTATGTATTCTAGTATCTCAAGGGTCAGTGTTTAATGGCTGTTATGTATTCTAGTATCTCAAGGGTCAGTGTTTAATGGCTGTTATGTATTCTAGTATCTCAAGGGTCAGCTGTACACTATATTTACCCATTGTATTCCTCAATTAGTGATATACAACAACAATTATACATATTCTCTGTTTAACTTATGTATTAGGAGAAAGTTACATGAATATTAAATTTTTTATTGGATTTATAGTAATTGGGTTTCAAAATAAAAGAATATATGTGATCATTTTTGAAAAGGTTTACTCAACAAAACTGGTTTGACCCGTTACTCAACCCGTTGATTTCGCTACTATATTCACACCAGAAGGCAGAATCATTATATCTAGATCAATGATTTAAAACAATAACCACCACGCACAGAACCTCGTGTTAGTTTCAGGATGCTTACAATGCAAAACTGGTTTCTTTTAAAATCAGAGATATAACATACAACAGGAAAAAAAAATCTAGACTTACAAAGATGTATTATTTACATTAGTACGAGTTGTTTGTTTAGCCTGAATGACCCGATCGAGCGTCTCGTCAGGAACTGTTATACCACTGGTTTCCAGGTCAGCAACAATTGCAATTGCTGCATCAAGCTCTCCAAGATCAAGGCATAAACTGATAACCTCATCATATAATGGACTGCCAAAAAAATTAAAAAAATATAAATATAAATATAAGACATTATTTGATCAGTGATGAAACGTCCGTGGGTCAACAAACTAAAAGATTAACCATTTACCCAAGTCCCAACCAGCCTGACCAGCCCATTTTGGCACCACCATTAAGTATATAACCTCTGGTACCATGAGAGACTTTGAACCATTTGACATGTTTCCACCTTTTTTTTTATTTTTTTATTTATTTATTATTATTTTGCTCATTTTGCCCGTTAAGTAAAATGTTGTCATGATCGCAATAGGTTGAGTTTCATCATACCTCCCAAACACATAACCGAGGCTATGTGTTGTTCCTAAAATTTCTAAGAAAGCTGAAGGATATGGAGCTCTTATTGCAGCTCGCAAAATCACCGCACAGTCCCCAATCGTTGGTTGCCCCCCTAATTCTATTACCTGAAATCAATTTGTTATTAAGATCAGCCAATGAAAACAAAATACATCAGAAATTGTTAACATGAGCGAAAATAAAAATAATCTTTACAAAAATGAAAAAAATAAGCTAATGGTCTATTAGTCAACCACCATTTTTTGCCAGAAAAAGAAAATTAATTGAAAAAAAAAAAAACTGATTTGAGGTAACTAACTTCCAATGTATATATAATGATGAAATGACGACTGATGTTTGACTTGATTTTTTAATAATAGCACAAGTAACAAACTACTTACTTTTTTCATTAGCTTAACAGCTAATTCTACTTCCCATTCTTGTGACCAACGTCTAGGAGGGGTATTCCTTAGTTCCATTTCCCATGTCCAACCCCAAGCATCAGCAATCGTGTACATATCTGATGCATCAAATATTTTCCTATTTCTCAACTCCTGAAATGCCTCCAATATATCCTCAGGAAACCAATCTTCATCATCATCGTTCTACATTTAATGGAAAATTATGCTCATAATAGATATATATAAAAAAAATATACTAATTGTGACAAAATAGGATGTTAGGTGGGTTGGGTAAATGGGTTAAAATAGGTATTTAAATATGGACTGATATTTTTATAAACAATTAGCGTGTCATATAAGATTAAAAACAACTATTTAAATAAAAGAAAACTTCCACCTACTAATAACCAAGTTTCCCAAGGGTCATACTATAGTTGCATAAAAATTTTTTTTGCCCATTTAAAGCAATTTAACTTTCACTAGGTATTCCAATCATCTATATACATTGCTTATGTGTCATCACCGTATCAACCCTCTCATTAAAATTGACACGTGTCGCTGCCATATTAATTCTTAAATTGAAAATGCCACATGTCATTAACATGTTAAATCTTCTTTAAAATTTTAAAAAACGTATATTTAATTTCAATAAAAATACAATATAGATCCTATATTTTCGTTTAATGTAACCGCATTTTGCTAGATTCAAAAACCAAATGTGAATTGAAGCCCAACTTGGTGGAATTCTACGAATATAAGGATTCTCCAAGAGCAACAAAACCATACAAACATTAAATTAAAAACCAAATGATGATGTCAATTTAAAACTTTTGATTCAAAGAAGGAAAAGGAGTGATGTTTTATTTGCTTTTCATTTTCATTGATGTTGGATATTTAAAACAATTTATTAATAATAAAGTATTTAGCTTATAAATTTATAGATAATTTTTTGTGTTATATATATGTCTTTTACAGTTTTAAATACAAGGATTGCAACACAATAGTAAAGAAATAGTTTGAATTATAATTATTTATTTTATAATACTTTGTAAAAAAAATAATTCTTAATATTTAATTTTACTTTAGCGGGTTGGTCATGAAGTTAATATCATCAAATCAAATATGTATAAAAAGAAAACTTTGGATATTTATAATTTGCAGGTGTAGATATACATTTATAAACATGTAATTGTTTAATAAAATGTATTTTTATTGTATTATTTTATGTACCAACCCCGTATATCATACGGGTTTTTTAACCTAGCATGTAATATGTTTATAAATTTTCAAACTTTCTAAAACTAAGTGAGGCAAATGAAGGTCTGTTGTGTGTGTGTGCACATACATATCTTTACTGCTGATAAAGTGATAAGTGAATTTTTTTCCAAGTAACTAAAAGTAGGAGGTAATAATGAAGAAAAAAAATTCACTAGATAATAACTAACTTCAAAATTGATAAAATTTGAGACAAAATTGAAAAATAATAATAATAATAATAATCATTCAATAGTTGCAAAAATTTTATATATGTTTCATTTGCCTCATATAGTTTTTTAAAAGATTGAACATTTATAATAATACTAAACAAGAATCGAACAACTAATAAAAGTTGAGTGACTTTAAAGGGACAAAAAAACTTTAAGCGACTTTAGTGAAACACTTACGAAACTTGGTTACTATTCCTTAAACAAAATGAATTAAGAGGTGTCATGCACTACAAATACACTGACCATGTTTCCTTTTAAGCTAATTTTATTGGTTAAAGTGTTAAACATAGCCCAAAACCAATTCTTAGCCAAGTAAACGGGTCAAATTTATCACCTCTAAGTAATGATATGTATGATATGTTCATACCTCCATTGCAGCAATTCGGGCCAATCTTTTTACAGATTTTTTTGATTTAGCTGGTGCAGTATCAGGACCTTTAAATAACTGGACACCAATCATTTGAAGGGGATTTGCAGCCTCTTCTTTGTCCTTAACTGCTTCTGTATCACCAGCTTGGATTTCAGTGGGTTCAACTGCCTCCTCTTTGTCTGCTTCATCATCATCCACCTGTTGTTTATTCACATCCTCTTCGGGATTATCAGTGACATCTGAAGCTTCAACTTCAATTGCAATTGGTTTTCCAAGTTCAGCTTCTAAGCATTCTCCAAGGAAACGTCTTCTCCAAAACTCAGTATTCCCTTCTTCTAATCTGACCCGCGACACCAGCTCTTGCACCTCCTCATCAATCTAGGGGAAAAACTCAAAATGTGTGATTTATTATAAATATTAAAGCAACCTGAACAATATACAAATTAAAAATGAGCACTTTGGGCATAATGGGAAATTTGTGCCAGGTGAAACAGGTCAGGGTGGGTTAGGTTGACCAGAATAAATATTTGTTTAACTTTTTTAAATCTATTTAAATAACTACTATGTATAATAAGATCACAAAATGTATATAACTTCAATAATCTCTAAGTAATGAATTAATTGATTTATCAGGCTTCATGCTTTGAAACTACACTTTGCATGAACTTCAACCCTTTTATTTCCTTCCCTTTTTAGCTAACTTCTATTATGCCCAATTGACCCATTATAGATAAAACATAACCAAATCAACTTGTTTATAAAAACACACATTTGTCCAAAATTTGTAAATTGTATATAGTATACTAGTATCTCAAATATGAGTATATGAGAAACAATATATTTTTTCAAAAGCCGTATACATTTTTTCTATAACCATGGGAACCCACTTATGTGGTAAACCCCCAAGTGCCCCCCAATACTTGACTAACCAGGGGAAACAAATAAAGCATGACCGCAAGTAACAGATCGATGGCCTCCAAGGAAAACCGATCTTAGTGGGGATTGAATTTGAGACCTATAGGGTGTCACTCCTCCACTCAAACCACTATAGCATTTTCTTGGAGGTTATATAGTTTTGATTAAATAAATTTAGGAGATTTTAAGCATTAGACGTACACTTAGCACGACATTTTTAAATTTGATGTGTTTACTTTTTAGCTAATTTTTTTTATTTACCGGTTTGACACTTTGACCTACTATAAACCTAATATTAAATAACTAATAAGTCATATCAACCTTTTTTAAAGTAAGTAGAACGAAAGTCCCACATTTATCAAAAAGATAATGAACTATAAGTAATCCAAAATACCCCATCTTGCTCTCCAAAAAAGGTTACAAATGGCTAGAAAATCAAAATGACACTTTTCTTTATTATATCCGCTTGACCCATTAAACACAACCTAAATTCACCCAAGCCATTTCACTCCATACCAAAAATCACACTCTCTAACCTCTACTCGTTACCCAACCAGCCAACCCACCAATTTTTCACCACTAGAATATACAAATACCTCTTCTTCTTGCTCTTGAACCGGAGGAACCCATAGGGGCTTGTTTCTAGACCGATTTATTCTTCTAGCCTTCTGAACACGCTGATAAAGCACACTTCGGTTACCATCAGTGGGCAAACCTTGTGCTTCAAGTTCCTCCATTAGCTCAGGTACAAGCATCTTACTTGCAGCCTTTGGTTTTAACGCGTTTTTATTGGGCCGTTTAAGGACATGAAATAGCCACTCCACAACGCGTACATAATCAGATTCAGAAGCATCTCCTAAAAGTGTCGGGCCTCTTCTACGTAAAGCCCGTAATACTTTTCTATGATATCTTCTCCAATTCTCCAAACATTGTTGTCTGAATGAGATTTCTAACGGGTTTTTGTACACAAATCCAGCAACATCAGGGTCTAATGAAGTTTTCCCCTCTCGTGGGACCCATCTCTTGCGTTCACCAGTAAGCCCGCCCTCCTCAATGTATCTGGTAGATGTGCAAGGTTAGTATGATCCATAGAATTTAGAGTTAATTACACCTATGGTCCATGTGGTTTGGGTAAAGTAACAAGTTTGGGCACTAAGGTTTAAAAGTTAACAAGTTCAGGTTTGTGCTTTCAATTTTGTAATGAATTTTGGGTATAAAACCTAACATCCATTAAATTTGGGTGAAATGACCAATATAAGCTATGAATGTTCACCCTTGACTTTGACTAGTCAAAATCCAAAGGGTATTTTGGTCATCACCATAATTTAATGGAAAAATTAAATCAGATTTGGCATTAATACCCAAACTTCTTACAAAACCGAAAGCACAAACCTCAAACTTGTAATTGCTTTTTATTAGCACCCAAGCCTTTTACTTTTCACCCTTTGAGTTTGACTGTTCAAAAAGTTGAAGGAAATTTTGGTCATTTTACAATAATTTTATAGAAAAGTCAACGGAAGTCAGCCTTAATATCCAAACTCATTACAAAATTTGAAAGCACAAACCCCAAACTTGTTTCTTTTTTTTGCTTAGCACCCAAACTTGTTCCTTTACCCAGATTATAGGTACCATCTATGTAATTAACACTAAAATTTATGAGCACGTTAAAAATATAAGCTTCTATCATATTTTCCACTTCAATTTGACTAAAGATAGATATATTGATTATCAAATAAATGGCATATATACCTGGCAATGTAATCAATTTCATATCCTACATCAGCTTCAGTTTGTAAAGGTTCAATCCAAGAGCTAACCAAGGTCCGATATTTTTGACTAAGGATCATTGCTCTTGCTGGGATAGGCATATTTTCTTTACCCATAGCTTCTAAAGCTTCCAGAAGATCAACAATCCTTCCTGAAGCCAATAAAGCAGAATATTGACTATTACCTCAGAGTTGAAAGATTCAAAAGTGAAGTAGTCAAAATTTGAAATATGTAAAATCACACCTTCTCTGCATAAAGCCCTAAGATATAGAGAAAGTGGGTCTCCATAGTTTCCTTCATTGTACAGAACTTTAATTCCGCCATCAATTCTTATAAGGGCCCGAAAATGTCGTATAGCTTCTCTTACTGCACAATATTTGGTAAAGCATTCCACCAATAGCCTGAGATGATACTATAATGATTTATGATGCACCTTATAGTTTAAGTAAAGCAATTGTTGCAAGGTAATAGCAGACAAACTTATTTGTGACTATGTTAAATTAGGGATTTGGAATTCAAAAAATGTCATCACTGGAAAAAGCAAATCATTGCTAAGACAATAATTAGTATATATAGTTGAACCTTCAAGAGGTGATGCAGTGGTAAGCGCATGATTCCTCTAGTTGAGGACTCAGTGACGGAGCTTGAATGTTTTGAAAGGGGGCGGAAATTTACGGAAACCACAATACATATTAATTTTTTGAAGCAAGGGAGGGTGAAACCAATACTTAAAAAACAAAAATAACCTCTTAGTAAAAAAAATTATCACTACAGAAGATGGATAGAAAAAAGAGGGGGCGGTCGCCCCCAGCCCCTATTAAGCTTCGTCCATGGTTGAGGTCTCAAATTCAAATCTAGTTTCCACTTGTTTCCCGCCTTAACCCCTTGAAGGCTTAGTTTTTACATAAAAGGTTCTCATTGTTAGTAGAATAAAGATGGAATGGTTGACTTACGCATAGGTTTTTACATTAGGTTGCACACGGTGGTAATCTTCAACCATCATGCCAAGTAGGTGGGCAACATCTTGTACCCTATATGCTCACAAAAATTTAGTGTTATGCGTCATGGTTATTTAGAATGCTAGAAGAATTATACAAAGCAGTAAAATAAAATGAATAAAAAATGTCTATATATGAGAGAGACACAGATTCTCCTTGATAACAGTCTACTTTCATGAGGAAAGCCAATAATCAATTAAACCCTAGAATTTGAGTCAAATCAATCATACTAGTTCATATCTCATATTCTTTACAAAGAGTTAATAAAAGACATATATAATATTGTTACCCCTATTAATCATGGACATGGTTTGAGAAGTCGCTAGGCGCTACCAGGTTGGTCGACTGGGGAGTTGCGAGTACTCGGCCTAGGTGGGGAATACTCGGATTGGTAAATTACAAAGAAAAAAATTTTAAAAAATTATATATATGTCAAATATCATAAGTTTACTACTATTTATAACATTTAAAGTGAACATCAATACAAATAAAAAAGATACATGTTCCAACAACAAAGTATTTCAAAAATGGATATTTTTTGTATACTATTGACATAGTATTCGTTTATTTATCTTCTTCCAATGTATCTTCATGAAAAATAGTGAAAATCAAACAATAATCAATGAAAAACAACAAAAACTTGCGAAAAACATCGAAAATCGGTCAAAAATAGGGAAAATCCGAGTTAGGTGAGTTGTGCCGAGTTGGTTCGAGTTTGCCCGATTCCGAATATGTTGACCAAAATGGATAAAATCGCCTAGTCCGAGTTCACGCTAGGTACTTAGCCGCCTAGGCCTAGTTTTACAACACTGATCATAGATATATTATGATTTCCTATTTTAGTTATAGAACTAATTCCTGCCTATTATACTTCTTAACTGAATATAATGTAAGTATAACAATCTTCTACAGTAAGTTAAATGGTTAGTTCATTTATTATGAACACTAATTTAGAAGCAAGTATAACAATCTTCTATATATTAGAAGGAAATTAGAACATGTAGAGTGTAGACTTTAGAGTACTAGACTGTTAAAATATTTTCTACTGCACAGTACCTGTCAGAGGATTCTGCCCTTGTATAAGCCTGGATCAGCCAGTTATATGTCTCTGTATCAGGTTTCATATACTCTGTGATCCAAAAAAATAACTGATAACCAATATAAATAGAAAAATAGATTTAATAAAATTATTGGTGGATGTAGGGATATTATTAGTGGATCAGACAATACCAAAGAAAAAAAAAATTAAATATGACCAAAAGATGATATATAGGGGTAGGTTCAACTGTTCAAGTAAGAAACACTAAATGTTTAAGAACACCTAGGAACCATTTTATTCACCGATAAATACACATGTACTCACTAATGAATTCACAGGTATTTTACCAATGAATTCATGTGCATTCACCGATGAATACACAGTTTATTCAATCATTGGGATTTATCAGGGACGTAGCTTAATAGGGGCCGGAGGGGGTGACTGCCCCCTCCCTCCTCTTTTTTCCATCCATAGTGTTAATTTTTCGACCGAAAGTTTATTTTTTGTTTTAAGTATTGGTTTCAACCCACCTCCCCCACTGCTTTAAAAATTAACATGATATAAACACACACACATACATGCATGCACACATATTTGTACATGTGTTAGTATACAATATACTGTGTTTCAATATACCTTGCCCATAAATCATGTTCTCAAATGTTGCAAACGCAATTTCAGGTATTCCACAGGTCGCCTGCAGTCCAAAAAACAAATATAAAAGAGTATTTGTAAACAAAATCATGCATCAAAGCAATCATAAAATTATATAATATCAACTATACTGAAATAGTCAGGAAACATACATTCCAGAGCCAGATGCTGTTTTTTAGTAATTCAATTTGAATGTTTGATCATAAATCACAATATCTGAAACTACATACAATTAAGACTTTTGTAATCATCCATAAACTAAACTCGCCTTCCAATTTAAATCTTTTGAAATTAATATTGTATTGTGATAGATAAGCTTATTGATTAGACGATTATCAAGTTATCTATGTGCGATGCGTCATGATTTCCCAACATGCAAAAAAGTATACATAATTAATCTTTGTTCTGTCTTTACTAACAACTAACAAGAAACCCTTAGTGGTTTCTAACAGGATCAGTTTTATAATGGTAATATTATGTCAAAACATATTTTCCCAAGAGCTGACACCCATTTACTTACCAACTGATGACTGATCAATTCAGGATATGCTTAATCTATAACAATTCTAACTTACATACATAACATACCCAGTAAAATCCTACTTAAAAGTAGGGTCTGGGGGGGGAGAGATGAACACAAACCTTACCCCTACCCCCGAAGGGTAGAGAGGCTACTTCAGAAGAGACCCCCGGCTCATGAAAGACGCCCTTATATATATATATATATATATATATATATATATATATATATATATATATATATATATATATATATATATATATATATATACACACACTATTAATATTAGTATTATTTATGATTTATTATTATTATTTGTTATGATTAATTTTATTTTTTTATTTTTTTATTTTTTATTTTTTAATATCGCACACACACCACAGGAAACAATAAACGGATACACATAGGCACATGAAGACAAAGCATGTATGAGCAGTAACGAAATAAAGCAGTAAAGCAATAAACCAACATATCAGGATAGCATACCACCGAAGTACCCAGTAAACCAACAAAACATAGCCACAAACCAAGTACCACATTCATCACTGCAACAGTCCTAAAAGACATAAAGTAAACATACACCACAGGAACATACACCACTGCAACAGTCCTATAACAATTCTAACTTATAAAATCAAAAATTTAGCTAAAAAGAAAATGAGACCTCTAAAAATAATCTTATTCACAAAAGTTTATGGCCGGCCTAACCCAAACCATTATAACAAATACCAAATTTACCCAATTACACCTTCAAGGAAGTGATGTAGTGGTTTAAGTGGAGGAGAGACAGCCTAGAGGTCTCAAGATCATTTCCCACTAAGACCAATTTTCCTTGTCAGGCACCAACTCATTTTCTTGAGGCCGTGCTTTACATGTTCCCCCTAGTTAGTCGGGAGTTGGGGGACTCAGAGGTTTACCACGAAAGTGGATTCCCGTGATCGTAAAAAAAATAATAAATTAAAATTTACTTAATTTGAACTCTAACCAACCTGCCCAACTCGTTGATATTGCTACGTCTATAACTTACATAGGAACCAAAAAGAGGCAATCACATTAACTAACAAACCTGACAACTAAGAAGACAGTTGAAGTGATAAGTGGTAGCCATCCTGCCTGCTTCCTCCATTTTATAGGCTATGGTTAATGCATTTGAATGATCACCAACTCTACAATCTTCTTTGATCAGAAGATCATAGATCTCATCAGAAGCTCTGAGTCCACCCTCAGCGCCTTTCATGAAAACGTTGTTGGCATCAGCCAAGTGGTTGTTTCTAATAAGCTCCTCTGGTCACAAACCGAAATTAGCTAACATTAAATGGTCACAACAACCTCAATAAAAATAAAAAATTTCTGAATTTTTGCATTAATTTAAGGGGCAAATGGTTACCAATAAGAACAAGCCACGCATTACGGATATCATAATTCAGTTTCTCCATTGCTGCAAGAATCTCTAAACCTCTTGTAGCATACCCTTTTGAACCAAACAAACGAATCAATGAAGTGAAGGTTTCTGGAAGTGGGCAAAGGCCTTCGCTTAGTTCCCTCCTCAATGCATTCATCTGCATTTATAAACAGATAATTGCAGCCTCATAATCAGTCTGATCAATCATCAAAACGCCTCCTTGTTAAAAGATGGACATCAGATAATCTGTTTTTGGAGGACAGAATTTTCCATTATAGTGTCACATTGTTTTTATTTAACCATGAGGACCCATTACTAGAAATCTCACAGACCCTGTCTCTAACCAACTGTGTTACATAAATCACAGTTTGCATCATGCAGGTAGCCTTCTTATGGCAAGACCTCTGCTAAAGAAGAATCAGGCACTTAGGGTCACCTTTGAAGGAGCTATTCAAGCACATATTAAATGTATTTTGAAAACCAAAAACATTTCCATAGATACTACACACGTAAACGAACCGAACATTCAATTAACTATTCGGCAGGAAGTTCGCTTGTTTAACAACTGAACATGAAGTCATGAACAAAATTTTTGTCCGTCAGTTAATAAAACACGAACACCTGAGTTGTTCATTCGTTTATGAGCATTCACTCACGTTTGCTTAGGTTCATTCATTTATACATTTATTTGCATTCTTTAAAGCCTCTTGCATTTTAAAGTTGGTGTTTTAAAGCTTGTTTTGGACTTTAATTTATATGTATTTTTATTTCTTTTGAAGTCACTTTTGATGAGGGCCATTTGGGATATTTAAGTTCACTTTTAATAACTCGGTTACGTTGGTTCATTTATGTTTGTTTACGTATGTGAAGTAGTTGGCGTATAAACAAACATGAACCACAGTTATCAATAGCAACGGTAGCAGGCACTAAGCGCGCGACGTCGCGAGTCATAAAGCCGTCGCTATATGCGTTTAGCAACTGAAAAGCAGGAATATGGCGGGATTCGTTTTTTTTTTTTTTTTTTTTTACTTTTTTCGTCTGGATAAGTAAATAGGGATTACAAATTAGACTGAGGCACAACGTTTTGGACAGATCATTCGCTAAACAATAAATGGTGGTCGATATTTACCGCTATTGGCTAAGTAGCATATAGATACACACAGCTTTATAGCTGTTTACCACTATTCACCATTGTTAACTATGACATTAACACATTTAGTTTCTTAATAAACTGATACAAACAAGAAAACTCATTCCGTTTAATTATTTAGTGTTATAGTTTGTTCGATTGAAGTTCAGCCAACACAAAATTCACATCTTCCAAAACAAAACAAAAAAAAAAACCCTAAATTAAAGATCATACCAACCAAAATCAAGGAAATCTACAGCAATTCTACAACAAATTATACTTACAGCCCCTTCATGATCTCCATTGAGCGTATGAGAAATCACCAATCCATGAAACGACCGAGGTCCAGGGTTGATACCGGCAGCAATCATATCATACATAACCTCCGAAACTCCGGCGACATCACGGCTCTTCGCACGCTCCATCAAATCCTCCATGAACACTAATCTCAGCCCCTTTTCCGTCGTTGTGGCTGATAAAATCGATGACTCGTCTTCCTTCTGCTGTGAATGCTTCTTTCGCCTCGTGTTCTGAGACAACGCAGAAGCACGAATGCCGAAGGTAATCCGGTAAAGACTGCCGGAAATGGGTGAATTACCGGCAATGATGGCATTGTTGGAGGTGAAATTCAAAGGGGTTTGTGAGTAAGCTAACAGATTCGTCATGGGTTTGATTGGAAGACAGATTGTTTGCGTGTTGATTCAATTGAGGTGGTGACTATGAAGATGAACAAGACATCGTCTTGCTGTATGAAAGGTTGAAGTGGATAAGAGTGGTTTTTGAACAGCAATGGCAGAGGGTTTAAGAAACCAGATTTGGTCATAAAAAATTAAGCTTCCTGACTCCAAATATTAGTATTTCTTAAGGCTGCTTACTCCGATGAAGCATTTGTTTGGTTGGTTTTGAATCATTAACTGTTGAATGATTAAGATTTCTGAATGATGAATGGTTAAGAGGGTGTGAATGTAAATTGTTTGTTTGCACGTCTGAATGAAAACAAAAAACAAAAAAAAATCTTTTTTTTGACAAAAACCCTAGTCCCCACCACATCCCGTGTTCGGCCGTAATCCTCCCCATCTCCTCTGCATCTCCTCCCCATATCCTCCGCAGCTCCTCGCAGCCCCGAAACGGTGGTGCGGCCCTTTCTCAGCCCCGAAGCGGTGGTGCGGCCCTTTCTCAGCCCTTTCCATGGTCGCATCCCTTCCCCTCGGTCGATTTGATGGTCGCGGTGTAGCATGGAGTGGTGGAGCGGTGGTGTAGCGATTGCAGCTCGGTCGATGATGTGGTGGAGCGGTGGTGTCGCGGTGGCGATTGCATCTCAGTCGATGATGTGGTGTAGCGGGGGTGTAGCGGTGGCGATTGTAGCTTGGTCGATGATTCAAAGGAGCAGTGGTCGTCTGGTGGTTGAGGAGCAGTGGTGGTCCGGTGGTGGAGTAGCAGTCGGTGGATGATTCAGAGGTTCCCCACCCTCTTCCTTTCTCATTCAGACTCCATCTCAAGTTTAAACCATTCAGACCTTGGTTCAGACATGGGAACCCATTCAGATGTGTTTTTTTCCCAAACAAACGGTCTAAATCTGAACCATTCAGATTCAGACTCATTCAGATCCAAACAAACAGCCCCCAAGTCTCATACACCACCCTCGGTTAACCATACACCGGGTCCCACTTATACGTCTGTATATGTGTTATACGGGCATATAGTACTGTTTTGTCAGAAAAATGTCTGGTTGACTTTTTTCAATTTTGATATTATTTTTTAAACGTTTTTACCGCGATTATATATATTACGTCTATTTTTGCAAATTTAATTAATTGTACGTTTTCTTGCATAAAAATAAATTTATAATTGTTTAAATATATAAATTATTGTTTTATTATATAAATTATTGTTTAATTATATAAATATATAATTGTTATATGTAAACCAATAAATTTATAATTGTTTAATTATATAAATTATTAAGTAACCATAAAAATAAATATACAACCATGTCCAGACCACATAAATGACAAATAATTAAACAACAAATATGTAAGTAATACACAATCACATAACACATAGAAATACACATATATATACACATAACAAAAGTTATACATCAACAAAAGATAATATAAATATAAATACAAACTAAACATCACCACCATCACCAGCATCGTCACCAGCACGAGCATCATCTGGGTACTGTCAAGGCGGTGGTAGTGCTGGAATATGAACGCCTAAATGCGTGGCAACTGCTATCAAAACCTCATACTGTCACGCAACCAAATCCTCAAGGCGGTCTAATCGTCTAAACTGATCCCGAAGTACTGGATCTCTAAAAACGAGTCGACAACATCGTGGAGGTGGCTGTAACGGCACACCTGCAGGTGCGAAGTTTTCATTCTGTACATGTCAGATCATGAATTAGTAACTGCATCCAATTTCTAAAAAAATCCCAATTGTTTCCATTTTTGGAATGGGATATTTATGGAATCTCCATGAATAGGATCAAACATTATTCCATGGTATTTACATGAGGTTCTTCCATGCAGAGGTTGATGCTGAGGAATCAAAGAAACACCTCGCTCTAAACAAAAACAAAAGCCGACTCCTCGGATGTCAGCAACAATACGCATAGCGGTCAGCGTAGCACGACCGAACCTCTCAAGACGGTAATGTGCCGTCATGGTCGCCTCCACGATGGAAGACTCAATTAAGTTCTTCCACATGAATTCAAATATACCCCAGTCTTGTTGTGCAGGAAAGTTTTTCTTACATTTTTTTTGTAATATTTGTGAGAATGTGGCATCTACAAAGTAAACGAGCAACATCCGGAAATATCTTTTGACAAGCGTTAATAAGGGCAAGATCTCGATCAGTGACAATAACTCGTGGCTCAATACATGTGTCTAATGTTAACTTAAGTTGTGTCAACAACCAACAAAAGTTATCTTTCTTCTCTTGACTAATGAACGCAAAAGCTATACAAAAAATCTTATTGGTAGAAGTGACACCAATAATTTCAACAAACGACATTTTATACCTATTTGTCTTATATGTCATGTCAATTAACAAAATATGTGGAAATGCACACCATATTGGAAAAGATTTTGGATGAATGAAAAACAAATCTTCTAATGCATTCGTCATATTATTGACACGACACTCATGCACGTAATTTTTACTACGCAACATAGAGAATAAACACATGCATTGGAGTATATCCAGACCAATCATCTTTACGCATCTGTTGACGTGCATTGTATATGGTTCTGAGCGTAGACATGTTTTGAGGATTCTGTTCACGTAAAGATCGTACTATGTCACGAGGTTCCATGTTGTGTCTTGACAGCTCCTCAACCATACGTTTTTCGTTGTTCGTTAACCTCATTGCAAATGGATGTCCCTCCAGTTGTTGTGCGATTTCGTGATTGTGTTCAGCACAGGTGACACGCAACATCCAACAACTATCAATAGAAAAGTATTTTGCAACCAACTGAAACGGACAGTTGGTCTTTTTTGTTCCTGAATGTCTCATTGAGGATGTTCCTTTATATTCACCACCACGATCACATTTAAGAAACACTTTAATGACATCGCCATTAATGTTTTTCTTTGAACGTTGTTTGACAACAACAAATCCATTCATTCGTCCAATTTCTTGCATGCAGCTTAGCAAATCTTCCAAAATCATGAACACCTGAAACATTCAAATAACTTGTGAAAAATATCAAGCTTAAACATAAAACAAACATAATAATGCTTGCAATACATGTTCTGTATCAAAGACTGAAATGTTTCTAGAAGAATCTCCGCCAAAATTCGTCGACATTTTGATAGTTTAATGAAGTAATACAGAGAAACTTTGATTCGTTTGTAAAACTATATGATCGATCAACATATATATAATTTTGTAACACGTAAATTGAGGAATCTTATATCCCGTCGCATAATTGCAACACGTTTATCGAGGAATATTTAGTCGTGTCAAAACCAAGATTCTTTAAAATCTGAGAATTCATACGCCCGTATAAGGCCTATACGGCCGTATAGACCCTATACGACCATATAGAATTACATCAACCCTGACACGTCAGCACTAGCAGCTTTTGTTAGGTTGACTGACCTTATACGACCGTATAAGGCCTATACGGGCGTATACGAGACAACCGGCTGGTGTACCAAAGTTGGGGGCGGTGTATGTTTAGCAGGCCCCTAAAGGTATAAATTTTTAATGTATAATATATAATGTTTTAAAAAAATAATTTAAGAAAATATGTAATTTTACAGTTAGGATGAGAAAATATGTAAAATATGTTGTGTGATTTCTTCTGATGTAGACTTGAGTGTATGTCATATGGCCTAAAAACCGAGGAGACGATTTCAATATTGTATTCGTTGTCGTCGTTTCAATCTGTTTAAAAAATAATAACAAATGTTAATAATACATCTTAGTTTTTTTTCTTCAATAAAATATATTATTTGATTTTCAATTATGATGTGTTATATAATGATATTTATTTCCTTAGTTGATATTGATATAAGCTGAGATTTTTTCCCCCTTTAATTAGGGAACAAAAGGTATCAAAGAAAAATCAAATTACCCTCTCTTTTAAAACCCATCGGAGGAATAGTAGTGGGTATAGTTGCTCCATTTGATTGCCCGATCCAATGTTCGTCAACCCGCTTATGAATAGGCCTGTAAATGAACCGAACGAACACGAACAAGGCATGTTCATGTTCGTTCGTTTAACTTTAACCGAACAAACGATCGAACACAAACATTTAAACGAACGAAGGTTTCTTGTTCGTGTTCGTTCGTAAAGAAACTTTGTGTGTTCGTGTTCGTTCATGTTCGTTCGTTTATAATATAAACGAACAGTTCACGAACATAAACGAACATAAGTAAACAAACATAAACGAACCTAACTGAACAAACATAAACGAACATAATTAAAGAAACACAAACAAGCATAGTTGAACAAACATCGTTAAATAAACGAACATGATATCTTCCATTTAATATATCACTTATTTATTAATAAAATTTAAACAAACTAACAAAATAAACGATTCTAAACGAACATAAATAAACGATCCTAAACGAACATAAATAAACGAACATAAGTGAGAATAAATAAACGAACATAAACGAACATAAACGAACGAACGTAACTGAACGGATATAAACGAACGTTCACGAACGTAAATGAACGAACGAGACACGTGTTCATGTTCGTCCGTTTAGTTAAATGAACAAAAAAATTTGTTCATGTTCGTTTATATACTAAATAAACGAACATGAACGAACTTTTTACCGAACGAACTTTTTACCGAACGAACAACGAACGGTTACCTAAACGTTCAGTTCATTTACAGGCCTACTTATGAACACACTGGTTCACAGAGCTGGTTCGTAGCTTCCTATGCTTGCTTCCTGTCTTCCATGAATGCCTCCTCTGCAATCTTCGCTGCCCCTTTTTTTTCCTCCTTTTCTCATTACTTTCTTCTTTTGATTGCTGCCTACAGCGCTTGTCGGTGAGTTATCTCAGTTTTTGAAAGGTATGTTCCCTTCGATTTGCATTTGATTCGGCCTGGTATTTTACAGATTCGTCTGTTTTTTTATGTTGGTGCTTTTCATGTGCATCTGATTCGCCCTTTTTAACAGGTTTGTCTGTTTTTTTTTTTTAATCCTAACTAGCAACCTGGTTACAATTTACACGTAGGTATTGTTTTCTGTATCTTGATTTCTTAATCTGTTTCATGCCAAAACAATCTATTTCAGTTTTTCTATAAATAATTATTGGATGTGTTTCAAGAAATTTACCCTGTATGTTTACTGCCCTTTAGGTGTTTGATAAAATGCCTGAACCAACCTTTTTATGGCATATATTCTAAGAGGTTTACTCTTAATAGTAGGTTGTTGCATTTTGTTCTGTAGAAATTGCGATTCATACTACCTTAATTCAGAAAATGAAATGAGCAAAATACATCCCTGAGAGATGATTAAGTCAATTACAATTGAGAGCTAAAGCTAAAAATGGGACATCATCGTCTTCTGATCAACACACGTCAACTTTATATTAGAAAATAATTAGTATAAGATAATGTTTAGTTTGATTTCACATGTTTTTTATAGAGATTGCTTTGTGTGTATGATGCATAATTACTTCTTTCTTATGATTACATTTAGTTGAAAGGTGAGATCGTTGTGTAGTCAACAACTGTTACCCTCAAAGGCAACATCTACAACCCACACTCACATATGCTATGCACCCACATTCTCATATAATTTTACGAAGTAAAGTGATATAAACTTTATACTATTTAAGTAAATCACTTACATTAATGTATTCTTCATGAGTTAGACTGCAAAGTTGTTCCTTTATGATTCATGGTAATATGCATATTAGTAAGCCAGAAAAATTTTTACGTGTGCTTTCATTTTTTATGGTTAAGAAAATTAGGGTTTTACAAACATAAACCCATGTCACCTGCTCCCAATACAGCCTCTTATAGTTTTCAAGATAGCATAGTCAATTGGTAATCTAAAAGAGAACTGAGGTGATGCACTCTTGTCATTTGTCAGTCTATTATGGCAATACCATCTATTATGTTATAACATGTAGAATTTGGCAAACGGTCCTTTCTTGCATGCTTATAGATGCATTTCGCTATATTAGTTGATATATTATGCATGCCAATGTCTTTCATGTATACAAACAAAATGCATTATCTAATTCAATTTATAACTACAAATCATAGATATGAGAATAATGTGTTTGTTGTTTAAATTTTAGGCTGTCTAATGATTTGATTTTTTTTTAATGGTTACTCCAATCTTTGTTGTATATTTATCTTTGTAAAACAATTGAATACCATAACCTGTTGTCATTCTATTTACAGAAGTAGAGCAATTATTATTCTGTTTTATATTAGGATGATAGATCTGAGTTAGTGGATCAACTGGTTGATTATCTAGGTAACAATTATAATGAATTTTTTTTATTAACATACAATACAAAGTGTTATAAGTATGTTTACCAGCTTAGTAAAGTAGTTACAACAAAAAAGACTTAAGTTTAGGTACATATAATCTGGTGTAATAGATGATAGTTGCTATTATACAACTGTTATATTATGTGCCTCTTGCTTTTCTTAACGTTTCGGATATAGCACGTCCCCTTTCTTTTTGACTATATGAAATCCACACTTTGACATCAAAGGAAAAGAAGTGAAAAAGCGGAAAGAAGTCAATGTGAGAAAGCAAAAAAGGTAACGAGGCGAGAATGGAGTGACTGAGCTAATATTCAAACGCCTATTTATGTGAGAACCTACAATAGACACTAACAAAAACAACATTCTAGGCGCACACATTGGTGATCCAAAGAGGCCAAAACCTCAGCAGCAATTCTGATAAAACTGCACCAACCTTCTTTGTAAATATTTGTAAATATAGTTTGTAATGGAATATCACGAAAACAGAGGCATCTTATAGTATATAATTTGTAACACAGTTTTTTGGCACTTTGATATAGTTTGTAATATACTTTGTAAATGTTTTGCACTATGGAATGTTAAGTAAATATGCATCGGCTTTATCACTTTACACACTCAGTTCATTTCTTAAAATTAGCTTATATTTATATTGTTGTAAACCTTTTCTTTTTGGCATTCTAACCTTTTACTTGCAGCAATAAACATCAACATCAGAATCTGTTATATACCATAACAGCGCATGTAACATCTATGGTTACAGCTCCAACATTTCTTACTTTATGTTCTTAATTTGTTTCCAAAAAAAAGATATGTTGCCTACATATTCAGCTCTCCAACAGCGACCTTTGCTTGCCATCCAAAGACTTGAAATAGGTTGAAATTGCCTACATAATACTACATACCATGTACTGTTGCAAATGAAATCCTCAAGATCATTAATACCCATTTACCTAGGTTAGTATTCATATCTTTAGTTCTAAATAATATAACTACTTAATTATAAACAAGAGTCAAATTTTTAAGAAAGCCATAGTTACATACAGCCATAGTTATCAAGTTATGCTCCCGCCGCAACGCGCGGCCAATGCTTCCTAGTTATATATAACAGAGAACATCTAAATTTTAATAAATTAAAAAGATTATAATTGAAGTGACATTTGAAAATTATGATGCTTTTTGTCTAGGGCAAAAGCAACCAATATTATTAAACGAGTATAAGCTCATGTTCTAAGTTAAAAAGATTATACGTTTTTACAAAAAATAGATATTTGTTCCTTTATAAATTAAAAAAATTTTATTTTTGTCATTTTGATCGGTTTTTGGCATAAAGTAAACCAAGAGTTTTTGAAAACTGTTTATTTCACTTTTTTGTATGATCGATTCTATTCAATATTGATTTTATTGATTTTGCCATTTGGTCTAAATATATTTTGGCCAAGAACAAAAATAACCAGAAAAATGATTGTTGATTGTGCATAAAATTTGTGAACTATAACATTTATTATCAATTTCTTGTAAATAACTCTATAAAAAAGATTGCACATTATTATTAAGGGTAAAAAATAAACTATATTGGCATAAAAAATTAAGCAATTCTTTTAGTTTATTTATTTTTTAAAATTATGTTCACCTAAATCGTACCATACGTTCCATCGCAGTCTTGCGGATGGTGATACTATCAATAAACGATGTTAGTGTGTTGTGGCAATTTATCACAAGGTGCAACACTTTGTTCCATAGGCATGACATCACATATATGATGAGATGTATAAAAATATATTATCTAAAAATGTAAACATAGTAATAAGCTATTAATAAGTCTTGTCATTATCGTAACTTATCTATTTGTCCCTTTTAGACTTTAGTTATTGTCACATGAAAAATATACCAAAAAGTATTAACTAGAAATTTAAGTGAAATCATAGATTTTGATGTTTTGATAAGAAAACAAGTATAGTTTACAATAGAGTTGTTCACACATAACCAATTATATGCATTTACATAAAGTCACCAACTAAACCATGTGACTCATTCTGCACCTACATTTGTTTAATTTCTTAACACAAGAACAATAAACTAGTTTCCATGCCAAACATCCAACTCCTTAACCAAGATAATCGAATACGATGTCAACCCAATAAATCTATCAAAGGATTGTTGGCTTAGTAAACTAATTGATGGTTGTGAATTTATGACATAGTTTTGTGAGTTAATGTGTAATAGAGCTCATATAAAAGTCATGTAGCAAAGCATACATTTAGATTGTGAAACATGAAACAAACAATAAGTGATGTACCATTAATAAACAAGCAGCATACTTTCCATTTTGACGGTCTAACAACTAAGTAAAGGAAAAATAAATATAATATCATCTCAATTTGGTAAATGAGTAGCTTCCCTTGAATTGTTGTTAGCTTAAAAAATTCCAATTGAAAATCACACTTCTTTCATATGATGTTACACAATTAATATATAATTTCTGTATGTTTTAATCAATTAAATGTTTTTATTATGATGCAATTTAATGTTTTTACTTTTGAATTATATATTTTAACTGGTTCTAACTTTTGTTACTCACTTTTTATAATTATGTTGATCATAGTTGTAATTACATTTGTTATCATATGTAACACATATATACATACTAATGTATTTCATTTGTATTGCAACATGTACACACTCGCCTACTCAGATACATACGTGCTACAAACATAACCTTAATTTGCATTATATACACCTATATGTAAACCCACACAACTCTCGGCCACTTTTCCATAGTTCCTTTCTCGGCTCACTTAAACATACGCACACAACCTACACTTAAACAATTTGCATGTCATTATTATATTTATATATATTAAAACACAACTAAAGAAATAGTATGTTTTGGGTTTTTACTTCTGGCCCTTAAAGTTTTTAAATCTCTATTTTGGTCACGTTGAAACAATCACACAACCATGAAATCTCGTACCTATTCATGGCGTATACAAAAGAAGAGAAAGTAAAAGAAGAATATAATTAGTTATGTATCAATGAAATCTCATCATCCATACATAATAAATTGATGGGGTATATTCATATCATACTATATGAACAGTAAGAATTATTAGTCTTATTGAGACTAGAACTCATAGGGAATCAAATCGATTTATGGATGAAATCAGGTATGCAATATTTATAGACAAAAGTATTCGGTTATTGGAGAAAAATTAATATAATTCTGATGTCAAATTAGGATCAACTAGGACAGAAATAAAGCATCGAGTCGAACTTTTTCTTTGGTGTCAAGTTAATCACGATGAATAATCATCGACTTGAGGAAAATGCTAGAAGAATGGGACCCATTGGGTTTTTACTTCTGGCCCCTTAAAGTTTTTAAATCTCTATTTTGGTCTACAACCATAAAATCTTGTATCTATTCATGGCGTATAGAGAAGAGGAGAAAGTAAAAGAAGAATAGAAAGTCAAACAAGAGAGTGCACAAACTTTCACTACCGAGCATCATCATATAGTATAATTGAAACCTGATAATATTCAAACATTGAGTCAATATATGGATAATGTCACACCCCGAGCCGGCGGGCTGGATCGACTTTCCCGTCGGGCGGAAGGTTCTCGGGGCGCGATATCGTTTGATAATCGAAATGATCAGATTGTTTGCATAGCACATGAGATATAATTGAGAAATGCTAACATGACATTGCTACAGAATTACAAAGTTAAATTACATTGTTATGTCCATAATTTAACTAAGTAATTCTACCAAAAAGAATCATTGAGTTTCTATCTTGTATCTACACAAGATTTACAAAAGTGATTCATCAAAGTATGTCATCAAAAGGTGTGGTCAACACAAAATGCAGCTAGGTCTTCTAAAAGTCCACTAGTTATGTTCCGGATGTTCGGTGACTAGACCTGTTCGTCACCTGAGAAAACATGCATTTAACCAAAGTCAACACTAGGTTGGTGAGTTCATAAGTTTAGTAATTGAAAACCATTGAATTCTTGTCAATCATGTTCACAGCGTTTCACACAAGTTGTATTGATAATTGATTCCCATGTTTCACACAATGTCCTCTCCATGGTTATATAAACAGATAGTGTCTCATCCAATCAAGCATGCTTATATAGAGGGCATACGAAAGGGTCAAGCCCAGACGCCATCCCACCACATGCTCAACTGAATTCAACACTACCTGTAATACAACGATGGATACCCATTTCATTTCACCCATGATTTCCCGGTATGTTTATCCTAATAATGAAAAAGAGAGAGAGAGATAATTATCTCTGTTAGCTATTCCTTACGGAATGGCTCGACATGTATAATAACCCAATAAATAAGTAAGAGACGTAATCGTCTCTGTTAGCTATTCCTTACGGATTAGCTCGGCGTGTAGGATATCATACTCGATATCTAGAACGAAACTTAATAGTTTCTGTAGTTAATCATTAATGATTAACCCGGCATGTAAAATACCTAGACAATTGAATAAAGAGACATAATTGTCTTTGTTAGCTATTCCTTGCGGATTAGCCCGGCATGTAAGCTATCATACTCGATACCTAGAGCGAGACCTAGTAGTCTCTGTGACTGTCAGTACTAACTAGTCCGGTGTGTAAGATATCATGCTCGATATCTAGGTAGGGACATATTAGTCCCAGTAGCAGTCACCCCTGTCCAGCCCGGTGTGTAAAATGTCCTACTCATGATTCCTAGTTTGAGACGGAATAGTCTCAGTAGCTGTCATTACTGACCAGCCTGGCGTGTAAGATATCCTCCCACAATATCTAATGGAATGAAATGTAAGATATCCTCCCACGATATCTATTGGAATGAAATGTAAGATATCCTCCCATGATATCTGTTGGAATGAATACGTTCCCTAGATTTTATGAATGTTATTAATTAGAATGCTAGTACCTCTCGTGTCTGGTGCGATTTCATTAGATTACCCCATGCCCTGGTGAGTAGTGTTTGTGATTTACCCGAATGACCTATGGTTGAGTAACCGGCACACCCTGACGGTTATAGGAGGTGCTCTAAATAGAGTCTTAATATGTAGTAATAGTATATGTGGGGAATTCCATCCCGCAAGTGTGTGCTCATAATATCCTCCTCGATATCATGAGTAATTGGCTCAACTGTTATCTCGATGTTGAGTGTTCTTACTAACTTGAACAAAGTGTTATAAGAACTTGTCTTATACACAATGTTAGTAATGTGCGAATGATCTTGTTATCATGAAGTTACATTATCATGCTTATCATTCTTGTTATTTGTAATTGTTATTGGTATGTTGTCCCTTGGCTTCCCCGTTGTTCTATCGTGTAAGAATAATGTACAGTTGTAAGATATATTCTTAGCAACTTACATTATCCTAGGTGTTAATGCGTCATGATTCTAGGTTAGCATGTAGCATCCTAGCTATTTCAGGTATGTTAAAATCAAACAAGCAAGCATGTAATGATAAACGATAATAATGATAAGCAATTATTATCTAAATCATAATATAAGTAATATGTTAATGAGAACTTTTAAATAAATAAAAGTTTAGCATGTTTCTCAGCCCCGAGCTTTGAAATCGGTAAAGATTAAGAAAAGGGGCATATGAACTGTAACACCCCAACCCGACTAGGGCTGACGTGTCACTATTACAGAAATCAGAACAATTCATATTCCTTATTTAATGAATTTAACCCTAAATAAATACACAGTTTGACTATAGGAAATGCCAATACTTAATTACATCACTTATTGACAAATTAATTTAAACTCTCTATTCTTTTTATCTTCTCTTCACACATCCCCTGAATCCCATGTGTACCTGTTATAAAAATGAAGAAAACAACAAAAAGAAATACGGCTGTGCCAAAAATTGCTCAGTGACGGAAGAATAACAGTAATAATAGTGAAATCTGAAAAAGGAAACAATTATAGAAGTGGCAAAATATAGTGGTGGCAAATTCAGTAAAAGCATTACAACTATAACGATTATAAGATAAGATATGATAACGAATTGTCAGAACGAACTAACCATACGATTAACAATATCAATTAATCAGAGCTAATACTTATCAAATAATTCGTATGGTAAGGAGATACCCATTTGAGCACAATACAAAACAAAACAAATTGTGTACACAGACCCGTCGGCCCAATGTACCAAATTGTGAGCTGTATGTGGGCACACACCAACACTCACCAAAACGAAACAATTATCCTAGGACCAGTCCATACGCCTCTTCAAAATTCAGTAGGTGCACAGTTGTACTATCAGAGTACTAAATAGAGACGCCGTGAACCAGTCACACCGTCACGGAAAGTGCTACACCATTGATGCCCCAATGACGCACCGGTAGAATCACCTACCGGAGGCTCTGCTCGGGTATCGGAATTCGAACCAATTTACTAATATAGAACAATTAAATATCTAAACAAAGCCGCATGAAACAATTCATACGTCAGTTTATCGGAACATGCGATAATGAATGCAATTTATTAATTATATCACATGCGTAACAAAACAGAAACAGATCCAACGGATGCTCGAAAATCAAACGGTTCAACTAAATGAAATGAATAGGACAATACTATAAGTAACGAAAAGGAAATACGTACGAGAAACGAGACATAACAGAAATACTATGAGGCGAAGGTATAAAATCCGTACCTTAGCCTACTCAACAAAGTCACAATCGGAACAATCAAATCGTCTTCCACACGTATGAGAACCTACACTTTAATTATCTTCATTTCAATTATTCATATTCATGAAATCGTTTAATCACGTTTTGGTCTTATTTGTTGGCAACTTTCGAATTAACTTCAAATATTTATTTAATTATTTATTACGTTATCCTCGTGACCTTTGTTTTACTACTAGTTGGTTATCATATTTAATTTTGATGGTCTGAACACATTTACCAGGTGTTAAAACAATTATATAGCTTAATTGTCTTTTTTTCACATTTCCAAACCAATACAGTGTGATATTTGATCCCACAAACAACTTGTGAAAATCCAACAGATTATATACACGACAATAGCGGTTTAACCATTCTATGTCACGATTCCTTTGTTTTAAGTTTTTGTTACAAATGGCCCATTCGAATAAGTTAATTTGTTTGCCAATACATAATATAATAGCTTTTAAATTTCGTGAATTTATGATGTGAGTCAAGGTTAATATTCACAAGATAGAAAAGCAGAAACAAGAAACCCATTAAAGTAATACTAAATTATTTGTGTGATTAACCTTCGTGAATTTATTTTTAGCCATCATGGTTTTATAGCCGAAAACAAATGAAATATTAAGGTTGATTTTTCGAACAACAGTAGCTATCGACACAAACATCCAATTTAAGGGATTAGAAATCATACCTCAAAGATTTATAGAATACATTGAAAACAGCAACGCTTGCACAAACACGTGACGTAGTTGATTAACAACCAAAACCAAATTAATTAACACTCAATCTTTGCACGGCTTCCCGAATAAAGGCGAATTGAGAGTGACTGATTAACAGGTGGTGGTTTCACCATGATTCACTGGTAACATGACGCAACATAGAATCGAAAGGAAACAAGGAATACACGGTTTCTGAATTTGTGATAATACCAATGACTTGAATGATTGTTTAAGGTTTAAAGACTTAATCAGTTGAGGTTTAAATGCTAAAATCAAACTGAATTTATAACTTATGGCCTTTTGCTTCCCCGCTTACGTTAAGAAAATTAGAAAGATTAATGGTGGTAATCTAGAAGGCCAAATAACAATTCATATTGAAATCTCAAGTCGGTTCCATATATGGTTCCAATGCTAGCATTAAATCATATATGTATTGGTTTAATTAAATTTTATTTTTTGTAATAATCATAATTTTTTTAGCATTACCCTTTAAGTATTTAAATTTTTATCCTTGTATATTTATTTCTTGATAAATTATTTATTTATTTAATTATTACCTATTTGCGACTATTATAATTCTACCCCTCTTATAAAAATTTCGTCCTCGAAATTTAATTTAACTTCGGATTTACGAATTAGCAAAACGAATATCTCGCAAAGAAATCCTACAACCCAATGGAAGACAAAACAAATAATAGTGTCTCGATTTCAAATATGTATAAATAACAAAAACAAAATTTGTCTTTTAAATATCACTTCTCAAAAGTAACACACTTAAAACGACTACTAGATAAAGTCTTAGATCGTAAAACAAACAATAGAAAACCCTTTATAACGACTCTTTCATCAAATGAGATATTATTCTCTTTTTAACTTGATCATGCATTATTGTTTGGTTCATTAACTGCCTCATCATTTGCCAATGCTAAAAATCGGTCACCAACATTAACATGTGCATTAGTCCCTTCAGTGTTCCCATTACGTCGAGGTTTTGGGTCATTGCAGTTCCTAGCAATATGACCTATTTGTCCACATTGAAAGCATGCTCCTGTGAGCCGATGGCATGTGCCTTTATGCATTTTCCCACAATGTTTGCACATCTCGAAAACAATATTCTTGTTGTTTGTCTCTTGGTTTGGTGGTTGATACACCTGCATTTGAGTCTGACGGTTATGGCCATTTGATTGAACCTTCTTGTTTCCAGAAGGGGTATGCTTATACTCATCACGATCCCTTTTTCGGTTCTCCCCGATTGGAATCATTTTATCTGCCAACTCTAATGTCTGAACCGCATCAGCAACCTCGGTGATGTTGTTAAACTTACTCATCACGATCAACTTTATAAACTTTTCACATACTGCCCATTTAATCTTGTTAGCTTGAACCTGTTGATTTCTAGCAGCCTCTCCAAGAAAACTAGCCAATCTTGTAAATCGAGCCATGAATTCTCTCATCGGCTCATCCTCCTTCTGTGCAATTGTAGCTTATTCTCGATAGTATTTTTCTTGATGTGACGTTGAGAAATACTGACGATAGAATACTTCTTTAAACTCGTTCCAAGTCAAAGTAGCTGCATACGAATCTCCACCATGAGCATGCTTGATTCCCCTCCACCAAGACTGTGCATCATCTTCGAGCTTATAAGCTGCTAATCTTACTTTGAATTGTTCCTCAACTCCCAGAACTTCAAAAATCTTCTCAACATGCATTATCCAGTTACAAGCATCCATGGGATCAGGTGCAGAAGTAAAAGATCGTGGCTTTTGTTTTTGAAACCTTGATAGCCAAACATGGTGGTAATCTAGAAGGCCAAATAACAATTCATATTGAAATCTCAAGTCGGTTCCATATATGGTTCCAATGCTAGCATTAAATCATATATGTATTGGTTTAATTAAATTTTATTTTTCATAATAATCATAATTTTTTTTTAGCATTACCCTTTAAGTATTTAAATTTTTATCCTTGTATATTTATTTCTTGATAAATTATTTATTTATTTAATTATTACCTATTTGCGACTATTATATGAACTCACCTAGTGGTTGAAGTGGTTGACTTAGCTTAAACAAAATGCACGCGCTCTTGATTGTACTTGTTGTCGTGTTCACAATCCTGTATTGATTTCATATGGTTTGCAACTTGTAAGTATAAATTATCGTTGATTTGTGTGCGTGTAAGGGTTAGCCCCAATATTGGCTAACCCTCGTCAGTCTTGGTCTTCGTTCGGCCCCGGCTCTATTGTTAATGGTCCTTATCACCATATGTAATTATGTTGTGTTTTTTACATGCAACTACGTGTTCAAACCTCATTGCTTTGCCTTTATGTGTTGATTGTTTTATATGAGGCTTAGCAATTTTTAACCTAGGAATGAACTTATGTTTATGGTTTAAACTCACCTATTGTTTTCGGTAGGTGTGTAACAATTGCTACTTAGCTAATAATCAACTAAGCAACATCTTTCATAAAGCTTCATGTTTTTAGTTTACAATAATCATTAAACCACTCCATTACCACCCTTATAGGAATTTAGGCTAATAACTCATGTAATTTATTCCGAGTCTAGTTGATTTAAGTGTTTGTTTTCCTCATTAATCACATGAGCCGAATTATCTATATATATAACTATGGGCCGAACGATTTGACCGTGGATCGAATTGGGCCATGATGGGCCGATTATTGATCTTGGGCCGAATAATATACTGGGCCAATTAATGGGCTTTAATTTGGTTGGGCTAGGTATCAATTGTGGGCTGATTTATGTGTGTTATGGGCCAGAAGATTGAGGTTGGGCTGCAACCGTATGCATTAGGCCGAAGTGGTGTGGTTCTTGGTCGGGTGATGATGCTGTGGTCGAGCAAATGTCATGGCCCAAATGGGTATGTCGAAGCAGTCAAGTGGGCCCAATCATCTCCTGGGTCGAACCTTCGGCTATGGACCGATTGATACATGGTCATATGTGTGGGTGGCCGGATGTTGTTGCAACCAAATAGGCAGGTGGAAATCAAAGTGGCCGAATGATCTGAGAGTGGCTAGGGCGAATGAGTGTGGCCCCACGAATGGGATTTTGTTCGGCCGAATGAAATCACCAGAATGAACCCGAGTGAGCGGGGCGTATGAAGCTATTCGGCCAGCCTTCATGGACTCAGTCGGACCCTTTCTTTCGGTCCTGTGCTCATGCGGTCGGTTCCTTCGGCCACAGCCCCTTCGGCTCCAACTCCTTCGGCCTCAACCCCTCCCTTTCGGTCAAGCTTCATTCGGTGGCCTGTTGACCGGCCAACCCTAGGGTGTTCATGTCGGGGTTTTGTCAAAGTTGATGGGGGTTCTCTGTGATTGCCAACTGGTGCCATTTTCGAAAGTGTATACTTAAAAATAATGGTTTAGGACCGGTTGGTGTTGGTGTGTAGATCTAGGAGTTAAAAACCTAACTCTCGAGACATTCACAGCCCCTTACCTCGAATTTGAGTGAGTTTTACAATAGATCCTTTGTACTTTCAGGTAGGGAATGATAAGAGCTTCGATTTGGTATGCTATTTGCATGATTTCGTCAAAGATAGGAGAAGATCTTGAGGGTTTTAGGTTGAAATTGTAGAGAGAGAGAGGAGATCCGAATTTTGAGAGAGAAAGAGGTAGGTGATGAAATAAAAATGAGATTAAATGCTTGTAATTGGGTTTTTATATCCCACGGGTATTCGGGTTCGTTTCGGTTGCTCGTTTCTCGTTTTCGTCGCGTTTCCGGAACTTAAAACGCGTATTATACGAATTCTTGATAAATAGTTTTCTCAGACAATTTTGATGAGTTTCAAAATTGTAAAACATAACATATTATATTTCTGTTATTTTTACTGTTTCGTTCGAGATTAACTCTTTAATCTTCGTTATTTCGTTACGATTCGTAATTTACCATTTGTTTTACATAATTAATGATATAAATTAGGGTTTTGGTGTAAATTTCTAGAATGTTTTATTTTTAATTTATTTTAATTATTTTAATGTTCGTAATCGTTTGTTTTCGTCGTTTTGTCAGAAAACGTCACCTACGCGCGTTTTCGTACAGAGCGCTAACTGTACGAACACGATCGTACGTTTCACTTTCTGATTTGGTTTTCTACTTTCCAGTTGTCGTTCAGAACGTTAAACCCACAGATATGTTTGTATGAATCGTCACCCACGCAAACACACTGTCAGTTTATTGTCCGTCTGCAATACTGAATTATTGTTTTACATTGAACATTCTCCTAAATGGACTCAACTAAACTGCATGTTTTCACATTGTTATTATTGAATTCACCTTGCTTTCGTACTCTGTTGTCGGCCATCTGATTCCTGTTATCTATGGATATCAGATCGCAACCGATAGGTTATTGTCATTCGTTTGTACACTGTTGTTTCTCTTGAGTTGTTGTATTTACTGCATTTAAGTTTTCACTTAAACACATACAACTATTGTTTGTTTTCCGAGTTCTGTTGTCACACAACTGTGCGTTCTCTGTATTTACACACAGTGAGTAGTGAAAGTACACATACCGTACGGACTTGCAGGACGGTCTGGTACTAGTTGTCACATATAAGATCGAAACTGGATTTAGTAACAATGTTGAAAGTATCAAAATAAAACCAACTTTTAGAAGCCCGTTGATCGGTCAACGACCCATCAAGAAAACATAAAATACAATAAAATACGAATTGAAGTATAATATAGCATAAACCGTAACTAAATCCGTCAAGAAATATCTTAAAGGATCTAACTGTTGGAATCCTAATGATACCAAACGATGTCACGAACAAAAATACTCCTCAACTTCTATAACTAATAAATTAAATATATAGTAAATTTGTGTTTTTCACTTTTATGTAAAGTATGTTTGTAGTTTTACAAGATCATACAATGTATAAACATATGCAAAATTAACTAAAATTGAAACAATCTTAAAATTATAAGAATTATAAAATAATAAGCGTAATAGCTGATAAATGAATTATATATAGAAATATTATAAGCAATTATCTACCTACTCTAATAAAAGAGTATATTTAACAGACACGTGTCACATCATGGTGAAATCTGAAATTTGTTTTCCCGCCTCTCTCTCCTAATATATTCTAACAAATTTTAATAATTACATATTAAAAAATATAAATATTCTTATTCTAATAATTTACTAAAATTTGATAAACTATAATAAGATTTAAATTATATATTATCTAAAAATATAATTTTATAATCATTGAATATTATCTTAAAATTTTTAGATATTTTATATTTTCTTATTTCACCAATAGCTAATAATCTAACATATAATTTTTGATAAAAATTATTATTTATAACATGTTATATTTATTCAACCCATGTAATACATGGGTTTCTAATGCTAGTATATTTATAAATAAAAAAGGTTGACTATTTAATTAATTAAAATTTTAAAGAAATATATAAAAGAAAAATGAAAAAAAAAGTATAAAAGAAAAAAAGTGTCCTTTAACAATTAATATTACATATTTTAGTCCTTTGGGCAATATGTTTATTTCATCTTAAGTAGAAAATTAAAAACCAAGCACCTGATAGAGGAAAATTTTTCAAAATAAGAATAATCTCAAAAGGTATAAAAAAAATAATAATTACTAAAATAATTATGGAATCAAAAAGGTCTCAAACATTGGACCTTAGTGCTATAAACATGTAGCTTTCAACCAAATGAAGAAGCAAAAATAATAATAATAATCATGTTGTGCTTTTTTTATATAAATAAAAAATTAAAATTAAAAAAGTACACGTAATTGTAGAATTGATATGGAGTGCTGGATGGACAGTGGATGTACAACTCGATCGCGCCATTGATCATGATCTTGCTGTGTAGATATTTCTTTTGGTTTGGTTTGCTTTCATAGGGGTTGATATAACGATCTGGGGGTAATTATATGATCAAATGGTTAACTTTGCATAGAGTTAAAACCAATTCTGGTTTCGGTTATAAGGATTTGGGTGTAATTATATGATCAAATGGTTAACTTTGCATAGAGTTAAAACCAATTCTGGTTTCGGTTATAAGGATTTGGGAGTAACTATATGATCACATGGTTAACTTTGCATAGAGTTAAAACCAATTATGGTTTCGGTTATGACTTCTCTACGAAACTAAAACCCACCTATATCTGCCGGTTCGGGTATGATCGATTTCTGTTCCGAGTAGGGTTGTCGGGCCTAGAACTGTTTTTTTTTGGTCCACTGCTAGTAAATGTATCCAACGAAAGCTAAAGCTTTTGGTCTGCGCACATTATTGATGATAATTGATAACTACTAATACAGATACAACACTGGAAGATTTCAGGATTAAATTACTAAAAGTTGCCAAAAAATAATAATAATAAAAACCCAGATTCAATTACTAGAAGCTATTTTTTAAACTTTTAACATAAAAACATGATAGATAACATCACCTTGTATTTAAATCAAACTCACCACCTTCTCGCCAGTCACTTTGCACTCCTGTGTCTCCATTCTCCCTCTCCTCATCATTCAAGAAATCCTCAGATGGCTCTTTCTCATCTCTCTGATTATTATTATTATCATTATTATTATTAGTATTAGTATTATTATTGTTATTATTCCATCCATTTATCATCTCATCTGGATTCACTTCCTGTTCTTGCTCACCCATTGACCCCAAAGCACTAGCCCGTATCGGTGCCCTAGCCATCATCTCGGCCCGAGCTTGTTCTGCTTGAGCCATGGCTGCCATTCTCAAGTTAGCTGCATGAGCTTCACGCCCCGCCTTTTGTTGTTTTTCCAATTCTGCCCTTGCCTCCATTAAAGACCGTCTTTCTTCTTGAAAGAGTGCTTGTTCGATAAATAATCTTTCTTCTGAGCGGAATTCGCCTATGGCCCGCTTTCGGGATATGATGTTGAAGGCAAGTACTTGTTTCTCGAAGGTGGCAGTGAATTCTGAGACTTTGTTGGCAATGCTTTGATCCCATTGTTGAGTGCGGGATAGAACTTGGCCCATGGTGTCTGAATCAAGGATTCTGTCATCTTCCTCGGCTTCATAGTCTGCTACTACATGGTACGGTAGCAGCCTGGAGAGATATTAAAAGGATATAATTATATAAATTAACTACTTTTACAAAAAGACATAACTTGCAGTTACAATCATCAAGGAGACATTCCAATGGTTAAAATACCTAAATAAATAAACAAAACACACTTGCAATTACATCTTACAGGCAGCAAATGGGTGGGTTAGGCATGTTGGATGTTGAATTGTTAAGGGTAAACTTGGTGCAGTTCAAAGAGGGGCAGGTTGACCAGTCACTTTTTGTCCAAACATAATTAAATGTTTATAAATAATTAGGGTCTAATAAAAAGATTTAGGAAGTCTTATTACCAACCCGTTTTGACCCATTCATAGGTATTATTACTAATGGATTGATAATGCCACCTCCTAGTGACAGGTTCAATCAATTCAGGTCATGAAATGGTGAGACCTGACCCTATAAGATATCTGATAGAACCCGAAATCTCTTATTAGATTAGACAAAGATAAACATGATAGTCTGCCCGAATTGAGAGGGGCTACTCTCCAAATTCGAAGTACAACCAAGTACAAATTTCAAGACAACCTAAAACCTAAATTAAGCATAAATGTATAGGCCTAAAAACAGCAGCAGCATCTCAGCAGTTTTGCCCCCCTCTCCTGAATTTTTGTATCGCTCCCAACTTACCGCAATTTCCCCACCTCTTGTAATTTTGAATATTTCCCAACAGCCCAGCAGCAACTGGGCTTGCCCCAATCCAGAATTTGGACCCTGACCTGAACCCCTAGTTAGGTTTGTATCATTCTGTCATGAAATGTTTCCTATAGAGGTAGCACAAATGCACAATAGTTGGATAATGATCAAATTGGGTAAGTTTTCTGAAGTGGATTGAAACAGGCCAGGTCAGTTGGGTTTCCTACCGAAAACTTTACGGTGAAGTGCCATTTATTTACTCAAATTATATCATCACAATAATAATCTAATTTGTTTTAAATAAGGAAACCTCAGAGGTTGTATGCATTAAACACGAACATGTCGTGCCTAGTTTTTATATTAAGCTATTAACATACTAGTACATGCATTGCATGAAACCACTCCTTACTAATGGTGACATGTGAATCGAAGTTACCACATGTTGGTTACAGCTGACAGTGAATCTGAATAGAAATGTGCTTGCATTTTACCAAGATACACCAATAACAATTGCAACATACTTGTTTTTGTCTACATAACCAAGCCGGTTCACGTTTCGACATAAATCATTACATATACTTTGTGAAAGGATTCAATGGTAGGAATTCTCAGCCCACTTAAAACATACAAGCACACAGTGACCACTGGAGTTTCAAGAATGTTATTCAAACAAAAAACTATCAAATAAACTGATTAAGCTCCATTATCAGAGGTATCCAACTAAGGCATTATTATCAAACAACGTAACAAATGCATACACACAAGCAAAGTAAGAAAAACAAGTGATTATGTTCAATCACAGACAGTAAACAAAAGCTATAAATAGAATCAACACATCAAACCCTAACATATAAAGAATTTGCAGCCTTTTGCATTCGCATGAACATCAATCTTTGAACATGCAAGTTCATAGTCTTAATGTAGATACATTTTAGCATGAAATACCGAATACATTCCGGATTTAAACTGTGACTCCCCCTTCTAGACCAGAAATATCAGATTAGTGCAAAACACATATGTAAAGAGGTGCTTAAAGTCATGGATAGCTGGATAATTTCACATTTATCTAGACAACCAAGTTTCTTACAACAAACTCTATAACTCCGACTAATTTGATCCCAACTAATCACATAACTTGAGTCGTAATCACTTTTTGTAAATCAATTTTTACCTAAAGAGTGTTTAACCCATTTGACCCTAATCTAGATCAGAAAACAAGAACCATAATCAAATTTTCCCAAACACATAATCAGTTATAAAAGCAGTAGAAGTGAAGAAAAAGGGGTAACGATCGATCACCTCTCACAAGCGTCTTCCAGTGAAGAAAATGGACGCTTGAAATCCGGATGGCAGACACGCCAAGCATCCTGGTACGCCATCTGCAGTTCCGCCTGGTTCGCCGGAGGAGAAGCAGAAGGATTCGCCTGCGTTCGATTCAGTGGTCTAATCTGCGAATTCAAGATCACAGAATTAGGGTTTTGTAACAAATTAGGGTTAGGGTTGGTGTTCTGCGGTTGTTGGTTGGTGATGGGGCGTTGTATCGGTCGAAGATGTGCATCGATGTTGGAGGGGAATCGAGAGATTGCTTGCTGCTGTTTCTGCTGCTGCTGGAGTTGCTGCAACAGAAGGAATTGTTGCTGTTGATGCTGATTTTGATTTTGATTTTGATTTTGATTTTGATGTTGTTGTTGTTGGAGCATTAGAAACTGTTGCTGCTGTTGTTGATGAGCAGCCATGGCCTTAGCGTCTTCCATGTGTTGTTGGTGATGCAGAGTGTTTGTCGGGTCTCCCCTTTTTCGATCGGTCGGTCGACGAGTGATGACCGGTTGATCGCACTCGGTAGCCTTGTCCGGACTTAATGGACCCTAGAAATTAGACACACCATCGTTTTTTATAAGACTTTGTATTCGAGAATGTTTTCAATACATTTTTTATTTATTATATAAATTTTTTTTTTTGAACAGCAAACGTCCGGTCATCCGGGATCACCCTGGCAAATAGATCACCCTTTCGCCCGAATAACAGAGCGTGGTGACCTGACCTACCTGCCCAGGAGGAAACCTACAACTAGGAAAACCCCCTGACTCACCCAGAACAATATTTGTTATTGGTGAGACTCCAACCCAAGACCTTAATCTAAACTATCTTTACAAAAAAAACTTTTATGTTTCTCTCTCTTATTTAGTACATCGTACACTAAATAATAATATGAAATATTGAATACATATTTATATATTTTTAAATTGAAATTGTTTTTTAAAACATTAAAATATATTAATATAAAAAATACTTTTTTTAAAAGCAAAATTATTATAAAATAAGAAATGTTGAAAACGGTTATCTAAAATAAAATTTTTAAAAAAACAAACTTTGAAAAATTAATATTTAAAAAAATATTATTATTATTTTATTATTTAAAGTAATAAGTTTTTGAAAAATTTTTAATCATATTTTAATTTAAAAAATCAACTTATATTATAAAGATTTTCATAAATGACTATATATTATTTATGTATTTAACACGTGTAATACACGGAATACCAACCTAGTTAAAGAATAAATAAACATTAGGTAATTTGAAGTTTATTATTATTTTTATTTAAGGGTTAGATGTTAATCATAATTCACTTACAATCAATGTTTTGAAAACCTGGCTGGTATGGCCGGTCAAACCGAGAACCGGGGGTCATCACCTGGTTGGACCGGGAACCGATTCACTGGTCAAATCGGATTTCAAGTTTTTTAACTAAAATCCAAAGAATTAAACATTAAAATCAAAGATTGTACTTTTTTAACATGATTATGTTTTTTAAATGTGTTTATAATTGTATAAATTTTTTGGAATTTTTTTTATATATTTATTACTAGGTTAGTATCCTGTGTATTACACGAATTGAATAAAAAAATTAATAAGTATTCAATAATATAAATTTAAAAATTGTAAATGATTTTATGTTTTAAAATATGATTAGCATTACATACAAAATAAAATAATAACTAGGTTTATTCAACCCGCGCGTTGCGGCGGGTTATCACAGTACACTCTCGAGAATGAGTATTAAGCATAAGTGGCATATCAAAATCAAATCTCTCATCACGAACTGTATACAATTTTTTCATAAAAACATAAAATCTACAAAATTCTCACAAATATGTTATAAAAATAATGGAAAAATTACTCACAAAATCCGTCTCATCAATCGTTGAATTAAAAGAAAAACCCAAATCTCTAATTCTCAAATTTAATAAAACCAAATCTTTAAGCAAATTTCTCAAATTTAATACCATTATCTCTTTTTACTCCTTTTTATAGTTAAAAAAACTTCTAATGATTCAAGTCTAAATTTTCAAAACGTCACTATATGGATTAAACACATAAATAATATATATATATATATAATGTAATAATATAATAATATATGCAATATAATATATTTATGATTTTATATATATAATTAATGGGACCCACAATGGGGCCACAAAATACTATTTTTTCATGCTTTTTAATTATATAGAGTAACATTGCATTTTAAATAATTCTTTTTCAAAGTTTGGTTTTTAAACATTTCATTTCAAAAAAATTGTTTTTAAAAAGTATCATTATTTTTTTACAAAATAATAGGATGTTATATTTTATTATTAAACAGGTTGATAAAGAAAAAAATAAATAGTTAATCATAATGACTTATAAATTATAAAAAGATATAATGAGTTTAAATTTTTGAGAAAATTTTCATATTTTATAATAATTTGATTTTTTAAAAGTGAGCTTTTTAATATTAAAATATTTTTATTACATTAAGAATTCCTTTTTAATTATAAAGGTATATATAATATAATTGTTATTTAATATTGTTATGTAATATATTTTTTAATATTAAGAACTTTTTTAATTAAAAAAGGTATAAAAGAATACATAATTATATAATCAGTATTTAATGAATTTGTATATTTATTAGGAGAGATAAGCGAGAAAAATATTGTGAGGATGCTTTAGATTTGTGACAAGTGTCCACTGGTTATTTTGATTTATTAATTATAATAGATGTTATCTGGTTCCTGAATCCAGTTCAACCGGGATCAGTAACCAGTAAGGCGTTCGATTTGACATCCGGTTCTGAAAACATAGCTTACAATCTACGCTACAACTAATTTACAACATTTTTATAAATATAAATATATTATACTTTTATTCGTAAATTATTTAAACTTATCTACTTTTTGTTGGATTCATTTAAACTAGTGATTTTACATCTATAGGATAAACATTTATCAAATGAAATGAGTTAATATCACATTAACAACTAATTGAGGAGTTAGATGTAACAATCTTTTTACACTAAGTATTCTCTAGCTTCATATGGTTTTGCCATTACCCCCAAATTCACATCCCCAAAGTATTATTTGTATTTATTCGGTTTATAGCAAACAAATTTCAAGTAATGAGTGTAAATTTATAGGTTGTTTAAAAATATTATAAATTTATTGCAAAAATTTATAGCTGACATGAATGTGAATAGAACGTTTTCTTTTGTAAAATAGTGTTAGTTTGTAATGATATGTTTTGAATACTATTATAATAACATAAATAAAAAATAATGAATAGTTTTCATCACCATATTTAAAAGTGTTTAACTGGTTGTAATACATTTTAATATTTATTTAACTACTGCTAATTTAGTTGACATAGTTTTAGTTAGATGTGAGACAAATGAAACTAGTGGAGTAAATTGTGCCAAACCCTAAAACTTGAATTAATTGACAGTCAGAATTACACAAGTTTTAGTTGGTAAAAATTGTGTGTTCTTTGGGGTGTAGTTGACGATTAGATAATAGAAAGAGGAAAATAGTCCTTCATCAATAAAAATCTTCATAAATCCCCTGTGATTTTGGTGCTAAATTTCAAAATGAAAGACCAAAATAATCTTCTGTAATGCAATCAAATTCTTTGATAAGTATTTAAGCCATTCTTCTTGATATTTATATGAGTTATAACGATTTTGGTTTTAAATCTCGATTTAAGGTTTTAAAGGTGATAAACTTGATCTGATTATTGTTATTAGAATTATCAAAATCATGTGGTAGAGAATTGATGATGATGATAATGCATGATTACTAATTAATGGGATTTTAGGTGATTTTATCATGAAGATAATCTATATTCATGTGAAGGTTTATTTGAAATCCATTTTCATGTGGTAATGAAATGATCTACATCCGTGTGAAAGATGGTTTTGTGTTTAAATGCATTTGGGTGAAAACAACATGCAACAATGTTGTATACATAACATGTGTAATTTATTTGCTAAGTGGGTTATAAATTTTGTTGATGTATGTTAATTTGACTATCAAGACCTCTTTGAAATTCAAATAACATGTATTTGGATGTCATTGAGTATATTAGGGTGTGAAGGAAATGGTTGGGATCAATTGGATACGTTTCAGTATGAGAGATTTTCCGTATCAAAATCAATGTCAAGATCTCAATGGTCGGGAAACTTCGACTTTCGACCTTTTGTTGAAAGCTTACCTAAGGAGTTTTCGACTTATCTAGGTCCTTGAAGTAAGCTTAGGCTACACCCAAATGTTTTTGCCTGTGTTCAGGTATGTAAACGGAATGACTCCTTAGTTATGAACTAATTTGTGGTGTGGTGTGATACGTATGTTTGTTGGTGTAACACCTCAACCCGGCTAGGGCTGACATGTCACTTTTACAGATATCAGAACAAAACATAATTCCAAATTTGAATAATTTATCGTTTAACAATTAAAATAATACAAATACCTAATTACATTAATAATTTTTCTTAATCTATTTAAATTTGTGAATCTCGTGTTTCTCTTCACACATCCCTTGATTTCCCCGAGTACCTGTCGTGTAGACAAAACAAAACACACAAAAAATACGGCTGAGCCTAAAGAATGCTCAGTCATGGAAGGACCAATAGTAATAATGATGAGATTGATAATAAGGAAACAAAAAATATATATATAACAAACTGATGTTTTGATGTCAATGTGAATAACAAAAGAAAACTATAATAACAATAGTAATAACAGTACCACAATAGCAATGTGCAGCGGAAACAATATAGTTAAAACAATCAAGACAAGAATGTAATCAGATAAGCCACAACATGTGGAGAGATACCATTGAGCACAATACAATACAATACAATACAATACAATACAATACAATACAATACAATACAATACAATACAATACAATACAATACAATACAATACAATACAATACAATACAATACAATACAATAGGTGTGAGTAAAGATGTTGGCACCCACCTTTAAATCACCAATACAATACAATAGGTGTGCATAGAATCCGTAGACCCAAATGCACTAGTGTGAATTAGGATGGTGTCCACATCACTAACCCACCAATACAATACAATACAGTTAGGTCTCCCGTAGGAGGATTTACTCGGGTATCGGAATATAAACTAAAAAATAGGTTCAATGTATAGCAATTTCTAATAATAAGATTGATCACAATCCATTTTCTATCAGTAATCGGGACATGTGATAACGAGTACAATTAATTAACAATATCACATGCATAACAAAGTCGAATCAATAAAAGCAAGAAGCGAGGCATATAACTATGATGAAAGAAATGAAGTCTGTGTAAGAAGAAACAAAATATAATTTATACTATGATGTGAAGGAAGAAAAATCCGTACCACAAACGAATCAAAATAAAATATACTATGATAGAAAAAGACGTAAAATCCGTACCTTAGGCTTAGCAAATAATCAGCAATTGTTATCAAATAATAAGCAATCAATCCAAATCTCGATGAGTAAGCTTAATCGTGGTTCAAAGTTATCCAGTGACCAATCGTGTGTTGACCCGAGATTCGTGGGTTGTCAGCTGTCGGTTGCCGGTTTGCACGCGTGCTTGTTTTCTCTTCGTGTTGCACCCGATAATTGCGGGGTTGTATGGGTGTGTTTAAACAGAGCCGCTATTCTAGACGACCAAAGGATGCAATATAAGTTGTCGTATGTGGTGTCCGTCTTCGGTTAACTGATGATGACGACCTACGACATCGTTGCCGGTTACATAGAAGTTGGCGGGAATGGTTTGAATCAAGAATTGAAATACCAATGGCTTCCGATCCGATGACCCAATATCTTATGTTCTTATGCAGGTTGTTCAAAGTATCTATGGCCCTGAAATTAGGAGTACACCATTTGATAGTTTATGTTAGTCGGTACTTGAGATGATCGGGAGTTGTAACAATTGGTAATAGAAATCGTGTGAGACATTTATTAGCAATTAATTTTGTCTGATCATTTTCTTCTTATTAGTTATTTTCACTTCAAGTTCATAACTAGTCCCATGGAGACTTCTAAGGCGGTTACAATTATGTGCAAAACCATGGAGTGAAATTTATTTGCATGCGGGTCGGTTTCGATTCAAGTCTTCAATTCGGTCATATATTAGTTATAGTTGTTAATCGAGTCTTATTTAGAGAGAACTATGACACTTATATTTTGATAAAGTAAATAGCTGGAATATTTGTTTCAATGGTTAAATAACTGAATTGATGTAATTAAATAAACCGGTTATATATATATATATATAGGGGCCGGTTAATGTACAAAGAGGATAAACGGTACTAAGCGTAGGAAGGAACCAGAACGTGCCATGTGTCATCTAGGAAAAGGGTATAATCGTCACCAAAATTACAGACCGTGATACTAGATAATTACGGACCAAGTGTAAAATCCTGCTATATGAAATCACAGACCGTCATTTGACACCAGTAATCAAGGAATTACCTAGATAAATCACGGACCAATAATCACGGACCGTGACTTAACACTCAAAATCAAAGACAAACTATATAAATCACGTGCAAAATAATCACAGATCGTGTTATATAAAAATCACGGACCGTCATTTTAAATGCATAATCAATAACGAAATGCGTAATTACGGACCAATAATCACGGACCAACCTAAAAAATCACGGACCAAATAAAAAAATCGAAAAAAACTATAGCAATATCATATTCAAATTAAAGACAATAAAATTCTTAATTTTATGGTGTATTTTTTTTAAAAAAAATAATTAAGTATTTAAAAGTTATTTGATTTTAAAAAACGGGTGGAACTTGATTTACCCACACAAAAGTCAACTAGAGTTGATTATTCCTTTTTTGCCCTTTCATCTTTAATTCACGCAAGTTTTTAGGGAAAAGTGGGGACCACAAGATCTTAACCATTGATTAATTTGATCAAAGGCTCAGAATCATTCCTATCCTTCTCACCGAAAATCTCCTTTGTATTGGAACCGTCTCCTATATTATGGGAGGGATATTCTAAGAAGGCAAAAAACCATGAGAAGTGTGAGAAGCCACGAGAATATGACACGTGTATTTTAGGGTAAAGGTATAAACGTCAACACATAAATGGAGGCTGCACATGCAAGTCACATGTTAATTCCACCAAATTTTTTAAACGTATGTAACTATTTTATACGTTAAATTTTTTTTAAAAAAATTACACCATAAAATCACAAATTTCTTTACCTTTCTAACGAGTATAATATTGTTATATTTAACAATAGAAAAAGAACAAACCTGATTGTTCTTGAAACTTGTGCATTTTTATGGTGTTTTCATATTGTTTGTGAAACTAGACGTTTTATGGTGTTTTGAACATAAACAAAACACAACGTTTTTTAATTGCGTCATTTACACATGACGTTTTATGGTGTTTCTGTACTGCGTAATTTTCACAGACATTTTATGGTGTTTTTGAATTGTAATTTTATTTATGGTGTTTTTGAACTGTAATTTCATTTATGGTGTTTTTGAACTGTAATTTTATTCATGGTGTTTTTGGATTGTATAATTTTACACATTGTGTTTTATGGCGTTTTTGAAAACTAAAAAACATGTCGTTCTAAACTTTGTGTTTTTACACATGGTGTTTTCGAACCATGAAATTTTACACATGGCACTTTTTAATTGTGTAATTTAAGTGTAAAATACCATGTGTAAACTACTAAAACACGATGTTCATATTAACAGTAAGACGCATAGTCTAAAAACATCATGTACAAACTTAAAAAAAAAATGCAAAATCCGAAAATGAATGCCATAAAACATACATATTTATAACCAATGTAAAACACCATGTACAAACTTAACACATTTATGTATAAATTAAAAACACCATGAACATATTTAATACACCATATATTGACATTTAAGTTTAAAACGTCATGTATAAAATGTTTATGAACTAGGTGTTTTTGTTATGGTGTTTTTCAAATGTTTATGAAATATAGCGATTTTTGGAGTTTTTAGTATTCAAAAACACCATAAAACATACATATGTGTAAAAAACACCATAAAAGATCAGTTTCGTATATATTGGAAAAAACGCCATAAACAATAAAATATCTCAAAAAACATCATAAACTAAGTTAAAAACACAACGTACAAACTTAGGTGTTTATGGTGTTTTTCGTTTTCAAAAACACCAAAAAATGCCCTCTTCTAGTTTTATTAATACGCAAACACCAAAAATAACATAAAATGTTAACATCATAAACACCATAAAATATCTTTGAAAACACCATAAAACATACATATGTGTAAAAAACACCATAAAAGATCAGTTTCGTATATATTGGAAAAACACCATAAACATATGGTTCGTGAAACTCATTTTAGGTTGTTATATTAATTTTAAAAAATATACTAATATTATACTCATTAGAAAGATAAAAAAATGCTCTATTTTATGGTGTAATTTTTTTTAAAAAATACTAACGTATAAAAAAGTTATGAACGTTTAAAAAAGATGGAGGAAAATGCATGTGACTTGCATGTGCAGATTTTTTGCTAGATCTTCCCATTCTACCCCTACTGATGGTTTTAACTTATAATTAATTACGAAAATACCACCAGATTAATCTCAACCACAAAACAAATTGATCTAATGGTTGAGATCCCTTCTCACACTTCTCATGGTTTCTAGACTTTCTAGCCAAACCTTATACTATATATATATATATATATATATATAGGGGATGGTTTCATTGTTAACCCTCCCTTATTGCGAGAACCCGTGTTAACCCGGCATTTTTTGCCCGAATCTTTGTTTTTTTTTTCATGGTTTTTGTTATACATAAATAGGGGGGGTTTCTTTTTTGTGTTTTTGCTAATTCATCACCGTTTAGAAATTATTTACAACCGTAAGTAAGTGTAAGTTACTTACATTTGGTGAAAACACTTACTTACGGTTGTAAATAATTTCTAAACGGTGATGAATTAGCAAAAACACAAAAAAGAAACCCCCCTATTTATGTATAACAAAAACCATGAAAAAATAACAAAGATTCGGGCAAAAAATGCCGGGTTAACACGGGTTCTCGCAATAAGGGAGGGTTATTATTTGATCCTTCCCCTATATATATATATATATAGAGAGAGAGAGAGTAAGGTTATTGTACAAAATGATAGTTTTGTAAAAATAATGAGAAACGATCTGAATCTTTAATATATTATCATCAACGGTCATAAAAGAACCAATGACAAAACTGTAATTAATACGTTGTTTTAATGGAAATAAGAGTATAAAAGGAATTTGCATTAACCAAATTTGCTAAAATCACACTTCATTTAAATGATACACTATCAGTTACAATTTTCAAGGAATCAATCGGTTGACTTTATGCTTTATGCCATGTGCTAATATGTGCTATTAGTACATGTTAGCATATATTAGCACATATACATGATCATATACTTATTAATAATCTTGTTTGCTTATTTTTCTTTGTGCTAATATGTGTTATTAGTACATGTTATTATATATCAACACGTATACAAAATCATATACATGTTAACAGTTTTTGTTTGCACGTTTTGTTGGTCTGAATCATTAAGTGTTGAATGGTTAAGAGGTCTGAATGATTAAGAGGTCTGAATGATTAAGAGGGTCTGAATGGTTAAGAGGTCTGAATGTTTGGTTGCACCTCTGAATGACCTCTGAATGGTTCAGCATGGTATTGGTGCTGAATGGTTAAGTGCTGAATTGAATCATTAAGAGGCAATTAAATTTAAACCAAACGCGCTGAATGGTTAAGTGCTGAATGGTTAAGTGCTGAATGGCTCCATTAAGAGGTAATCAAACAACCCCTTAATTATATACTTGTTAGCAATCTTGTTTGTTTGTTTTGCTTTGTGCTATTAATACAAAATCTTGTTAGAATATTATAATTTTTTATGTTAGTACATATTAATATATACCAATATTTTTGTATCATGTGTTTCTATAAAATCATCTATTCAATATTTCTTATTGAATCGAAATACTCAGACACGATTATGAAGTTTTATTTGATGTTAAAACTTTTTAATCGCATAAAATTGGTGTATATTTGGAATAAAAATTCATATGTAACTGATTAAGAATCTTCCTATAATTTAGGGATTATTAAATCTACATTATTTTTAAACCTACTAAATTACCCTCATATTATAATTAAATAGCAATACATGTGTTAACACATGATTGGTTCCTACCATTTTTACAAAACTCTCTATTTGTATTTGAACCTACCTACCTACCTATACATATATATATATATAATGTTTTTTTTATTTAGCTCGGTGGTTAATTCATCATCACTTGAAACTAATTAAATATATCAGAATATTTTTAATTCATATCTACCATTTGATATCGTTTATTTAGTTTTAATTTATCCTTTATCTATTTTTTTATTATTATTTGAGTATGTAATTTGCATGCCTATATATTTATTTACCTATTTTATTTATTTAATTATTACATTTTTACGGGTATTATAGTTGGTCCCCGTTAAAACTCGGTTGTCGAGTGACGGGGATTTGTAGTCAAGTATCAAACAAAGCTTTGAAGAATCTATAAACTTTGTGAAACATTTATGATTATGTCAAGTTACTTATATTTCTAAACAAGCTTGTTCTATTACAATAGGTATTTTAAGATGTAAACAGGCTTTTTTTTTTATCGGAAATAAACTTTAATTTTTTAAGACCAAATATTGTGATTATATAAAAACAACCGAAATAGTTTATGTAAAGTTGGGCGTCTCATAGATATATTATAACTTAAAAATAAATGTTTGTGTTTATTGTTTAACTAAGGCATCTGTGTATTGTACGAGTTAATTCGTTAAACTTTAAATACTTATTTGAATATAACATTTGATGTACTATTGAATTTTTATAACAATTATATCACTATGATGTGTAGTGTAGCGTCTAAAGAATACAATCAAGTGGAAAATTACGAAACAATGGGGTTTTACGAGCTCATCAAATTGGTGACTTATTTGCAAATATTCATTCAAAATAAAGATTACAATTTTAGTGTAAATAATCACTTGTCAATAATATAACTTTAATATTTATGCTTTAAACTGATATGAGCTAATACATTATTTTTTATATAATTATTTATACAAGAAATTCAAAAGCAATTTATTTACTTAATGTCACTTTCATAGTTTCATAGGAGGTTCCCCTTTTTCCGTCTGTAGTGTTAATTTTCGGACGAAATGTTATTTTTAGTTAAAAATAGTAGTTTTGCCCCCTCACTTCAAAAAATTAAAATGTATTCTGGGTTTCAAAATTTTCCGCCCCCTACTTCGCCCAAACTCCGCCACTGCAAGTAACACAATACATATGCAGATAAAAGAGGGTTAAGGATATCACCTTAATAATATAACAAAAACATGTCACAAAATTAAGTTAGATTTGCATTAAGATAAATATTGTGGAACCTAAGACACGTTTGTCAAAAAAATTTAACATGTCAGAGATTAACAAAAACTACTTTTTCTTAATAATAGCAAAAAGTTGATCTAAAGTTGGCGATTTTGGCTCATTTGAAGACGAAAAAGGTTGATTATACCTATGTTTTATCTCTAATAAATCAAATGAGTAAGGTTAGTCATGTACAAAATAGATGATGAGAAAAGCACAAGAATTTCTCTCCTTCTTGTTCTCTACTAATTGTTGTTGAAGATCTTGTTCTTCTCTAATTGAACCATATCAAAATTCCTGTGAAAGATAGCATTAAGGTTATTTGAATATAGATTAAATGATAATAATAATCATAATCATAACAATAATAATAATAAATGAATTATTAAAAAAAACAGAAAATGAAAAACAGATTTACATAACGTCTGAAACCAGTCTCTTTTAGACTAAAAATATTATCAATGTATACATGTTAGCATGATAATACATCAACTACTTTGATGTGAAGCAAAACATATTTCATAAAGAGCAATGTATGTAAACTTTATGCTAGAAAAAACTTTTTTTCCTATTTTTTTTTAATAACTAGTTTTTAAACACTACTAACAAGTGTGGTGTAATTAATACATCATGTTTTAATATTTGCAACCAATGAGCTAGGCAAACAAATTACACATGCAATAATTTGGGTCACGCATCTGAGTTAGAATGCATAAAAAAAATCCTGGTTGAGTCAAAACACGCAGAAAGAAAAATTAAAAAAGAAAAAAAAATTCTTGTTTCATTTATTTAAGAAATATTGATGCAAAAAATGTGGCTATTATGACGTACTATATTAAAATTATTTACTTTCTTGTAGCAAGTATTGGGTCTTTAGATGTATGTAGTATGCTTTTAAAATTTGTGTCTCTTATATTTCAATTATAATCAGTAACAAACAGCAATAATATATAATTATTATATATATTAAATCTCAACAAAAATGTATAATCATCTTCTCTGTCAAGAAATTCTGGTGATTTCATCTTCTCCAACGATAATCCCACTCTTTACTAAACTACACAACAAGATGTAAGTTTACAACCATTTTTTATGTAATTACAGACCATAAAAAAATAGAAAAAATATGTTATGTTAGGATCAATGTTTTTAGCACTTTGATCTAATGATATAATGTTCTCTTACTGATTTTGATGATTTAGTGGAAAATTAATGTATGACTTAGGTGATGGACATGGCCGATCCAATGGTCAAACAACCTAAGAAAAACCTAAAACGATCACCTAAAATATTAAGGCCTTTAATTTCTGTAAAAGTTTTCATAATAATGGACCTTAATAATAAAATATATGCTTAAAGTGATATAGATAATGCGCTTTGGTGTATTGCATTGCACGTTGACACAAGAACATTAAAAAAATATATAAATAAACAAACAAACAAACATACCCAGAGAAAATTCCACTATTAAGTAGGGTCTGGGGGAGGAGAGATGAACACAAACCTTACCCCTACCCAAAATGGGTAGAGAGGCTGCTTCAGAAGAGACCTCCGGCTCAAAAAATTTTTCAAATTTTTTTTTTACTACTACTACTATTGTTATAATTAATTTTTTTTTTTTTTTACATAAAAGGGGTAGAGTACAAACGGAGTATACATTGATCATGAGCAATAACCTAAAATAGAGCAATAGGAGTATACTAAATCAACAAATTCACAGCTAAACAAAGCAAAACCTAGAGCAATAACTAAACATAGCATATTAAACCAACATTAAAAAAATATATAATGGTAGATAAAAGATGAGGATTTATAACTTTAGTTTTATAAAAATACCCGCTACAAAATCGGTTGAATCGACACTGGTGATGCATTAGATTTTGAGTCTTGGATTGCCTCCTACATTAAAATGAAAATCTTAATAATATTCATTGTTAAAAGAGTAAATTACTGATTATGTTCTTTAAAAATATAACAATTTGCTGGTTTCGTCCTTTGACTTCGAAAATTACTAGAGGTGTCCTTATTTTGAAAATTTTGCACTGGTTTTGTCCTTTGTCACTAACCCCGTTAACTTATTCCGTTAAAACCACCATGTGCCAGTCACATGAGGGGTAAAATGGTCAAATCCCCATCTTCTTCTTCCCCACCTAGGGTTTTCAAATCTGATTAATTTCAGATCCTTAATTCATGTTGTTTTTATGGCATGTTTATGAGTTTAAAACGTCTAGAATCATGTTTGGGTCATGAAGCAATGAAAACCCGGTTGATTGGGGTCCGATTTTGGTCGGTTTCGTGTTGGAATCGTGTCGCCGGAGGTTCGTCGGATTCCGGCGAGGGGGTGGCTGAAAAACGTTGTTTTTATGGCATGTTTATGAGTTTAAAACGTTTAGAATCGTGTTTGGGTCATGAAGCAACAAAAACCCGGTCGATTGGGGTCCTATTTGGGTCGGTTTCGTGTTGGAATTGTGTTGCCGGAGGTTGAGGTTCGCCGGATTCCGGCGAGAGGGTGACCTGCGTGAATATGGAAGAAGAAGAGGATGAAATGACTATTTTACCCCTCATGTGACTGGCACATGGGGGTTTTAACGGAATAAGTTAACGGGGTTAGTGTCAAAGGACAAAACCAGTGCAAAATTTTCAAAATAAAGACACCCCTAGTCATTTTCGAAGTCAAAGGACGAAACCAACAAATTGCTATATTTTTAAAGGATATAATCAGTAATTTACTCTTGTTAAAATTAAAATGAAAAATCAATACTGATGCAACATGACTTTAATTCTCTTGACTCAAAAGTAAAACATATGGAATCATGTATATAAATCACGGTTGTCATGGGTGCAATTTATATTGTGATTTAACATGTCTTATAAATCTTTGAAGACATTTATAATTAGTGATTACTATTGTATGTATAATTTATGATCACCTTTATTAGAGATTGGGATTCGTGTGCTACCTTTCAATTTATATCGTGTTATAAAATTTTACATCAACATGGAATTTGTTGTCTCATCTTTGTGATAAACTTACCAAAATTCGCAATCAGTTTTATATTTCAAATTTTAAACAAATAATTTATATTTACACTCGATTCATAACCTACTTTCATTTTATAAATTTTACACAGCTAAAATTATATTTTGAAATCATTGGGTTTTAAATTTGTATCATTGTTTAATGGTGCAAATGATAATGTGTATATGTAAAGTAATCTTTTATTTTACTTTTAATATTTTTTGTTAAATATTCACTTGACCATTAACAATTAGATGACTCATAAATTTGCTTTACTAGGGTCAAAAACTTTCATTATACGCCTGTTAATTTTTTTTTTTAAACGACATTTGATCTCAACGTGTGAACAACTGATTTTCAGGTCACGTCACCAAGGTCTAGTTACCATTTCCTCCGTTGAGATCCCACCATCATCCTAGGAGGAAACTGCACCGGAAAACCCCTGGTCTCTTAAGGACCCCTATTTCGTCTTAAAAGGGATTTGAACCCAAGATCTTCCATTTGGAAAGCCAAAAGGTACTATTAGAACAAAGTCCTTTTGGTTATACGCCTGTATAATTATATACATGTATAGTATCGGTCTAGTCACCATAATGTAGGGCTGTCATAACGGGTCATACACGACACGACACGTTAAGACACGAAACACGAACTGGTTAGACACGAACACGACACAAATTCTTATCGTGTCTGTTTTTTCAAACACGAACACGACCCGTTAAAAACACGTAAACACGAAATGACCCGTTAAGGAACATGTTAACATTTAACACTATAAATGACATGTTAAAGAACCTGTTAAAACCCGTTAAAAAACCTGTTAAGGAACTCTTTAAAGAACTAGGGTTAGACAATTAGAAATTTTTTGAAACTAATCGGTTACCCACATATTTTATTATATTATTTATTATAAATTTTAAATTTTAAACAGGTCTTAACATGTTTTAACATGTCTTAACAGATCTTAACAGGTATTAACAAATCTTAACAGGTCTTAACGGGTCTTAGCGGTTTTTACTTGTTTAGACACGAAAAATAAACAGGTCTTAACGTGTCGACCTGTTTTAGACATGTAATACCTAGGGTTTTACTTGTAAATTAAACTTATAACTAGTAGGCGTAACCCGCGCTTCGCTGCGGGTTGTGAGTATATTTTTTAATAAACGCCAGTAAAGGTTTAAGATTTATAAGATAAGACCGCGTAACATTTAAAATAAGTAATGCTCGATCTTTAGGCAAATTTATATCAAAATATCAACCGAAATCATAAAAAAAGTAATGTCCTTTAAAAATGAGCATCCCGTATCTATTTTCAAGTTTTGGAAAACTTCTAGTAACGTTTAGGCTTAAAAAACCGGACAAAACCGTATGTGTGTGTATAAATATATACATATAGATATATCTATATAGGGAAAAGATAAAATAAAAACCACATCTCAATGAGAAAACCGCGAAAACCATTCAAAAATCACGTAAAACGAACGTATTTTTTTTTGAATTTTTTTTTACATGTTTGTAACACTATTGGACACATTTTTATAAAAAAAATAAAAAAAGCGCCGAGCAAATATTTTTAAAAAAATATTTTATAAACCCACGTAAAACCTACGTAACAAAACTAAATTTTTTTTTTTTACGTTTTGTTACGTAGGTTTTACGTGGGTTTATAAATTTTTTTTTTTAAAAATATTTGGTCGGCGCTTTTTTTATTTTTTTATAAAAATGTGTCCAATAGTGTTACAAACATGTAAAAAAAATTTAAAAAAAAAACGTTCTTTTTACGTGATTTTTGCATGGTTTTCGCGGTTTTCTCATTAAGATAGGGTTTTCATTTTAACCATACCCTATCTATATATACATATAGATATAGATATACATGTATGTGTATGTGTGTGCACGCATATATATATGTAGATTGAGAGTACATTTGGAGTTGTAATTAACACATCTCAAACTGTAAAAGATTGGGTTTGATTTAGTTTTTATTTTTAACAGGCTCAACCGTAAAACCAAATCGTTGATAAATGTTTGATTTGCATAATAGAGGGGTGAAGCATATGTGTGTGAAAAAGGTGAGGGACCCATTGAAAATATAGTTTGTCATAAACAGATGAATATATTTGAGGAGAAAAGTGGGAGACATGCATGCCATACTTGTAAAATATGCATAGAAATTTATAACCAAAGGAATAGTAAAATCATCTAACAAAAATTTTTTGCCTTTTAATATATATATAAATAGTGCCAAATCACAAATAATTAAATTTTTTTAGCTATTTATTATTCTTAGACGAATTTATTCTTACATATATATATGTGTGCGCGCGTGCGCGCGCATAGGAATATATTGTAGGCATTAAACTTTCTATACGATACTTAATTAAATTAATTAAATTTTAATAGAATGAGATAAATCATGCAATAAGAAATTTACATAAATCTTTGTTATATATGTATAATAATATACTATTTAGAAATTGTTATAAAATTTAATTTAAATAAAAATTAAATTGAATTTTATAAACATGAAACATCCTAAACAAATTTTGGAAGATATATATATATACACATAATAACAATAATAATAATTTTTACAAAATTTTTTTGATAAAAGCTTCAACATAAAATGATGATATATTTAAACATTTAAATATACAATTAATATGACGTTAAACAAATTATAGATTTTTTTTTATAACAAGTTTATTTTAAAAGGTTTTTATAAAACAGAGGGACTAAAATGGTCAACAACTAAACTTAATATTAAGGGACCAAAACTACAGGGACTTAAAGTGTCAAAAGGCCAAAGAGGCTTTTCTTCCTCACCCATTTAGCCCACAACCCGATCCAAGACCCATCCAGTTGACCCGGTTACCTTCCAACGAATACGACTTGATTTTAGCTCGACCGAAACCAAATTTGGCAATGATTTAACAGCGCGAATCAATTCCAATCATCCTTGTGGTCATTAAAAGCTAACAAATGCGTTAATCTTTGCCAAAGATACCGAGCTTGATGCGTAATTCAACATCGAACAAACACAATATAAAATCAACAATTAATCTACCCATTCGTTCCCTTTGAACATACCGACGCTTTCTGAACAAGAGAAACACACACAAAGCTATGCTCGTTCGTCGCTCGGCTTATCGGTCAAGAACTCATTCAAACTTAAACCATGGTAAGCATTCTATATATCAAACTAAACGACTTTTGAATCCAAACAAAATCCCTATGATGATTCCTACGATCACGTTTAATATCAATCAAATTTGATCGGAGAATGGTCTAGGGTTCATCATGTGGTTATCTGGGATTTTGAGGGAACCGCACCTGTTATTAAAAACTTTATTTTAAAAACTTTATTTTAAACAATTGAACTTGCGAATCAAAAACAAATGGGTAGAATGTGATATTCAAAATATGATACATTATTCAAATTCAAACATGAATATTTATATAATCAATAAATAAATAAATATTCAAATGAAGTCATTCAAACTTAGATTTATTCAAATAGAACTTCCAATAGAATGCCATAGTTCTAGGAGCTTGAACTTTAAATATTAGAATGCTAAGACTTGATTTCTCAAACTCTAGGGTGAGTAGATAGCCTTGCTTCCACATTCACTGTTCAAGGACTTTGGAACAAGCTAAACATTCAAACATATGAGTAATTTTATACTCCCTCTTTTACATTTTGTACTTTTGGGATGTTACATATGCCAGTATTCAAAATCCAAGTTATTCTAAATTCAAATTATATAGATGCAATACCTTTAGTCTATTTTGGTTTTATTCTTTCCTCTGTGATACTACTTGCTTTGTGATTATGTGTTATTCTATGTTATTCGATACCGAGTAGCCTAAGGTGTGTTAGATACCACATTCGCTTTGACTTAGGTCAAATGTGCTAAAAGGGCGAAAAGTACAATCATGGGCAGACTTATGAAAATACGTAGCTTTGTGCTTTGTATTGGAACGAGTTTGGAGACGATATAAACTATTGCAGACTTGTAGGTATACTAAGCTTTTTAGCTAAGTATTGATACGAGTTTGGAGACGAGATATTCTATAAACTTAATTGCAAACTAGTAGGATATGCATGCTAGAGTTTAAACTGTGTAGTCTAATTGAATTGCATAAGTTTTCACACGTATATTATATAAACTGTATGTGTTACTCACCAACTATGCAAATAGTTGACAAAATCTTTATTTTGCATATGTAACAGGTTAAGTGGATGATTTGGCGAAAACATATGATAAGTTTCATGTTAGTAGAGCTAGTTTAAATTTAAAATGTAACACCCCGACCAATGGTGGAAACGCCGGGATGCCACGAGGGATGTGTAGATTGTTCATAAGCTCGTGGGCATCTAATTTAAATCATCACATATCAATCAATCAACCAAAATAATTACACAAAAATCATGTCTATCATGAATTAGTTACATCCAATACAAAAGAGATTTAGCTATCTAACTAAATTCTAATCGCCAGAATTCCAGTTATTTAGCTAAGTCCAAGATCGTACGTGATGATGTCCCAAAAGAGTGTAGAGCTATCCTGTCCTACCTACTTGTCTTCATTTCCTGAAACATGTAAAAATCAAGTGTCAACTACGAAGTAGTTGGTGAATAATCATAAGTTTTATATTTAAAAATGTTTTATAAAATGGTTTTAAGAGTTTATATTTTCTTGAGAAAATCCACATGAGTACCTGCGAGATAATTCAACACATCATCCCATCACATAATCCAAACACATAATCACATATATCAATAATTCATAGATAATCATAGATAATCAACCACATACCCATTCAACAAATCTCAAACATCAATATTCTCAAATAGTATATGTGACAATACATGGAATTTATGTGATTATCATAAGTTAAAGACATGATCCATGGAGTGGAAGCAACCCACGTGACAATACATGAAATCAAAGCAATTAACCGAAGTTAAAGGCAATGATTCATGGAGTTGTGATAACCCAAGTGGCAATACATGTAATCATTGTTAATGACTGTAGTCAATGACAATGTCACACGGATATATGATAATCAGTGATAATCCATAAATAATGATAATTCCATAATATGAATATCATATTGATAAACAGGTATCATCCATGTGTTATCAAAATAATACTTAAAATTGGTATACATGTTTCACCTCCGAGTTTTAAAACAAAACAGTTTAAAAGGGAGGGTATGAGAACTCACCTGAGTCCTTAGATCCGGTGTTTTTGTATAATGCGCGCTCACGTATAGGAAATCCCAAAACAACTCAACAACCTGTATTCATCGCGTGTTTCGTAGTCATAAGTATGTGTGTTTAACTTTTGTGTTCATCCTTACTTTATTATATAATTTATTTCCTCTAAGTATGAATGAACACTTGTTGTTACGATAGTTATCATCATCATCTATAATTTTAAATGTGTGGGTTTTTAATCCTGTAGTGATGATAGGCTATACATATGACCCCCTTAATTATAACTTCTTTATATATGTATACTAAAAGTTTACCAACCTTAGGTATACACATTTTCTAAACATACATGCATGGCTTAATTAGGTCAACCACCATAATTTACATCATTTAAACCTAATTTATGTTTAAGAATTTATATTTAAGTTATTTCTATGAATTGTTCACATTATATGACTTCTCGTGTTTCAATTTAAGTTATCAAGAAAAAGGTGGCAACTTAGTTAAATTCATGCATGATTAATCTATTCTACCACCGTATTAGTTCAAGTTATGAAAGCCCAACTAAATTTTCAAGAGTTTATATTCCAATTATTTCCATTAAATCCCCTCCTTATGTAAATTCTCATAATTCCAACCTAAGTCATTAAAGAAAAGATGGTGGTTTGCAATATCCCCATGCATGCATGTTACTAATGAATTTCCCATGGTTTTTATTTCTTCCTAACCCTAGTTCATCAATTAGATATTGTTATACAAAGGGGGCAGCGAACCTATTAATAGAAGGGACAGGTTCGGCCCATTTTATAAGGTTCGGCCAAGAGAAAATCTAGTCCAGCCTAAAGTTCGTCTCCATGGAGGTTTGCTGCCCTGAAAGGTTAGATTAAGGCTGAGGTTCGTCGCCTAGGGTTCGGGAATGATACATGCAGGTTCGCCCAAGGTGGGTTCGTGAACCATAGGTTCGTTGCCGAGCATAGGTTCGTGATTCCCATAGGGTTCGGCTGAAGTGAGTGGTTCGTGGACAAGGGTTCGCTAGACACAAGGGAGGTTCGCCACATGCCCATGGTTCGCTCATCATCCTTGCAGGTTCGTGGGTTCCCCATATAGGTTCGGCCACTCCTTGTTTCCCGCCCACAAGGGTTCGTGAGACCCAAACAGGGTTCGGCTGGGGGTGTTTGGAGCCCGTAGGTTCGCCGGTAACCTGCCTTGCTGCCTAAGGTTCGGCCCAAAGTCGACGTTCGCGTACCATATGCAGGTTCGTTGACCTGCAACTCATCTCATCACGAACCAGCCATCCATGGGTGTTCATCATCCTCTAAATCGTGTTTCAACAGTTACAGGTCTATCCCCCAATCCTATTCCTTTATATCAACTCGTTTAAGTGTTTTACAAATGTTTTAGATCGATTGCCACAACAATAAATTACGAATTCGTGATTTACACAAAACCGAACATAAAACTTTAGAGAGAAGTTAGAGAGAGAGGGCTTGGACGTTTGGGCGCCAAGATCTCGCGAATCCGTTGGGTAACGAAGAATATTTCCCTACTATTCCACATCATCAACATTAAAAATAAATAAAAACATTACATTAATTTAAAATAATTCAATATTTTACAAAAAACACACATTACTTTAAAAAAACAAAAACATATTAAAAACCTACTAATCGTCTTAGATGCTACGAACAACAATATCAATGCGAACCCTTTCGATATGTTCGACCAAATCGTCTTTTAACGACTCGTGAATACTTTTGTTTCGCAATGCCAAAATTTAGTTATCTCTTCGCGGGTCATCGATGTCAAAAGGAGATGGTGGTTCGTCTTCATCCGGTACAAACGGGCTAATCGACTTGCCCTCACATTCAAGTATCATATTGTGTATTATGATACATGCATACATAACTGATCTAATTTTTTTTGGATGCTATGCTCTAGCCGTATTTTTTATAATTTGAAATCTTTTTTTAAGAACACCAAAAGCCCGCTCGACATCCTTCCTTGCACCCTCTTGAGCTACTTGAAACCTTTTCCATTTAAAGGTTGTTGGACATGTTATTGTTTGCATAAAAACCGGCCATTCTAGGTAAATCCCGTCAGCAAGATAGTAACCGTGAGCATACTCGTTATCGTTACAAAAAACGATGATTGTGGAAACACACCGTTTTCAATACCATTGAGTAACGGTGACGAGTTTAGAACGTTTAGGTCGTTATTCGCACTGGGCATACCAAAATATGCATGCCAAATCCATAAATCATGTGAAGCAACTGCTTCAAGAATAATTGAGAGGCATCCGTGATCGCCTCTCATGAATTGTCTTCTCCATGCAACCGAACAATTTTCCCAATCCCAGTGTATACAATCAAACTACCAAGCATATCGGGAAATCCATGATAATTTTCATGGTATTCATACAAATTCATAACATCATTATAATTTGGTTTGCGCAAATATTTAGGACCATAGAGTCGACGAATATTCTTACAGAAATTATAAAGGCATTCTCTGGAAGTGTTGTCTGACATCTATAAATATTCATCCATTAAGTCTGTCGCACTCCCGTATGCCAATTGTCGAATAGCCGACATACACTTTTGTAAAGGTGAAAATCCCCGCTTGCCTCAAGCATCGCATCTCAATTGAAAATAAGTATCCGCACCCTCTAGGTCGTTGACGATACGTTCAAATAAAGGTCGTTGCATCCGGAAACGCCTCTTGAACGCCTTCTCATTATACAACGGTTTGCTTCCAAAATAATGACGCATCAAAAGATCATGCCCCGCTTCCCTGTCTCTATTAATTTGAAGTCTTCTAATGATAGGCTGAGGAGTCTGAGACGCGTTTCGTTGAGCCATCGTCACCAACAACGAGATAAAAAGCCTCGTACCCTCGCTATCAGAATATGAAGAGGATTATGAAAACACCGAAGATGATGATGAAATTTTTATAAAAATTAATTGTATAAAAATAGAGATAGTTTGAATGAAAATGAGTGTGTAAAATGGTTGGAATGAGAGGTTTATATAAAGTTTGAATTTTTTTTAAAAAACTAGCCGTTCAAAGAAATGGGGGGCCCACTTGAATTTTGAATTGACCAATGGGGTGAGGATGGAATGCACGGGGAGCGGGGGTCGTGGAGGCTAACCAAGCGGGTTCCGTGGAGCCGAGGGCGGTGTTCTCGCTAGAGGCCGCGAAAGGGGGAAACCCCGTTGGGTGGGCGGGACGTCCACTGCGGATGGTCTTAATAACATTGTAGATCTTGTTGGGTAAGTTTAATGTCGGGCGGGTCACGGGTTGAATCAGATGAAACACGGGTCTTTAGTCAAGTCGTAATCGAGTCAAAGAAGATGATTACATTCAGCATTTAGTTTAAATTTTAGCATGTGTTTTTTTATGTTTAATTAGCAAGTTACTTGGTTTGTTTTTAGTCTTCGTAGTGGGCCTGTATGCACGTTTTTTTAGAACGTGATTTAGGGGTTTTAAAAGGGTAGCAGTAGTTTAGGTTAATTAACAGCTTTTGTTTTATCGAATATGTAACCTCCGCTTTCAGCAATAGAGTTGAACGATAGTTTGTTTCAATTGTTCTTGTTTCTACACTATAAAATCAAGTGTCACACCCGAGCCGGCGGGATAGGATCGGTTGTCCCGTCGGGCGGAAGGTTCCCGGGGCGCGATATCGTGAGTGATAATCGGATTGATCAGATTGTTATATGGCACATGATACATAAATGAGAAATGCTAAATAGGATAGAATTACAAAGTTAAATTACATCAGTATTGTTTATAATTTAACAATGTAACTCTACTGTTAACACCATGAGTTTCTATCTTGTATTTACACAAGATATACAAAATGGTATGTGTAATGTTGTCTTCAAAATATGCAGGTCCAAAACACTAAGTCTTCTATTTGAAGTCCTAGTCCAGAAGTAATGACTTCCTAATTGACCTGTTCGTCACCTGAGAAGTCATGCAAAAAGATCAAGTCAACACATGGTTGGTGAGTTCATATAGTTTTGTAACTTTGAAAATGTTTTGAACCCTTCTTTCGGTAAAGACCGTAACCTCATTAACACCACATGTATCATCCAGATCGGTATGCTTATATATAGGGCATACCCCTGGGTCAAGGCTACAACCCCGCCCAGACGACGTCCCACCACATACTAATCCGCATAGGACATTGTTGTTAATGATAATTAAGCGTTTTTACCTACCATACACTTTTAAACACCCATGATTCCTCTGTTCTCTATTCCTGTAATTGCAATCGTTTGAAATCTCTCTTGATTTCATATGTTCATCATACAAATATGATTAAAAAAACAATTGTAGAATTTGTTATAAATGCTTAATTAAATAAATAAATAAACATTCAATAAAATCTAAGTCCTAATGATTGGGGCCTTTGGTCAACTCGAGTAGACTAGTCTGTCAATCAAGGTACTTAGTAGTAAAGGAGATCTGTAAACCTCATCAAACATGTGACCTATAATCAATCAGTCTAGCTAGGACATCTTTTGATATATAGGCTTTCATAGTTCTTTAGACCGTCCATAGTTCTTTAGTTCTTTGGCACATGTTATCTTTGAGTATTTCCCAGATTTTCCCTTAAAATAGTTCTTTGTACTTAGTTCTTTGAAATAGATCGTTAGTTCTTTGACAACACACCCTTGAAATAGTTCTTTGGAAATAGATCGTTAGTTCTTTGACAACACACCCTTGAAATAGTTCTTTGAAAATAGATCATTAGTTCTTTGAGAATAGACCGTTAGTTCTTTGAAAATAGATCGTTAGTTCTTTGAGAATAGACCGTTAGTTCTTTGAAAATAGATCGTTAGTTCTTTGAGAATAGATCTTTGAAAATAGTTCTTTGTTGAGATCTTTAGTTCTTTGAAATCAGTTATTTGAAATAGTTCTTTAGTACGTAACAGTTACCTAAACATGAGTCTAGGATAACATTTATACATGTAAAACATATAAAAGCATTCAAGTAAACAATTTACATAAAACAGTTTACGCATGCTTCTCAGCCCCGCGTTTTAAAACAAAAATGTTAGAAAAGGGGCAATGAACTCACCTTGTAGTTGTGGAGTTGACTTAGCTTAAACGAAAGAATGCACGCGCTCTGTATTGTAATTGAGTTTGTTTTCATGATCCTGTATTTATTTCACATTGTTGAACTTGTAAGTATAAGTTTGTAGGGTTTTGTGTGTGTAGGTGTAGGTGTTAGCCCTAAGTTGGCTAATAAGCGTAAGACTTGGTCATGATTCCCGTTCGGTCCCATATGTTTGATTTAAGTCAATGACATTATAAGTTATCATCTTGTCATTAGTTATAAGCCATTTGCTTTGATAAGAGACTTAGTGCTTATTTTCCAACTCTTCTTTGTTGATCTTGTACGTTTTGAACATTTATTGCATAATTATGAACTAATTAAGGAAACATTCTTTTGACATATCTTGTTTTGATCTTATGAAACGTATTAAATCCATGTGGGCCTAAAATGGAATATGGACCGAACAATGTGACCAAGTTACTTGTTGGGCCTTCGTGTAATAAGTTGGGCCTTGGGCCCAAACATATGGGCCTTGGAATAACCTTGAACAATTGAGAGTTTTTAGGCCTATTGGAATGTGTGGGCCAATGATATGGGCTGTTGAAATACAAGGGCCCGGCCAAATGTTACAAGGCCTAGTAATCAAGTGACCTTGTGGGCCTCTATTGGGCCACGAGGGTATTGTTGGGCCAGAGGTGGGCCCAGGCAAGAATTGTTGGGCCTATAGTTAGAATGGGCTGTAGGAACCATAATTGGGCCAGAAGTAGGCTGTTGGCCAAGCCAATTGCAAAGTGGCCCCAAAGTTAGGACAAGGGCCTTAAAAGTAGGACTTGGGTCCATTTTCTGTGGGCCTCGGGCTGAATTTGCTGGGCCCCCTGGATTCCATCAAGGCCTGAAGTAAAATAAGTCTTGGGCCAACCTGGTCCTGGTTCTTTTGGGCTGAAATCGATCGTGGGCCAATTTAGTCCTTGGGTCACCTAATGGATATGGGCCAAAACAAGGTTTTTGGTCAAACACTCCGGGCCTACTAAGGCTACTGGGCTGGAATAGAAAATTTGGGCCAAGATACTCCTGGGCCTAGGCAGTAAGATGTTGGGCCAATACTGGGCCAACCGAACCAAATTTGGGCCTAATGTTGGGCCAAATGGAGTGTTCTATGAAAGTTTCTTGACCACTAGGGTTTCCAGCTGTTTGTGAGGGTGTGTACAAGCCAAATGAAGGCTGAACCAGGAAAGAGGTGGCTGAATGTAGGGAGTATGGGTGTTGGTCGAATGGAAGGTGTCGAATGGAGGTCACTGGCCGAATGAAGCAAGGTTTAACCAGAATGAAGGTGGCGAATGAGGGCTATTCGACTAGGGTTTTGCTCGAATGGAATGGCTGGCGAATGAGCTAACTGTCGAATGTCTGGAGGGTGGTGGTGGTCGAATGAGCCCTTGGCCATTCGGCCGAATAGGGTCATTCGACCTAATGAAGGTCGTGGTCGGCCATGGTGGTGCAACTTAGATTCCAGCCCTGGCCCTTGATGGTTTGAGGTGTTGATGTACCCTAGGTACTGTTTCAGTCGACTAGAGTTCAAGGGAAGAGGCTTGAAATCGATTTTGAACAAAGGTTAACCAAAAGGGTAGAAAACCCTAATTTTCGTGATGTTTCACAACTGATTACCTCGTTTTTCAGTGGTTCTTGTTCTAGATCTGTTGTACTTTCGTGTAGTAGAGATCAAGAGCTTCGTTTAGGCGAAAGAATCACTCAATTTTGTTAAGAAATGAGAAAGTTATGGTGGATTGAAGGTTGGAAATGAGGAGGGTTTTCAAAACCGGGTTTGGAGGTTTTGGTGAGGAAGATGAAGTGGGAAATGAGGAAATTAAGCTCATTTAAGTGTATTTATACCCCGAGGGTGCTCGGGTTCGTTTTCGTTGCTCGGTTCGTAAATTCGTTACGTTTCCGGAAAATTACGCGTAATTTAAATGGAATTAAATAAATGAGTTTAATTTAATTATTTTGATGAGTTTCAAAATTGTAAAATGTTATTTATTTTATTTTATTAAATTACTTTCGTTCGTGTCGTGTTTTCGTTTTCGTTTCGTCAGATCGCGTCACCTTCGCGCGTAATTCGTTCGAATCGTCATCCGAACGAATACGACGATGGTTTTGCTTTCTGACTTTTGTTTTCTACTTTTCAGTCATTATTTCAGAACTCTAAACTCACAGATATGTTTGTGTGAATCGTCACCCACGCAAACACACTGTCAGTTCGTTATTCTGAAATAACACTGTAATTGTGTTTGAATTGTGTTTCCTCACTGTCGGACTCAACTAAACACCCTGTTTTCACATTGTTCTTGTACTGACTTGTCGGTCATCTGATTCCTGTCATTTGTGGACATCAGATCGCAACCGATATGTTTCTAAATATTGTTTGAGTATCGTTGTTTCTCATGATTTGTTGTGTTAACTGTAATTAAGTTTTCATTTAATAAACGCAACTAATGTTTCAAATGTACGTTGTACTTAATGTATTTAAGTTTATACGAAAATACGTACAACGATTTCTTGTATTTAGGATTCTGTTAATACAAGTACTGTTCACAATCGTATAAGTACACATAGTTACTGTAGAAAGTACACGTACCGTACGGACTTGCCGGACGATCTGGTACTTGCTGTTACATCAAGTTTGCAAGTTGTTGTTTAACTGCTACAGCAGCGATTAGGAGCCTGATTACCATCACTTGGTATCAGAGCGGGGGGGGGGGGGGGGGGAGATCGCAGGTAGCAGGAAATGATTCCAGATCTCCTCATGTAACCAGATCGGTAACAAGAACGAAGCAAGCAAAAGCAAATTTGAAGAAAAGGTTCAGAGAAATTTCAATCTCTAGCAAGAATGGCAGAAAATTCATAAGCCATAACAGTCCGTGAACATGGTAATATACCGATTCAATGTTCGAAATTAACCGAATCAAACTATACTTCGTGGTCGATTTTGATTGAAATAGTCATAAGAGCATATGGTCTTTGGGAGGCAATAGACCCGGTCACGAAAGGTACGGTAAATGATAAGAAAAATTATACCACGAAAGCCATAATCTTTCAAACCCTACCCGAAGATATCCTTCTACAAGTGGCAAAACATAGGGAAGCGAAAGATGTTTGGGAGTCGATTCGGGTCCAGTATTTAGGTGTTGATTGGGTTCAAAAGGCAAGGTTGCAAACTCTAAGGAGTGAATTGGAGATACTAAAGATAAAGGAGAACATGACTATTAATGAGTTTTCGGGTAAAATTAGTGCTATTGTGGCAAAGTTCAAAAGCTTCGGTGATGGGCTTGAAGAAGAAGTGATTGTGAGGAAGTTTCTCAATTCAATGCCAAAGAAGTACCTACCGATTGTAGCCCCTATCGAGCAATATTCAGATCTTGAAGTTATGTCCTTTGAAGAAGTTGTAGGGAGACTTAAAGCTTATGAAGAAAGGCTAAAAGGCCATGATGAAAAAGATGAAACATAAGGACAACTATTATTGACTAATGGTGAACATGAAGATATGATTTATGGCAGAGGAAGAGGTCGATGAAGAGGATTCGGTAGAGGTGAACGAGGACGTGGAAGAGGCTCGGGTCATGAAGATAAAGCGGGTTTAGGTGTTATGAGTGTGGAGCATTTGGACACTTTGCAAATGAATGTACCAAATGGAAAGACAAGGAGAAAGAGGCTAATTTGATTGAGTTGGAAGAATCGGCACTACTTTGAAGCAAAGACCGAATTAAACTTACAGGGGTGATTGTTTGGTGAGTTTATGTCGGGCGGGTCACGGGTTGTATCAGATGAATTGCGGGTCTTTAGTCGAGTCGTAATCAAGTCAAAGAAGCTGATTACATTCAACATTTAGTTTAAATTTTAGCATGTGTTTTTTTATGTTTAATTAGCAAGTTAGTGGGTTTGTTTTTAGTCTTTGTAGTGGGCCTATATGTCACACCCCGGGCCGGCGGGAACGGATCGGGTTTTCCCGTCGGGCGGAAGGTTCCCGGGGCGCGATATCTTGAATGATAATCGAAATGATCAGATTGTTTACATGGCACATGATGTATAATGAGAAATGCTAATCATGACATATAATATAGAATTACAAAGTTAAATTACACAGTACGTGTTCATAATTTAACTAAGTAAATCTATTCCAAAAGAATCGTGTAGTTTCTATCTTGTAACTGTACAAGATATGCAAAATAGATTCACAATGTCATCAAAATGTATGCATCCAAAAGTAAGCTAGGTCTTTTAAGAATCCTCTAGCTTAATCACTGATGCTTGTTATCTAGACCTGTCCGTCACCTGAGAAAACATGCATTTAAAACAAAGTCAACACTAGGTTGGTGAGTCCATAAGTTTAGTATTTGGAAACCATTGAATTTATGACAGTCATGTTCATAGTGTATCACACAAATTGAATTGATGATTAACCCCCATGTTTCACTCAATGTCCTCTCCATGGTTGGATGTACAGATAATGCCTCATCCAGTCAAGCATGCTTATATATAGGGGCATACGAAAGGGTCAAGCCCAGACGCCACCCCACCACATGCTTAACTGCACTCAACACTACCTGTAATACAACGATGGATACCCATTTCCTTTCACCCATGATTTTCCCGGTATGTTTATCCACTAAGTAAAAATAAAAGAGACGTAATCGTCTCTGTTGACCATTCCTTACAGAATAGCCGACATGTAAAATAACTCAGTGAACAAAGTAAGAGATGAAATCATCTCTGTTAACTAATCCCTTCGAATTAGACGGTATGTAAAATAAACCCATAATTGAATAAAGAGACATAATCTCTGTTAGCTAATCCTTACGGATTAGCCCGGCATGTAATATAACCCAATGAACAAATAAGAAACAAAGTTGTTTCTGTTAGCTATTCCTTACGGAGTAGCCCGGCATGTAAGATATCATACTCGATATCTAGAACGAAACCTAACGGTTTCTGTAACTAACCTTTACTGATTAGTCCGGCGTGTAAAATAATCCAATGAACAATCAAGAAACGAAATCGTTTCTGTTAGCTAGTCCTTACGGATTAGCCCGGCATGTAAGATATCATACTCGATATCTAGAACGAAACCTAATGGTTTCTGTAACTAATCATTACTGATTAGTCCGGCGTGTAGTATACCCAACTATCGAATAAAGAAACATAATAGTCTCTGTTAGCCATTCCTTACAGATTAGCCCGGCATGTAAGATATCATACTCGATATCTAGAACGAAACCTAACGGTTTCTGTAACTGTCAGTACTAACCAGTCCGGTGTGTAAGATATCATACTCGATATCTAGAGAGGAACATAATAGTTCCAGTAGCTGTATTCCCCTGTTCAGCCCGGCGTGTAAAGTGTCAATCTCATGGTTTCTAGTTAGAGACGTAATAGCCTCAGTAGCCGTCATTTCTGATCAGCCCGGTGTGTAAGATATCCTCCCACAATATCTATTGGAATGAATATGTTTCCTAGTCTTTATGTGTGTTATTTATGTGATTGATAGCACCTCTCGTGCTCGGCATGATTTCATTTGATTTCCCCAAGTCCCAGTTATTAGTTTTAAAGATTTGCTCAACTGATCTACCGTTGTGTAACCGACACACTCTGACGGTTAGGGAATGTGCTCTAAATAGAGTCTCAGTGATTTATGATGATATGTGTAATATGCCATCCCCAAAGGCGTGTGTATGTAATATCCTCCTCGATATCACAAATAAATGTTTCAACTATTATTCCCAAGTGTGCGTGTTCTAGCGGTCTTAACAAAGTGTCATAGGAACATGTCTCATACACAATGTTAGTGAGGTGTGAATGATCTTGATATCATGAAATTATCTTATCATGATAATCACCCTTATCATTCATAGTTGTCAATGGCATGTTATCCCATGGTTCTCCCCCGTTGTTCTATCGTGTAAGGATAGTATGCACGGTTGTAAGATATGTTCTTAACAACTCATATTATCCTATGTGTTAATGTGTCCTGATTCTAGGTTGGCATGTAGCATCCTAGCTAATCCATATATGATTAACTCAAACAATCAAGCATGTAGTGATTAACGATAATAAAGATAAACAATTATTATCTAAATCATGAAATAAACAACATGTTAATGTAAACTTTTAAATAATTAAAAGTTAAGCATGTTTCTCAGCCCCGAGCTTTGAAATCAGTAAAGATTAAGAAAAGGGGCATATGAACTCACCTTGTTGTTGTAGGGTTGACTTAGCTTAGAAGAAAGAAAGTACGCGCTCCTTGATTGTATTCGTGGTTGATTTCACGATCCTGTATTGAGTTCACGATGTATGTACTTTATAAGTATAGGTTCTAATTAATTTAAGCATGTGCAATTGTTAACCTTCACTTGGTTATCACCCCTTTTTGGCCTCGGTCCTTATTCGGCCCAATTCAATTCGAATGACTTGATTAATACACAATTGATTTAATATAAGTTTAGAGTATGATTGTAATTTATGACTAAAGTTTTATTCTTTATGAACCTTTTGATCTTTAACCTTGTCTTGTAAGAATTAAATGATTCCATATGTTATATATTATTTTAACATATTACCTATTGATTTAATGATAGAACACTTATTCCAATTTCCATTTCCCATAATTATTGTTTTAATGTGTTAAATTGCCCCATTATGATATGGATCGAAATCACTTGGGCCGAATATCATAAAGCCTTGGGCCGATTATGAGTTAGATGGGCCATCAAGGGAATCTCTTGGCCAACCAAAATGCGTTGTGGGTCAATTACACATAGTTGGGCCTGTTGTAACCAAGTGGGCCGTAACAAAGAAATAGGTCAAGGGAAATGGAGTTGGGCCGGAAATAAAAGGAGTTATGGGCCTGTTTGTTGTTAGGTTGGAATTGGGCCATCTTCACATATTGAAAACAATTGAGGCTGTGGGCCAAATAGTTGGGCCGAAACTATGGGCCATGTATATATATGTTGGCTGATTAGAGATCGTAGACCATTCAACTGGGCCACTAATTGCTGTTGGGCCTATTTTATTACTGTTGGGCCGAAACCATGAACTGTTGGGCCAACATATGAACCCAAGTATTACACTGGACCAACAATCGTGCCTTGTGGGTCTTGGCTACAACTGATGCGGCTGGGAAAGAAAAACAGGTGGGTTCGACTACATCATACTGGTTCGGCAGTGGTCTAGGGGTTCGGCCATGTCTCAGGGTTCGGCTAGAGTTGCTTCCCAAAGGTTCGTGACTAGGATGGATGTCAGCCAAGGTTCGTTGGAGGATTTATTTTAGCTGCTACTGGTCATAAGGCTCGTCACCCTCATGAGGGTTCGGTGAGGGTTCCTCAAACCAAAAGGGTTCGGTGTTGCTTGGGTTCGCAGCAGCTAGGGTTCGTTCAAGGAGATGGTTCGTGCATGTTGAAGGCTCGGCTGACTCAGGTTCGATGGAGGGTTCGGCGTGTGCTAGGAGGGTTCGACCGGTGCATCCAGGGTTCGTTCCATGACCATGTACAGCCAGGGTTCGGCTGGCGAAGGCCTCACCCAGTCCCCAACGCCACGAGCCTGTCAGCCGACCACCCTCATCTCTTCCCTTCGTCGTGTACAGCCACACCACCGCAGTCATGGTTGTGTAGTGGTTGTCTACTCGTGTTCGTATGATGCTAGGTCCAAGGGTTAACCGTTTTAATGACCAAGTCGAGTATAGGGTAGAAAACCCTAATTTTCACGACTTTCATGACCTCATACCTCAGATTTGAATGCGTGGATCTCCAGATCTGTTGTACTTCTATGTAGAGCAAGTCGAGGGCTACGCGTGGACACCAAGAACACAAGAATTGGCCAAGAATCGAGCAAGATATTTGAACTTGAAGCTTGAAAATGGTTATCTTCTTCAAGAGAGAGAGAAACGAATTTAGGGTTAGAGAGAGAGAGTTGGTGATGTAAAAATGAGGCTTTCAAGCTTTATTTGTGGTTTATATACCCCGAGGGTGTTCGGGTTCGTTTCGGTTGCTCGGTTCGTAATTCGGTCGCGCGTCCGGAAAATTACGCGTAATTTAATTGTAAATAATCAAAGAAAATTATTTAAATTAATTGATGAGTTTCAAAATTGTAAAATGTTAATTATTTTATTTTATTAAATTTATTATCGTTCGTGTCGTTTTTCGTCTCCGTTTCGTCAGATCGCGTCACTTACGCGCGTCTTCGTACAGAGCGCTAACTGTACGAACACGATCGTACGTTTCACTTTCTGATTTGGTTTTCTAATTATCAGTTATCATTCAGAACGTTAAACTCACAGATATGTTTGTGTGAATCGTCACCCACGCAAACACGCTGTCAGTTTATTATTCCAAAACGACACTGAAATATAATTTGAATTGTGTTTCCTCACTGTCGGACTCAACTAAACATCCAGTTATCACTTTGCTGTCACGTTGGATTGTCGGTCATCTGATTCCTGTCATCTATGGATATCAGATCGCAACCGATTTGTTATTGTTATCCGTTTAAATACTGTTGTTTCTCTTGTGTTGTTGTAATTACTGTATTTAAGTTTTCACTTCAACACATACAACTGTGGTTTGTTTTCAGAGTTCTGTTGTCACACAACTGTTTACGCACTGTACTTAAACACAGTACATGGTGAAAGTACACACACCGTACGGACTTGCCGTACGGTTTAGTACTAGTTGTCACAGTCTCCCCTTGTTAAAGAAATTTCGTCCCGAAATTTAAGCGTAGTTATCGGGTACTACTTTTTCTTTGCATAGATGGAGATGTTTTGATATCATGTGTTTCTAATGTTCTCATGTTTATGCAAAGTTGCATTTAGAGTTTCCCGAGCCTGTTCGATGTGCTACGGATTTGTTTTCAGTCTTTCGACCGCACGATCCGAAATGTTTATGTTCTTTGTAATAACATTGTTCGTATGTGACCTAGTCCTCCCTGGAAGCCTAGGGTTTTGTGTGTGGTCATAACGTGAGCATACTTGATTTCATCGTCCTTATCAATCCAAGAACATCAAGTCTACTGGAAGTGTAAGGTAGCTTGGCATCCTGTTCCATAGCTGTTTGCATACACTTCCACAGGGGTATCCCCTAGTTTACATAGTTTCATAATCTATAATGTTCTCCATGATCCCTTGCACTCGTGTGTTATTCCTGTCAGGAGAAGCCTCTCGTTTCTCCCCTTGTTAGAATGGATCCGTATACTGTCAGGTTAGACAACATTGACGGATCCAACACTAAGGCTTGTGAATGTATCTCTATCATCCATTGTAATGACATGAAAAAGGTTTTATTGGATTAGATGACTCTATCCCTACCAGGGACAAAGCATCCGTTCCAATGATGGTATCGACACCACTCGTGTCCATCACTTTGAATTCCATAGTATGTGTTTGTTCACTAAAGGTAAGTGAACACTAAGTTCATGTCATTTAGTGTATAAACTGTTCGAATGTTGCCCCAATTGTGAGTAAGTTATGAACTGACTCTAATGAGGCCAATGAAAATCCATGCTAGTATAAAATATACATCTGCAAAGATTTTAAATAAGAAATGTACCAGTGTTGGTGTTGGTGTCAGTGTCTTGGCGTGCAGCAGCAGCCCCAATTTGAAACGCACGTCCCCTCGGTACTTGTCCTCTCGGTAGCACCCTCTTGGGACAGTCTTTCGCATAATGTCCTGGTTCCCCGCAGGTGTAACAGGAAATGCGATCAAGGTGTGCAGCGGTCTGTGCCACTGCTTGGTTTGCCCTGTGTTGGGTCTTTTGTTCTTTACAGAACTTGACCCAGTGCCCCATTTTCCCACAATAAGTGCATTGTCTGCACCCTGTGCCAGCTTGATGATGATAGTTGCACTTATTGCAGAATGGAGCCGTGCCAGAATAAGATCCACGATTCTGCGGTGGTTGATTGAGCACAGCTTGTTTGGTAGTGGTGGTCGTTGCGAAATTCTTAACGACCTTTCGTTTCTTGTTGGAGGGTTGTTCCGGATCTTTAGTAGTTCCAGATCCCTTCTTGAGTGCACCAGAGGCAACCATTACATCAGTCAATGAAGCTGATAGTGTAACAGCCATCTCTAGTGTAGTTGGATGGGCGGCAATCACATGCCCCCGAATGCATGGCGGTAGTCCACCGACGTACCGTTCAATCCTCTTCTCGAGTGTTGGCACAATGTCCGGTGCCAAGGTTGCTAGTTCATGAAATCTGGTAGTGAATGCCAGATGTTCAGCACCAATCATCACATGGTTGAGTAGTTCTGTCTCAACCTTCTTGATTTCGTTCCTCGGGCAAAACTCGCCCCTCAGCAAAGTCTTGAAATCCTCCCAAGGCATCGCCAATGCCTCCTCTCTTCCTCTGGTGTGAACCTGGGCATTCCACCAGGTTAGTGCTCGTTTCTCAAATGATCCCGCAGCATACCTCACGCGGTGTTGATCAGGACACCCGCTAATGTCGAGTGTTGTTTCCATTTTCTCAATCCATTGGATTAAGCTCACAGCACCCTTGTTTCCATCGAAACTAGGCGGGTTGCATCCCACGAAATTCTTGTAGGCATAATCCGTTTGGTTCCTGATATTTCCACTGCCTTCTCCAAATGAGTTGGCGACATGGTTGCTGTTATTAGTGTTGATCCTGTTCATCATCTCCGGGATCACATCCCTCAGTTGGCTAGTCAAGAGGGTGGCCAGTGCCACGGTAGCAGGATCCAACTGACAAGCAGGTGGTGGCGGAGGAGGAGGAGGAGGTGGAGGTGGTGGTAGATGTGGAGGAGAGTCAGGTGGTGTCGGTGTCGAAGAGTGCGGAGCTGAACCTTGAGTCAGCGGTAACAGAGGTGGTTGTCTTCTCGGCGGCATTCTGATCATAACCGAAAAGAAATCGGTTAGTGCAGTGATCAGAAGCAGAAGACATATGCAAATAGAATCCTAAGTCACATGATTTCTATATGAGGGTCCCTAGGTTATAGTCTAGGCCAAACCGTTTAAGTAATATGACCTATATTTCTCTATAACCATGGCTCTGATACCAATCTGTCACACCCCGGGCCGGCGGGAACGGATCGGGTTTTCCCGTCGGGCGGAAGGTTCCCGGGGCGCGATATCTTGAATGATAATCGAAATGATCAGATTGTTTACATGGCACATGATGTATAATGAGAAATGCTAATCATGACATATAATATAGAATTACAAAGTTAAATTACACAGTACGTGTTCATAATTTAACTAAGTAAATCTATTCCAAAAGAATCGTGTAGTTTCTATCTTGTAACTGTACAAGATATGCAAAATAGATTCACAATGTCATCAAAATGTATGCATCCAAAAGTAAGCTAGGTATTTTAAGAATCCTCTAGCTTAATCACTGATGCTTGTTATCTAGACCTGTCCGTCACCTGAGAAAACATGCATTTAAAACAAAGTCAACACTAGGTTGGTGAGTCCATAAGTTTAGTATTTGGAAACCATTGAATTTATGACAGTCATGTTCATAGTGTATCACACAAATTGAATTGATGATTAACCCCCATGTTTCACTCAATGTCCTCTCCATGGTTGGATGTACAGATAATGCCTCATCCAGTCAAGCATGCTTATATATAGGGGCATACGAAAGGGTCAAGCCCAGACGCCACCCCACCACATGCTTAACTGCACTCAACACTACCTGTAATACAACGATGGATACCCATTTCCTTTCACCCATGATTTTCCCGGTATGTTTATCCACTAAGTAAAAATAAAAGAGACGTAATCGTCTCTGTTGACCATTCCTTACAGAATAGCCGACATGTAAAATAACTCAGTGAACAAAGTAAGAGATGAAATCATCTCTGTTAACTAATCCCTTCGAATTAGACGGTATGTAAAATAAACCCATAATTGAATAAAGAGACATAATCTCTGTTAGCTAATCCTTACGGATTAGCCCGGCATGTAATATAACCCAATGAACAAATAAGAAACAAAGTTGTTTCTGTTAGCTATTCCTTACGGAGTAGCCCGGCATGTAAGATATCATACTCGATATCTAGAACGAAACCTAACGGTTTCTGTAACTAACCTTTACTGATTAGTCCGGCGTGTAAAATAATCCAATGAACAATCAAGAAACGAAATCGTTTCTGTTAGCTAGTCCTTACGGATTAGCCCGGCATGTAAGATATCATACTCGATATCTAGAACGAAACCTAATGGTTTCTGTAACTAATCATTACTGATTAGTCCGGCGTGTAGTATACCCAACTATCGAATAAAGAAACATAATAGTCTCTGTTAGCCATTCCTTACAGATTAGCCCGGCATGTAAGATATCATACTCGATATCTAGAACGAAACCTAACGGTTTCTGTAACTGTCAGTACTAACCAGTCCGGTGTGTAAGATATCATACTCGATATCTAGAGAGGAACATAATAGTTCCAGTAGCTGTATTCCCCTGTTCAGCCCGGCGTGTAAAGTGTCAATCTCATGGTTTCTAGTTAGAGACGTAATAGCCTCAGTAGCCGTCATTTCTGATCAGCCCGGTGTGTAAGATATCCTCCCACAATATCTATTGGAATGAATATGTTTCCTAGTCTTTATGTGTGTTATTTATGTGATTGATAGCACCTCTCGTGCTCGGCATGATTTCATTTGATTTCCCCAAGTCCCAGTTATTAGTTTTAAAGATTTGCTCAACTGATCTACCGTTGTGTAACCGACACACTCTGACGGTTAGGGAATGTGCTCTAAATAGAGTCTCAGTGATTTATGATGATATGTGTAATATGCCATCCCCAAAGGCGTGTGTATGTAATATCCTCCTCGATATCACAAATAAATGTTTCAACTATTATTCCCAAGTGTGCGTGTTCTAGCGGTCTTAACAAAGTGTCATAGGAACATGTCTCATACACAATGTTAGTGAGGTGTGAATGATCTTGATATCATGAAATTATCTTATCATGATAATCACCCTTATCATTCATAGTTGTCAATGGCATGTTATCCCATGGTTCTCCCCCGTTGTTCTATCGTGTAAGGATAGTATGCACGGTTGTAAGATATGTTCTTAACAACTCATATTATCCTATGTGTTAATGTGTCCTGATTCTAGGTTGGCATGTAGCATCCTAGCTAATCCATATATGATTAACTCAAACAATCAAGCATGTAGTGATTAACGATAATAAAGATAAACAATTATTATCTAAATCATGAAATAAACAACATGTTAATGTAAACTTTTAAATAATTAAAAGTTAAGCATGTTTCTCAGCCCCGAGCTTTGAAATCAGTAAAGATTAAGAAAAGGGGCATATGAACTCACCTTGTTGTTGTAGGGTTGACTTAGCTTAGAAGAAAGAAAGTACGCGCTCCTTGATTGTATTCGTGGTTGATTTCACGATCCTGTATTGAGTTCACGATGTATGTACTTTATAAGTATAGGTTCTAATTAATTTGAGCATGTGCAATTGTTAACCTTCACTTGGTTATCACCCCTTTTTGGCCTCGGTCCTTATTCGGCCCAATTCAATTCGAATGACTTGATTAATACACAATTGATTTAATATAAGTTTAGAGTATGATTGTAATTTATGACTAAAGTTTTATTCTTTATGAACCTTTTGATCTTTAACCTTGTCTTGTAAGAATTAAATGATTCCATATGTTATATATTATTTTAACATATTACCTATTGATTTAATGATAGAACACTTATTCCAATTTCCATTTCCCATAATTATTGTTTTAATGTGTTAAATTGCCCCATTATGATATGGATCGAAATCACTTGGGCCGAATATCATAAAGCCTTGGGCCGATTATGAGTTAGATGGGCCATCAAGGGAATCTCTTGGCCAACCAAAATGCGTTGTGGGTCAATTACACATAGTTGGGCCTGTTGTAACCAAGTGGGCCGTAACAAAGAAATAGGTCAAGGGAAATGGAGTTGGGCCGGAAATAAAAGGAGTTATGGGCCTGTTTGTTGTTAGGTTGGAATTGGGCCATCTTCACATATTGAAAACAATTGAGGCTGTGGGCCAAATAGTTGGGCCGAAACTATGGGCCATGTATATATATGTTGGCTGATTAGAGATCGTAGACCATTCAACTGGGCCACTAATTGCTGTTGGGCCTATTTTATTACTGTTGGGCCGAAACCATGAACTGTTGGGCCAACATATGAACCCAAGTATTACACTGGACCAACAATCGTGCCTTGTGGGTCTTGGCTACAACTGATGCGGCTGGGAAAGAAAAACAGGTGGGTTCGACTACATCATACTGGTTCGGCAGTGGTCTAGGGGTTCGGCCATGTCTCAGGGTTCGGCTAGAGTTGCTTCCCAAAGGTTCGTGACTAGGATGGATGTCAGCCAAGGTTCGTTGGAGGATTTATTTTAGCTGCTACTGGTCATAAGGCTCGTCACCCTCATGAGGGTTCGGTGAGGGTTCCTCAAACCAAAAGGGTTCGGTGTTGCTTGGGTTCGCAGCAGCTAGGGTTCGTTCAAGGAGATGGTTCGTGCATGTTGAAGGCTCGGCTGACTCAGGTTCGATGGAGGGTTCGGCGTGTGCTAGGAGGGTTCGACCGGTGCATCCAGGGTTCGTTCCATGACCATGTACAGCCAGGGTTCGGCTGGCGAAGGCCTCACCCAGTCCCCAACGCCACGAGCCTGTCAGCCGACCACCCTCATCTCTTCCCTTCGTCGTGTACAGCCACACCACCGCAGTCATGGTTGTGTAGTGGTTGTCTACTCGTGTTCGTATGATGCTAGGTCCAAGGGTTAACCGTTTTAATGACCAAGTCGAGTATAGGGTAGAAAACCCTAATTTTCACGACTTTCATGACCTCATACCTCAGATTTGAATGCGTGGATCTCCAGATCTGTTGTACTTCTATGTAGAGCAAGTCGAGGGCTACGCGTGGACACCAAGAACACAAGAATTGGCCAAGAATCGAGCAAGATATTTGAACTTGAAGCTTGAAAATGGTTATCTTCTTCAAGAGAGAGAGAAACGAATTTAGGGTTAGAGAGAGAGAGTTGGTGATGTAAAAATGAGGCTTTCAAGCTTTATTTGTGGTTTATATACCCCGAGGGTGTTCGGGTTCGTTTCGGTTGCTCGGTTCGTAATTCGGTCGCGCGTCCGGAAAATTACGCGTAATTTAATTGTAAATAATCAAAGAAAATTATTTAAATTAATTGATGAGTTTCAAAATTGTAAAATGTTAATTATTTTATTTTATTAAATTTATTATCGTTCGTGTCGTTTTTCGTCTCCGTTTCGTCAGATCGCGTCACTTACGCGCGTCTTCGTACAGAGCGCTAACTGTACGAACACGATCGTACGTTTCACTTTCTGATTTGGTTTTCTAATTATCAGTTATCATTCAGAACGTTAAACTCACAGATATGTTTGTGTGAATCGTCACCCACGCAAACACGCTGTCAGTTTATTATTCCAAAACGACACTGAAATATAATTTGAATTGTGTTTCCTCACTGTCGGACTCAACTAAACATCCAGTTATCACTTTGCTGTCACGTTGGATTGTCGGTCATCTGATTCCTGTCATCTATGGATATCAGATCGCAACCGATTTGTTATTGTTATCCGTTTAAATACTGTTGTTTCTCTTGAGTTGTTGTAATTACTGTATTTAAGTTTTCACTTCAACACATACAACTGTGGTTTGTTTTCAGAGTTCTGTTGTCACACAACTGTTTACGCACTGTACTTAAACACAGTACATGGTGAAAGTACACACACCGTACGGACTTGCCGTACGGTTTAGTACTAGTTGTCACACTATATGCATGTTTTCTTAGAACGTGATTTAGGGGTTTTAAAAGGACAACAGTAGTTTAGGTTAATTAGCAGCTTTTGTTTTATCAAATATGAAACCTCCGTTTTCAGCAATAGAGTTGAACGATAGCTTGTTTCAATTGTTCTTGTTTCTGCACTATAAAATCAAGTTTGCACGTTGTTGTTTGACTGCTACAGCAGCGATTAGGAGCCTGATTACCATCAGATCTTGCTTTCTCTTACATATCTTTCTTAAAGAAGGCGTGATCATCTCAACTAATAACCATATGAGGTTAATGGTCTAAAAAATATGGGTTCATTCCATCAAACAGTTTACATGTGGTATATGAGAACTAATAGGGTTCTTAAACAACAGTATATTCAACGTAGGTCTGCCTCTGATTACATGTGTATTTTTGAACCTAGATATTTATTTCTATATAGAATTAAAAAATATATAAATAAAGAAATGACTGTTAGAATTTTAATAATAAATATGTTTTATTATAATTATTCGTATATATTACGAATATTACGTTTTGTTCTATGATGTGGACCAAACTAAGATAAGATGAATGAGATATCGATGCTCGAATTGTGTTGTGTAAAAAGTTAAAAAGAAAAAGATGAAAGAAAATAGAAAACCTTCCATCTACCAATTCATTTGTCATGAATTGGTTATTAACTAAGTCATCATAAGCTTGTTAATGGACATGATGGCAATGGGGGTGTTCAAAAGAATCTGTATCTGAATCCGAATCTGAAATATCCGATAAAATCGGATACCCGGAAGTTCGGATATCCGAAACTTCGGATTCGGATATCTATTTTGAAAATTTTCGGATAGTTCGGATATCCGATATTCGAAATATATTTTTTTGAATATTCGGATAATTTTTCGGATAATTTTCGGATAATTTTCGGATATCCGGATATTTTTTGGATATTGTCGGAAATATATTTTTTAGATTTTTTATTATTTTTTTCTGATTTTGGATATCCGTTCGGATATCCGAATCCGAAATATCCGAAATTTTCGGATATCTGAAAATGAACACCCCTAGATGGCAACCTTTAAATGGCTTAACTACATGTATATATAGAGACAATTGATCTCTTGTTTTCTTTGCTAGTTGTTGAGATCTCTACACAATTTAACAAGCTTCAAAATTTCTCAACAACCTACAACGATTGATTCCTCGTGTTAAACACTCTTGTTTCAACTAACGTTTTCGGGTTTTCGGTTAACTCCAGTAGTACATACTGCTTCAGCAGTTGTACCCTGGGAAACAGTCGGGTTCACCTGGGTGCTCCGAAATCTGTTTTAAGAGACATCTGTTGAACAAAAAACCTCAGCCACCAAACTCATTTCAATTCATTTCATCTTGTTTTATACTTCTTTCTTATAATTTAAATTTTAGCATTTTTATATTTCATTGTAATACTTTATTTTATATTTTGTATTTCGAGTAATTGTATTTCGAGTAATTAAATAATAAAAGTATTTGGTTATTTTGTGAACAATGTTCTTACAAGCTTAAAATAGATTTTAAAATCATTGTCATAAGTTTGTGTTTTTAAAATTCAACGGATTATAAAACACAATTGTAAACTATTTAGTTTCGTACAAATATTTTTTATCAAAAAATTTAAAATGTGTTTTTAAATTTTGTTTTTAGAAAACAAGTATTTTTTATTAGTAGGAAAACTAAATCATTTAGTTTTGTTTTTGGTAAACAAGTATTGTTTTCTTATTAATAAAAAAATTCAAACATTTTGTTTTTTTTTTTGTAAACATAACTAATTATTTTCAGTTTTGATAATTGTTAACAAATTCTGGTTTTATATAATTCCATTTGTTTTGTGTAAACCAAAAGTTTTATAAACCATTTTGTTAACGTTTATTTAACGAACATATTCGAATCCGTTTTTTTTTTGAACTACGAGTTTTATAAACGATAGTTATAATCGTTTATTTCTAACGAGCGTGTTAGAAAAAAATTTTATTGATATTAAAAAAAAATATAAAACGTTTGATGTTTTAAAAAAAATTAATTCGATTTTGAGGTCGGTTTTTTGAAACCGTAATTCCTCAAATAAGTGTCAACTTTTAGTAAAATTTGATTTTAGTTTTGTGTAAACCATACGTTTTTGTAAATCACAAAATATTTTGACAAATTAAGCTCGTCAAAGTTTAAGTTCTAAGTGGCGGACTTGTAGTAACTGTAAGGATGAGCATCGTTATCTGAGTTTCCTGTCTAGGAAAGCAATTCACATATATCCCAAATAGTTGAGGGACTTATCTTGCTTTCCCAGGGATTCATGGAGAGAGTGTCTTAACTTATTAGGCCAAAAAAAGTCACGCAAACGTCGCATCGCATGAACTCAAATAATTTTTTTTCGAGTTAAAAAGTTTAGTTTAAACTTTGATTTTGTGTAAACCTTATTTTTAAAAATCTGACTTGCTTTGTTTGTATTTCTACTCATGTTTCAGAAATAACAACTGTACCTTCTTAAACTTCAACACCTATTAGACCATTAGTTGGTACCCAAGCTGCCCAGACTGTGGCAAACCATGCTAAAAGACCCGAAAATTTTTCGGGTTTGGACTTTAAGAGGTGGCAACAAAAGATGTTGTTTTACTTGACCACTTTGAACCTTGTGAGGTTCCTAACTGCATCCCTTCTTGCAATTACTGATGGGGATGTCCAATCCATAAGCGCTTTGGAAGCGTGAAACACTCAGAATATCTATGTCGTAACTATGTGTTGAACGGTTTAGTGGATGCATTGTATAATGTTCACTGCAAGATAACAACTTCGAAATAATAATGGGAGTCGTTAGACAAAAAGTATAGAACAGAGGATGATGGCATAAAGAAGTTTGTGGTGGGTGACTTGAAGTTGTACATGGGGAATGCAACAACTGCTGGTGTCAAGGGTCAAGGTAGTGTGATCTTATAGTGGACTTCGGGGAAGGAACTCACTTTGAACAACGTGCTTTATGTTCCTGACATGCGCAAGAGCCTCGTGTCAAGATGGTTGCTTAACAAACATGATTTTCGTTTAGTCTATGAGTCTAATAAATTTGTTTTAACTAAGCGTGGAATGTTTGTTGGTAAGGATTATGCCCAAAATGGAATGTTTAAACTCTATGTAACAACTAAGGTTGAGAACATGAATGAAAGTGCTTATACTTCTGCTTATTTGGTTGAGTCATCTAATGTTTGGCATGGTCGTTTAGGTCGTGTTAATTTCAATTCGATGTGTCGTTTGATTAAATTTGATTGCATTCCAAAATTTTCTATTGATTCAAAATATAAATGTACAACATGTGTTGAAGCAAAGCAAACAAGATCATCTTTTAAGTCGGCTGAAAGAATAACTGAACCCCTTGACATAATTCACACTGACGTGTGTGATTTAAAATTGATTCCCACAAGAGGTGGAAATAAGTATTTCATCACATTTATTGATGATTGCACATGATATTACTATGTTTACTTACTTAAATCGATTACCTTGACACACAAAAGCTTTAAAGGTTCTTAAAACAAGCATATACTTTGTTGACTTCTCAAAAACCCACAACGATTAATTCCTCGTGTTAAACACTCTTGTTTCAGGTAACGTTTTTGGGTTTTCAGTTAACTCTAGCAGTACATACTGTTTCAACAGTTGTACCCTGAGAAACCTGGGTGGCCCGGAATCTGTTTTAAGGGACCTTTGTTGAACAGAAATCCTCAGCCATCGAACTCATTTCAATTCATTTCATCTTGTTTTATACTTCTTTGTTATAATTTAAATTTTAGCATTTTTATATTTTTTGTAGTACTTTATTTTATATTTTGCATTTCTCAGAATTGTAATTCGAGTAATTGAATAATAAAAGTATTTGGTTATTTTGTGAACGGTGTTCCTACAATGACAAAACTAATCATACCAAACCAAATATGATATATGTGGTATTAATTCCTAGTAAAAAAGTTGAGTATAAATGAAGTGTTGTTCACACATGTATAAAGGACACATTTCTCATGTAAAAGGCATAGGCGTTGATGCAAAAGGTACATATCTCATGTTGCTTCTCTTATGCATGCTACCCTTTCTCAATACATTTACATTTAAGAAAGTGTATTAGTGTAACATAAGTGCCAAATACGTACCGAAACAGTGATCTGCACAGTAACTTGCACAGTAACTCATGTACAAACTACGTGAACTATGTATATGCTATTAACATTTTGATGCTTGACACTAAACTATTATTCTATCGTTTCTGAAATCCGGTTAAATCTCACGGTTTAACAGTCAGAAACACATCAGACAACACTGAATTGATACACAAATGTTTGATTTAATGCTATTTTGTATAAACGTATGCGAGGTTGAACAAAGCAAAGTAATAACGGACGTCGTTACAGGAATGCTAAATGGACGGATTATTCGTATAGGTGACGATCTGTACGAATAAATCTGAAAGTTTAACATTATGAAATGATGACTGAAAAGTAGAAAACAAGAATCAGAAAGTGAAACCAACGTCGTGTTCGTTCGGGTGACGATTCGAACGAATACGCGCGAAGGTGACGCGTTCTGATGGAACGAAAACGAAAAACGAAACGAACGATAATAATTTAAGAAAATTAAATATTTAACATTTATTAGGAATTACAATCTTTTAAAACTTAAAAGTAAATTCATTTTATTTAAAATACTTAAAATGCGCGTAAAAATCCGGAAACGCAACGGAGACGAGAAACGAGCAAACAAAACGAAACCGAACACGCATGGGGTATAAATACCCTAAATGAACCCATTTTCTTCATTTTTATCTTTCATTCTCTCTCTAAAACTCCCATTTCCGGCTCCTTTCTCTCTCACTAACTTCTCTCTACCATAAATCACTCAAAACTCCACCATTTTACAAGATCTTGGTGCCAAATCGAAGCTACAAACGTCCTCTACATAGAAGTACAACTGATCTGAAGGTTTAAACAGCAAAACCTTGAGGTAATGAGCTTTGAAAGTTCGAAAAAAGTAGGGTTTTTGTCACCCTTTGTTCGACCTAAACCCTCAGCCGGTCTAGAACCCTTACACACTAACCCTACACCTTCGTCAACACTCTAGCACGTAACACAACCATGGAAAACCACCCTACAACAGATGGTGATCGAGGGAGATGATGATGATCAGTGCGACCATGAGGGAGACAGGTCCGCGAACCTGCGACGGGCCGAACCTCCAACAGCCGAACCATGGGATGGAGCAGGTGAGTCAGCAACAATCTGCATGAGCCGAACCTACCTGTCAATCGAACCTCATTGGGACGAACCTGTGCTGCGAACCTGATCATCACCGAACCTGGGTCATGGACGAACCTTCATGACAAACCCTTGGTCGAACCTTAGATCACCGAACCCAACCATATGGTGAACCTTGTACCTGGCGAAACCCATGAAAAAGCCGAACCTTCATTGTCACGAACCATGGGTGAACACCGAACCCATTCATGCGAACCAATGGGTTTTCACGAACCTGAGGGAGCACGAATCTGGAATCGCGAATTGGAAGCAGCCGAACCCTAGTGTGAGGCGAACCATTAGTGGTGGACTAGAGTTGAACAAACCTAGAAAGGTCGAACCTAAGTCCTGGCCGAACCTTAGTGCTGCTGATAGGTTCGCTGCTTCCATTTGTTACCCGATTGCAATGATTCGGCAAACAGTAGCATCATTCTATCAAGAAACCTAAGCCATGCAAGCCTTTCGGCCCAAAAGTGGCCCACACTCGCCATGGTCAAAATACATCATCCGGCCCAAGAGACTGTCTCGGCCCACAGCTTACTGTTTCGACCCACACACCTTCGGCCCAACAGCAAGCATTCGGCCCATAACATACGACCCAATATTAATGGATTTGGTCCACATAATTACAATACTAACAAACACCTCTAACACTTATATAATTAACATGTGTATGATTATGATGGTATATTACTACAAAAGTGGTGGAAACCTCTTTGGTTTAATGAACCTCATACATCATAAAGCTTTGTTCTTCAAACATGCTAACAAAGGATGTCAAAGGTAATGTGCAAGTTTGATGCAAAACCTAAGTATTATCTAGGAACTATTTTGGATTTCAAGTCTTGTAGATTAATTATGGTTAAGACAAGTGTAACATAATATTACATACAAAGCTTTAACTCAAAATAGTTAAGTGTTAGAAATCTATGACAATTGAATAAGGGCCAAATGAAGACCAAGACCAAGACTCACAAGTGTTAGCCAACTCTAGGGCTAACACATACACTCATACGCATCAACTATAACTTATACTTATAAGATACAAAAAACGTGAAATCAATACAGGATCTTGAAAACAACCACAAGTACAACAACGAGCGCGTGGATTTCTTGTCTATACTTAGTCAACCATTTCAACAACAAGGTGAGTTCATTTGTCCCTTTTCAAACGATTTGATTTTACTTCGGGACTGAGAAGCATGTTATACATTTTAAACAAGTATTGAAATGTTTTATAAATGATTTTACACTTATTCATAATGCTAATACCAATGCTCATGCTTGTTACACTTATTCTAAAAGCTAAAAGCTAAGACTTTAACCTAAGTGCTAATACTACATGCCAATGCGAATACTAATGCTATATGCTACATGCTAATGCTAATACTTATGTTACAAGCTACTTGCTCAACTAAATGCTAATGCTAATGCTATGAACTACATGCTACAGCACGATGCTAATGCTAATGCTACAAGCTACATGCTAAACTATATGCTAATGCTATGAACTACATGCTACAACACGATGCTAATGCTAATACTACAAGCTACATGCTACACTATATGCTAATACTAGATGCTATGCTATGCTAATGCAAATGCTATGAACCATATGCTCCAACTATATGCTAATACTAGATGCTAAATACTTCAAGTTATGACTACAATGCAAAATGCAAAGCTAGTATCTATGCATGAGATACGTGAATGCCAAACTATGCTAATGCAAGCTGGTATCTATGCATGAGATACGTGAATGCTAAACTATGCGAATGCAAAGCTAGTGTCTGTATATGAGATACGTGAATGCCAAACTATGCTAGAGCAAGGCTTGTATCTACATATATGAGACGCGTGAATGCTAAACTACTCGGATGCAAAGCTAGAATCAATTCATGAGATACGTAATTTCTAAACTATGCTAGAGCCAAGCTTGTATCTAATCATGGGCTACGTAAATGCTAAACTATGCTAGAGCAAAGCTTGTACCTATGCATGAGATTCTTAAATGCTAAACTACGGTTTTGTGAAACTATTATCCTTGTACAGTATACTTAAAGGCTAAACTATGGGAATGCTATAAACTTATAAACTTTTAAACAGTATGCAAAAGCTATGACGAAGACGGGATTGGATGGTAGGTAAAATGCTTAATTATCATTAACAACAATGTCATATGTGGTTTAGTATGTGGTGGGATGGCATCTGGGGGGGTTGTAGGCTCGACCCTTTCGTATGCCCTATATATGAGCATACCGAATTGGATATTACAGGTGATGTTAATGAGGTTAAGGTTTTACCGAAAAGGTTTGCAAAAGCTATTTTTCAAATACTAAAACTATATGAACTCGCCAACCATTGTGTTGACTTTGTTTTCTTACATGCTTTCTCAGGTGACGTACAGGATTAAGCTAAGGCTCAGGATTGCATGCTAGGATGCCCAGTTAGAGGACCTAGTAGATTTTTGGAAAGCACGTGTTTTGGTTATGAAAGCAAATCACTTTTGATATCTTGTATAGATACAAGATAGAAAACAATTGATTCTTTTGATAGGTTTACTTAGTTAAATTATAAAACATTAACAGTTGTGATTTAACTTTGTAATCCTAGTTAAATGTTATTTGTGCTTTAGTAATTCTCAATGTTGATGCTATGTAAACAATCTGATCATCATGATTATCACCCATGATATCACGCCATGGGAACCTTCCACCCGGCGGGACACACGATCCGGCCCGCCGGCTCAGGGTGTGACAGATTGGTATCAGAGCTCAAGGTTATAGAGAATAATAGGTCATTTATTTGAACGGTTTGGCCTAGAGTATAACTTAGGGACCCTTATGTAGAGAACATAAGATCTATGTTTGCATTGTGTCTTCTGCATTCGATCACTGCACTAACCAATATCTTTTTAGTTATGATCAGAATGCCGTCCAGAAGACAACCGACTCTGCTACCAACTCCGCAAACCTCAGCACCTCACTCATCGACACCTACACCACCTGATTCACCACCGCCTCCTTCTCCACTAAACCCTCATCCGAATCAGAATGCAACTCCAGTTCTCGATCCTGCTATCGTTGCTTTGGCAACAATTCTGAGCAGTCAGCTGACAAATCAACTGAAGGATGTCATTCCAGAGATGATCAACAGGATCCAAGGTCACGGTAACAACTGAGGGTCTACGGGGGAAGCTAGTGGAAACACTGGAACTACTTCAAACTGCTCATACAAATCATTTGTAGGATGTAAGCCGCCAAGTTTCAGCGGTGTTGAAGGAGCTGTTGGACTGATCCAATGGCTAGAGAAAATGGAGACCACCTTGGACATCAGCGGTTGTCCAGAACATCATAAAGTTCGCTATGCAGCTGGATCTTTTAGCAAGCGAGCTTTAACATGGTGGAACTCCCAGATTAGAGCTTGAGGCAGAGAAGAAGCACTGGCTATGCCTTGGGAAGATTTCAAAATCCTTCTGAGGAATGAATTATGTCCGAAGCACGAACTTCAGAAGCTGGAGGTCGAACTCTCCAACCATGTGATGAAAGGAGCAGATCACATGACATTCACCACTTGCTATCATGAATTGGTAGCTTTGGTGCCAGAGATGGTGCCATCTCTGGAAAAGTTGATCGATAGATATGTGGTGCAGACTTAGGAATTGCCCACTTACACTCACTGATCACACATTTACCATCGACTTGATACCGATGGAGTTGGGCAGTTTCGACATCATAGTTGGGATGGATTGGCTATCTCTCAATAGTGGAAGTCATCTGTTCTGAAAAGCTACTTCGGATTTCATTGGCGGACGACCGTGTGTTGGAAGTTCGAGGGTTCAAGCAAAGCATAGTGTCAAAATCATATCTTGCATAAAAGCGCGTAAGTGTGTACAGAAGAAATGTATGGCTTTCTTGGCTCACGTGGTGGAGAAGGAGAAAGACAAGAAAACGATACAAGACTTGCCGATAGTAAAGGAATACCCCGAAGTGTTTCCTGAAGACTTACCTGGTTTGCCACATGTGCGACCGGTAGAGTTTCGTATTGATTTGACTCCTGGAGCAACACCTGTTGCTAAATCTCCTTACAGGTTAGCACCTTCAGAGATGCAAGAATTGTCGAATCAACTACAGGAACTACTCGACAAGGGTTTCATCCGACCGAGCTACTCACCTTGGGGAGCTCCGGTATTGTTTATGAAGAAGAAGGATGGATCTTTTCGTATGTGCATAGACTACAGGGAGCTAAACAAACTAACCATCAAGAATCGGTATCCATTACCGAGGATTAATGATTTGTTTGACCAACTACAAGGAGCTCAGTACTTTTCGAAGATTGACTTACGGTCCGGATACCATCAGCTTAGAGTTCAAGACGAAGACATACCAAAGACGGAGTTTCGTACCAGATATGGGCATTATGAGTTTATGGTGATGCCTTTTGGATTGACGAATGCACCCACGGTTTTCAAGGATCTCATGAACCGAGTGTGCAAGCCGTATCTAGATCAATTTGTCATTGTTTTCATTGATGACATACTGATCTATTCCAAAAGAAAAGCAGAGCACGAGCAACATCTTAGAATGATCTTGGAACTTTTGAAGGAAGAGAAACTCTATGCCAAATTCTCTAAGTGTGAATTTTGGTTAAAAGAGGTTCAATTTCTGGGTCATGTAGTCAACAGCGAGGGAATACATGTAGACCCTGCCAAGATTGAAGCAATAAAGAACTGGGATACTCCAAAGACACCGACGGAGATACGTTCCTTTCCAGGCTTAGCAGGCTATTATAGAAGGTTTATCTCAAACTTTTCTAAGATAGCGCTACCACTCACCAAGTTAACACAGAAAAGCGAGCCGTTTGTTTGGGAACAGAAGCAAGAAGATGCCTTTCAGACTTTGAAGCAAAAGCTATGTGATGCTCCAATCTTATCTCTCCCAGACGGTTGTGATGACTTTGTAGTGTACTGTGATGCATCCCATCAGGGACTCGGCTGTGTACTGATGCAACGAGACAAAGTTATCGCGTATGTTTCGAGACAACTGAAGGTTCATGAGAAGAACTACACTACTCATGACCTGGAACTGGGAGCAGTGGTATTCGCATTGAAGATTTGGAGACATTACTTATATGGCACCAAGTGTACCATATTACTGATCACAAGAGTCTGCAACACATATTTGATCAGAAGGAACTCAACATGCGACAGCGACTATGACAGTTCGGCAATTCCGGATTAACCCCGTTAAGTAAAGGTTAACAAAATCAAAACGAAATTACACAATACTGAACTAGAGGGACTAAAGGTGAACAAAACCAGTTTCAAAATAATTAAACTACAAGGTTTCATCTTGCAACTGTGTCAAAGTACGAAATTTTGACTTTGGATAGTCAAAATTCGGATTTCTCTCAATTAAAACCGAAATTCCATGATTAATCCATATTATAGCTAAATTAAACACTCACATAACTCACTTTTATGATGATTAACTGTTAATCATCAGTTATAACTCTAGAAAGGACCGAATTTAATCGATAGCAAGTCAAAAAGTCGAAACCGAAACCCAATCATGTCAAATGTGTAAAACCCGATCAAAATTCTTACAATTGAAGTTCCCTAAACTTCATTCGGCACCTTTAGAGGCAAACTCATTCGAATAATTGATCCAAGAAGCCGTAGACAGAAGGATTTGATTTGAGGATAGCCGAAACTCAACCTAGAAGTCGAGATACTTCAATCTGATATCAAAACAAGTAAGTAATCGTTCCTACACAACCTAAAACAACCGACTAAGAGTAACCCTAAGCTAATTTCTATTTTAAACATCGAATGACAGGAGTTCAAGTTCTAGGGTTCATCGTTTAAACCGAATTGGGGGTTTTGATGCAAACATGTTTAAAAATCAAATTAATCGATGCAGAGAGGTTCGAAGACATCAATGTAATGAAACTCATATGATAGTTTTAACAAACAACTGCGAATTAAACGATTTCTAATTCTAGGGTTTATCTTATAAACGCGTTTGGGGGTTTTGAATCAAATGAACTTGTTAATCAAATTAAACACTACAGAGAGATTTGGAACTCTCTGTTAATGGAAAAAGCTTTTTCAATTTCATAAACATATCACGAATTCTATGATCACGATTTCTAGGGTTCATGTGGTGGAACGATTTGGGGGTTTAGGTTTTAATGAGCATAAGAATCAAATTAAATCTTTCAGGTAGTTTCGAAAACCCCTTTTTAATAAGAACCATATGAGTTTTCGGATTAACATAATCGAATTTGATCAAATCAATTTGAAAGTTTTGATACATATGTTCGAGATGATGCGTACATCATTATATCGTTTGAATTGATGATCCATCGAATTGAAACAACACCTAGGTTCGGTTTGAGTATTGAAACAAAACCCATATGGCTTTGGAACTGATTGAATTCAAATATGGTTCCATTGGGAATCATTTGATTTCGGTTTAGGAAACAAGGGGAACCCGATTTTCTGTTGCTTAAAACCGTTTAAAAACGAATTCATTAACAAAATATGAGATAGATGAGATGTTAGAGTGTGTGTGTGTGTTGGGTTGTAGGTCACGGGTTCGAACCCGGCCTTCAACAGTTTTTGAGATTAAAACAATTTTTAGTGTTTTCTTAATAACTTCTTCGTTTTAAGTCTGTTTCCACCCGTTCAAATTTCATTGGAACCGTAATAGAATCCCGAACAAATTAAAACAATAAAATTTATATTTTTAATCAAAAACACGATCGCGTATATTTACGTATGTTTAAGTTTAATCGTATACGTTTATACGATTTAAACAAACGAAATAAAATTCGTGCATGCTTTTGTATGTACGTTCCACACAATCTAATATACGTGCGTTAACACGTATGTGATAACAAACATGATTTGACATTTCAAATAACGAAACGTTATCGTAAATACACAGATTATTCGTAGAAGGTTGTCTACGCGAATTCACAAGCATTTGATCATTCTGTTTACTATCAAAGGTGCGTACACGGCTCCTTTTCTTATTTTAACTGTTTTGGGGGAGAAAACATGTGCAACAAACATTTTAGATACATATCACTTGCATGAGTTAGCTATTTACTATAAGTGCGAACATAGCATTACAAGTCCTTACATATCGAACCGTTTAGTTCGCCTTAGTGCAAAGCGTGGTAGTTGGAAATAGATCTATTAGGTTTGACAAACCTCACTTGGTAGATTGTAGGTCTACGCAAGTGTTTGACTAGCCAATTCAAACATTACTATTGTTTGTGCTAGACAATAGTGGAAAGGCAAATTACATTCTAACAGTCAGCTTCGGTGTCGACCGCTTATGTAAATAGTACAAATGACTAGCTATCATGACTATGCATGTGTGATTATGTTATCTGCAAACATTTCGTTTCAAACAGTTGTTTCAAACATTTGTGATCAAACAAACCTGTGTATGCACCAACCTTTGTGTTGACTTGATTTACATGTTTTCTCAGGACGTTAAGGTACAAGAACAAGCAAGCATGGACTAGGATGTGGAGTCGCATGCATATTTTAATTCTTGTGTTTGAATTTGGATATTTAAGATTTTGACTTGTAATTTACAGTTTTCAAACCGTTATGTTTGTTATTGTTTTAAAAACGCTTCCGCAACGTTAGAACTTTGATATTACAGTTTTAGACCAAAGTTATGTTTGAAAAGCATATAGAGGTCTTCGTTGTGTCTAATGATCTGAGATCCTGGTTTGTCACGTCCCAAACGGTATGATTCCAAAGACAACATTCAGAACGCGCTATGGCCATTATGAGTTCTTGGTCATGCCATTTGGGTTGACGAACGCTCCAGCAGTATTCATGGATCTCATGAATCGAGTCTGCAAACCTTATCTTGATAAGTTTGTCATTGTTTTCATTGATGACATTCTCATCTATTCTCAGACTGAGGAGGAGCATGCTGAACATCTTCGATTGTTGTTAGAATTACTGAAACAAGAACAATTGTATGCTAAGTTCTCGAAATGTGACTTCTGGATGCGAGAAGTTCAATTCTTGGGTCATATAGTCAATGAAAAGGGCATACATGTTGATCCAGCAAAAATGGAAGCGATTAAGAATTGGGAAGCACCAAAAACTCCTACCGAGGTACGACAATCCTTGGTTTGGTGGGTTATTACCGACGATTCATTAAGGGTTTCTCAAAGATCGCTCAACCACTTACGGCCCTTACTCTCAAAGGGATGAAGTATAACTGGACGGATAAACAGGAAGCTGCATTCCAACTATTGAAACAGAAACTCTGCAATGCACCGATTTTGTCCTTACCGGAAGGGACGGAAGACTTTGTGGTGTATTGTGACGCATCTGCCCAGGGTTTGGGATGTGTGTTGATGCAACATGATAAAGTGATTGCTTACGCTTCAAGACAACTTCGACCACACGAAAAGAATTACACTACTCATGACTTGGAATTAGGAGCAGTGGTATTTGCTTTGAAAATTTGGAGACACTATTTATATGGAACCAAGTGTACCATTTACACTGATCATAAGAGTTTGCAACATATCTTTGATCAGAAGGAACTCAATATGAGACAGCGATGGTGGGTCGAGTTGTTGAACGACTACGAATGCGCGATCAAGTATCATCCGGGAAAAGCTAATGTGGTAGCTGATGCTTTAAGCAGAAAAGACACGACATCAACAAGACGGGTTCGCGCACTTATGATGACGATACATACTGACTTACCTGACAAGGTACGCAGTGCTCAGCTTGAAGCCTTGGAAAAGGATAACTTGGAACAGGAATCCTTACGAGGAATGGAAAAACAATTAGATGTCATGCCTGATGGAACTCGTTATTTGATTAATCGACTTTGGATACCTTTGCATGGTGGTCTAAGGGAACTCGTGATGGATGAAGCGCACAAATCCAGATATTCAGTCCATCCGGGGTCAGACAAAATGTATCATGATTTGAAGGCATTGTATTGGTGGTCTCATATGAAAGCCGACATTGCTAAGTACGTTAGCAAATGTTTGACTTGTTCTAAAGTCAAAGTAGAATATCAAAAACCATCTGGTTTACTGCAACAACCAGAAATACCTATGTGGAAATGGGAACAAATTTCGATGGATTTCATTACTAAGTTACCTCGTACACCAAGTGGTTGTGATACGATATGGGTAATCGTTGACCGATTAACGAAATCTGCACATTTCTTGGCAATTAAAGAAACCGACAAAACGGAGAAACTGACTCGCATCTACATCAAGGAAGTGGTAGCATGACATGGTGTACCAATTTCCATCATATCAGATCGGGATGCCAGATTTACTTCAAACTTTTGGAAATCTCTCCATGAATCGTAACTGTTCATCTACTTGTATTTCTTCAATGAATCGTAACCTCCATACAAAGGTATCCAAAGTCGATTTATGAAATAACGAATTCCATCAGACTTAACATCCAGTTGTTCCTCCATTCCTCGTAAGGATTCCTGTACCAAGTTTTCCTTTTTCAAAGCCTCGATCTGAGCATTGTGCACCTTGTCAGGTAAGTCAGTCTGTATTGTCATCGTAAGTGCACGAACCCGTCTTGTTGAAGTATCTTTTCTGCTTAAAGCGTCAGCTACCACATTAGCTTTTCCCGGGTGATATTTAATCGCGCATTCGTAATCGTTCAACAACTCAACCCATCGTCGTTGTCTCATATTAAGCTCCTTCTGATCAAAGATATGTTGCAAACTCTTATGATCAGTGTAAATAGTGCACTTAGTTCCATACAAGTAATGCCTCCAAATCTTTAAAGCAAAAACCACTGCTCCTAACTCCAAGTCATGAGTAGTGTAATTCTTTTCGTGTGTTCTTAATTGTCTGGAAGCATAAGCAATCACTTTATCACGTTGCATCAACACACATCCCAAACCTTGTGCAGATGCATCACAATACACCACAAAGTCTTCCGTCCCTTCCGGTAAGGACAGAATCGGTGCGCTGCAGAGTTTCTGTTTCAATAACTGGAACGCAGTTTCCTGTTTATCCGTCCAGTTATACTTCGTTCCTTTGTGCGTAAGAGCTGTAAGTGGTTGAGCGATTTTTGAGAAACCCTCAATGAATCGTCGATAATAACCCGCCAAACCAAGGAACTGTCGTACCTCGGTAGGGGTCTTTGGTGCTTCCCAATTCTTAATCACTTCAATCTTCGCTGGATCAACATGTATGCCCTTTTCGTTGACTATATGACCCAGAAATTGTACTTCTCGCATCCAGAAATCACATTTCGAGAACTTAGCGTACAGTTGTTCCTGCTTCAGTAATTCCAATAGCAATCGAAGATGTTCAGCATGTTCTTCTTCAGACTGTGAATAGATGAGAATGTCATCGATGAAAACAATGACAAACTTATCAAGATAAGGTTTACAAACACGATTCATGAGATCCATGAATACAGCTGGAGCGTTTGTCAACCCAAATGGCATGACCAAGAACTCATAATGGCCATAGCGTGTCCTGAATGCTGTCTTCGGGATATCCTCCTCCTGGACTCTTAGTTGATGATAACCAGACCTGAGATCAATCTTCGAGTAGTAACTCGAACCTTGCAACTGATCGAACAGATCGTCAATTCTGGGTAACGGATACCGGTTTTTGATAGTAACCTTGTTCAATTCCCGGTAATCGATACACATACGGAAAGTTCCATCCTTCTTCTTTACAAACAAAACTGGAGCTCCCCACGGTGAAAAACTAGGTCGTATGAAACCCTTATCCAACAACTCTTGCAATTGTGTGGATAACTCTTGCATCTCTGACGGTGCAAGTCGATAAGGCGCCCTAGCTATCGGTGCTGCATCCGGTGTCAGGTCGATTCGAAATTCCACCTGTCTGATAGGCGGTAATCCCGGCAAGTCTTCTGGAAATACCTCCGGAAATTCACAAACTACTGGTATATCTTCAATCTTCTTCTCAGCTACCGGCTTTTCAGTTATAAGTGCTATAACTGCCGTATGACCTTTACGCAGACATTTGTGTGCTTTCATACAAGATATGAGACGCAGTGGCGTACTGCATTTCTCGCCTTGTACATATAATGTCTCTCCCTGCGGAAGAGGTATGCGAACAATCTTTTCATGGCATACGATTTCAGCCTGGTTTTTGGATAACCAGTCCATGCCAATGACTACATCAAAACTGCCTAAGGCAATAGGCATAAGATCAATTTCTAATGTCTGACCCATCAAATCAAGGATACATCCCTTAAATATATTTTTCACTACAATCAACTTACCATCAGCTAATTCCACAATGTATGGACTATCTAAGGCAGTAGGACTAACATTTAGCAACTTAGCAAGTGAACTAGATACAAAACTCCGATCGGCACCAGTGTCAAATAACATAGAGGCATAGTGATTATTTAAGAGGAACGTACCCGTAACAATGTTGGGATCCTCCCGTGCTTGACGTCCTCCAATCACAAACGCCCTGCCTCTAGCACCATTGTTGTTGTTGTTGTTATTGTTGTTGTTGTTGTTGGTGCCATTACCATTACCGTTGCCATTACCATTGCCATTGACATTATTGTCTCCGCCTTTCTTGAGTTGTGGGCAATCTTTCTTAAAATGCCCCATCTTGCCACACTCAAAACAACCCTTCGGTGCGTTGTTCTGGTTATTATTCTGGTTGTTGTGGTTGTTCTGTAGCTCCCCGCGACAATCCTTAGCCGTATGTCCAATCTTGCCACACCTCTGGCACTTAGCTCTATCACACTGATTACCTGCATAATGATACCCACACCTGTTGCACTTTGGGTGTTTACCAATATAACCCCCCGATGATGATGATTGCTGACCACTGCTTGAATTATGATAAGACTTGTTTGAGTCTTGCTTCCGGTTTTGCTGATATGATTGTTGGTTGTTACCCTTGGAGTTGTTACCTTCCCACTTCCTTTTATGATCTCCCACCTTGGTAGCAGATGTTCGTTTAGGCAGAGTCCCCTGTAATACTGCCTGATCAGTAAGCTGATGCGCTAAACGAACAGCTTGTTGAATGGTGGTGGGATTTGCTGGAGTAACCAACCCCTGAATCTGAGGCACTAGTCCTCCAATATATCTTTCTATCCACTTGCTGGCTGGAGTAGCCATGTGTGGTAGAAGTCTGGCCAATTCATGTGACCGGGTCGTGTACTCTTCGATATTTGACCCCTCCATCTTGAGGTGCCAATATTCCTCCTCCAGCTTCTGCATCTCGCTGCGAGGACAGTACTCCTCTTGCAGTAAAGTTTTGAAGCCGTTCCATGTCAAGGCATTAGCCTCTCCCAACCCCAGAGTCTGAACATTCGAGTTCCACCAAGTTAATGCTGGACCCTCCAATGTTCCCGTAGCAAACTTCACCTTGCTTTCGTCAGGGCAGTTGCACATTTCAAACACAGACTCCGCCTTTTCAATCCACCGAAGGAGTCCTATGGCCCCCTCCGACCCTTTGAAATTGTGTGGCTTACAGTCCAAGAACATCTTGAACGTGCATACCTGTGGGTTAACCAGTCCCCCAGCTGGACCATGTGGTCCTGTGTTGTGTGTCTGAGCATATTGTGCGATTGCCTCTGCGACTCTGTTGTTAATTAGCTCGTTGAGCTCAGCAAATGTCATGTGGATGTTTCCGTCAGCCATTTTCTTCCTATTTACAAGAAGTGTTAACGTGTTATCAAAGTCCAATGTAACATGTGTAAGCAAAACAACAAACACAACATGTATATATAAATCAACACAACTGTTGGAAATAAATAATAGTTTTCAATATATAGAAATTTGATTTGAGTACAATACTTTTGAAATCAAACATAAGTTTTCAGACATCTAATGTAGGAACACAACCCGTTCCTAATAAGTTTAAACAAAACAAAAGAAATCAATCATCCTCAACCGTGGATTCAGGATCGGAATCAACAACTGGTGCTGGTTCCTCCTCCTCCTCCTCTTCATTCTCTTCCTCATTCTCGGAGGCCACTAAATCTTCCAAGGCTTCAACCCTGCCCTCCAGAATCTCGGCTCGGTTCTCCGAAGCTTCAAGACGATCAATCAAGTTAATCATCTCATCCCGCATATCATGAACCAGATGGGCAAGATTATCCTGCCTCTCAATAGCATCCCATAGTTCCTGAGAGCTTTGTGCTATCCTGTCTTCTGCCACATCCAAATCCTCGCGCAGTTTGGCGATCTCCTCAGCGTCCGTCCTTTGCCTCTTAGGCTCAGGAGCATCTAGTACTGGTGGTGGATGTGTAGAAGGTCCCTCAGCAGTGATCTGCTGAGTGCCCTCCACTGGCTCTTCCTCCGGATCCTCATCCGGGTCCTCGTCTGGATCCTCCTCTGGATCCTCGTCTGGGTCCTCGTCTGGATCCTCCTCTGGATCCTCGTCTGGGTCTGAGTCATCCCCCTCATATGGTGGAGGAGATGGAATAGGTGGTGGTGGTGGTGATGACGGTGGTGCCGGAACTATCGGTTCCTCGTCCTCGGAATCATCAATGTAAATGAAAGGTACTGATGATGATGCCATGCCTGTTACATAATACCATATGTAAGTGCAGTGCCATGGAATGTGTAAACAAGTCAATTACATGATGTCATATGTAATTTCTAAGTAGTATGTATAAGTATATGTGTCTAATGTCTAACAATCATAGTCTAAGTCTACAAATGCAAACCTAGTTCGCTATAACCAATGGCTCTGATACCAATCTGTCACACCCCCAATTTCCAACTAACGGAATCATACCGTTTGGGAACGTGACAAACCAGGATCTCAGATCATTAGACATAGCGAAGACCTCTATATGAATTTCAAAACATACTTTGGTCTTTAAAACATAACATCAGAGTTTTCAAAAGTTGCGGAAGCGTTATAAAACCAGTAACAGTTGTAAAATGTAAAATACAATACAAAGTTTCAAATGTTCAAATCCAAATATCTAAAATGTTTAAAATGCATGCGACTCTATCTCCTAGTCCATGCCGGCTTTAATGCGCGCCTTAGCGTCCTGAGAAAACATGTAAATCAAGTCAACACAAAGGTTGGTGCATAACACAGGTTTTAAGTATTCACAATGGTCAAAACAACAGTTTGAATATCAAAGTTCGTAGATAACATAATCACACATGCACAGTCATGATAGCTAGTCATATAAACTATTTACATAAGTGGTCGACACCGAAGCTGACGAATTGCCATGCTATAGCATGTTTTTGCCTTGCCACCATCGTCTAGCACAACAATAGTAAAATTGTGTTTGGCCAGTCAAACACCTGCGTAGATCCCATCTACCAGGTGAGGTTTGTCAAACCTAATAGATCTATTTCCAACTACCACGCTTTGCGCTACGGCAAACTAAACGGTTCGAGGTGTGTAAGGACTTTCAAATTGCTATGTTGTCACATAATGTAAACAGCTAACTCATGCAAGTGATATGTATCTAAAAATAGTTTGTTGCGCATGTTTTCTCCCCCAAAACAGTTTAAAATAAGAAAGGGGCCGTGTACGCACCTTTGATTTTAGCAGAATGATCAAACACTTGTGAACTTGCGTAGAAATCCTCTACGAAGAATCTGTGGTTTAATAATAACTCAGTGTTATTCGAGATGTCGTTTTGTGCTTGAAATCACATACGTGTCAACACACGTATGCTAAAGTGTTAGAAATGTGCATACGTAAATACGCGTGACTTTGAAATCGTTTAAATAAAATCACATACGATTTTATTTAAATAAACGTAATTATACGCGATTTCGTTTTCGGATTAAAATACCATTTTTATCATTCCAATTGGTTCGGGATGAAATTCTGGTTCCAACGAAATTCGAACGGGTTAAAACGGAGTTCGTACGCGAAAGTTATGACAAAAATACTAAAATAACCTTAAAAATCCTAAAAATGGTTAGGGCCGGGTTTCGAACCTGTGACCTCTACCCACATTCCCACGCCCATACCATCTCCTCTATTCCAATTTTTGTTAACATATCTGATTCTTAATTCTTATAAGCCCAATCGGCCCACTAACCTTATAGTTAATCATAACCGAATAATTGAAGTCCGAATAACCTACCAATTCGATTCAGATTGGTCCTCAAACCTTAGGGCTTTGGTTCAGGGGACCCAATCGAGTTCGATCATGCAACCAATTTGATAATTTAACCCCACAGTAATGTAATTTGATCTAATCTAATTTCGAAAACGTGTCTTAACCCCACAATTCGATTTCATCAAATCCGCTTATGTTAGGCTGTAATTTCTTAGGGGTTTCATCACATAGGATATTTCGAACCTATCTATCCCATTTAATTTGAATATGATAAGCAGCAAGATCGAAAACCCCAAAAAGTTTTAACTCAAGAACCTTAGATTAGACAACCCATCAATTCGTTATAGTTTGATAAAATTATCATGTGCTTACCCTAAATCGGAACACTCTGAATCTAACTATAATAATCAATTTGATTCTTGAACTCGTTTGTATGGAAATCCCCAAAACCGTTTTGCTCAAGAACCCTAGAATCCAAAATGCTATAATTCGACGTTATTAGTCGAAATTGATTTGGGATTAACCTTAGTCGTCCCTCTCTGAAAGTACCTACATACTTTAATTTTATTTTTAAACTCTTTAAGATTAAAACCCCCAAAAACCGATTTGTTCTAAAACCATAGTAATCGAACACTATCAATTCGAGATTTTCAGATGTAATTGAGTTAGGGATTCGTTTAATCGGCCCTTTTAGGTGATGTAGGATTGAAAACTTACCGGATTAATTGTCGAATTGATGAAGATCAACTTCTAGCCCTAGTTTCGGCCCCCCTCAAGATCGATTCTTCACACCGAAACTTCCCCGATCGAATTGCTGCTTGAAACCACTTCTAATGATGCCGACTAATGTGAAAGAATGCTCAATTGTGTGAGATGTTGTCGAATTATGTGAGTTTTATTACTAGGGGCTACGGTTTCACATTTTTGTATTCAATCTTGATAAATTCTGATGATTGATGCCCCCATAACGTCTAATAACTATTAATAATCATAATTATGATGATTATGATGATTCAATTTCGGTTACAACTCGGTTTTGATGTGAATTCCGAATTTAATTGATATTTTTTGGCCGAAATTTGACTTTAAAAAGTCAAAATTGATCATTCTAATCATTTACAAGTTAAAACCCTATAATCTAAGTGTTTTAGGCTTATTTCGATTAATTCAAACCCTTATAATTTGCTTTGGATCAATTTCTTGACATTTCGGTTAATAAAGTTGAACCGAAAATCCCGAATTGTCACTAATCGGGCTTCTTAGAACATTGCTGGGCTTGATTAATCCAATTGGGCCTCTTAAATACAACTGGGCCTATTATGGACTCATTGGGCCTACCTTGGCCTCATTGGGCCTACCCTGGGCCTACTTTGGCCTTATTTGGCCTACTTGGGCCTTAGTGGGCCTTCCTTGTTTTCCTTGAGCCTAAATTGACCTTATTGGGCCTTCCTTGTCTTGTTGGGCCTGTGATCTAATCATTTTCAGTTAACAAGGTTAATCCAAAAAGTCGGATTGTCACACATAAGTCCTTGGGAACTCGTTTAGACATGAGTACCGCCTATCATCCGCAAACCGACGGCCAGAGTGAACGTACGATTCAGACGCTCGAGGATATGTTACGAGCTTGTGTCATTGATTTTGGTGATAGCTGGGAAAACCACTTACCGTTAGTGGAATTCTCTTACAATAACAGTTATCTTACGAGTATTCAGGCAGCTCCGTTTGAAGCTTTATATGGTCGTAAATGTCGTTCACCGGTTTGCTGGGTTGAAATTGGTGATAGTCAGATTACAGGTCCTGAACTAGTATACGAAACGATAGATAAGATAGTTCAAATCCGGAACCGTATGGCAGCGTCCCGGGATCGACAAAAGAGTTACGCTGACAAACATCGTAAGCCGTTGGAATTTCAAGAAGGAGACCGAGTTCTTCTAAAAGTATCACCTTGGAAAGGTGTGATACGATTCGGCAAGCGCGGAAAGCTTAGCCCATGTTACGTAGGACCTTTTGAGATTCTGAAAAGGATTGGTCCGGTTGCGTATCAACTACAATTACCGGATGAACTCAGTGGAGTTCATGATGTCTTTCACATTTCGAACTTAAAGAAATGTCTTTCTGATGAGACATTGATTGTACCACTGGAAGAAATACAAGTGGATGAACAATTATGATTCATTGAAGAACCAGCTAAAATCATGGACCGAGAGGTCAAACAACTCAAACAAAGCAAGATTCCGATAGTCAAAGTCCGGTGGAATTCAAGAAGTGGACCTGAATTCACATGGGAAAGCAAAGATCAAATGATGAAGAAGTATCCTCATCTGTTCAAAACAACAACTGCAAACACTAAGAAGACACGTTAAATTTCGGGATGAAATTCCTTCAACAAGGGGATGACGTGATGCTTCACACATCAACACTTCAGATTTCAAACTGTAAGCACAAACATATTATACAAGTGGTTTTGTTATAAACATTGCGCTACATTACATCTTATGTGCTACATTTCATATGTTACATTACATGGTAGTGCAAACATGATTAGTTTCAAACATTTGCTATGTGCGAGGTTACATAGTACAAACAATTGCGAACATTCACTATGTGAAAGATTACATGGCACAATATGATCAAACACAAACATTCACAGTTATGCGTACTAACTGGTGTGCACGCAAACAAATAGTTACATAGAACTATCACACTTAGGTGTGATGTTTCAAACATCGAACCTTGTGTGTGAGCACACACAATGATCAGATATCACACTAACACGTACGATTTGAACTCACAAGTAATTTCTTAACCCCTTTCAACATTTAACAATTTTCGGGACGAAAATTCCTTCAACAAGGGGATGATGTGACAGTTCGGCAATTCCGAATTAACCCCGTTAACTAAAGGTTAACAAAATCAAAACGAAATTACACAATACTGAACTAGAGGGACTAAAGGTGAACAAAACCAGTTTCAAAATAATTAAACTACATGGTTTGATCTTGCAATTGTGTCAAAGTACGAAATTTTGACTTTGGATAGTCAAAATTCGGATTTCTCACAATTGAAACCGAAATTCCATGATTAATCCATATTATAGCTAAATTAAACACTCACATAACTCACTTTTATGATGATTAACTGTTAATCATCAGTTATAACTCTAGAAAGGACCGAATTTAATCAATAGCAAGTCAAAAAGTCGAAACCAAAACCCAATCATGTCAAATGTGTAAAACCCGATCAAAATTCTTACAATTGAAGTTCCCTAAACTTCATTCGGTACCTTTAGAGTCAAACTCATTCGAATAATTGATCCAAGAAGCCGTAGACAGAATGATTTGATTTGAGGACAGCCGAAACTCAACCTAGAAGTCGAGATACTTCAATCTGATATCAAAACAAGTAAGTAATCGTTCCTACACAACCTAAAACAACCGACTAAGAGTAACCCTAAGCTAATTTCTATTTTAAACATCGAATGACAGGAGTTCAAGTTCTAGGGTTCATCGTTTAAACCGAATTGGGGGTTTTGATGCAAACATGTTTAAAAATCAAATTAATCGATGCAGAGAGTTTCGAAGACATCAATGTAATGAAACCCATATGATAGTTTTAACAAACAACTGCGAATTAAACGATTTCTAATTCTAGGGTTTATCTTATAAACGCGTTTGGGGGTTTTGAATCAAATGAACTTGTTAATCAAATTAAACACTACAGAGAGATTCGGAACTCTCTGTTAATGGAAAAACCTTTGTCAATTTCATAAACATATCACGAATTCTATGATCACGATTTCTAGGGTTCATGTGGTGGAACGATTTGGGGGTTTAGGTTTTAATGAGCATAAGAATCAAATTAAATCTTTCAGGTAGTTTCGAAAACCCCTTTTTAATAAGAACCATATGAGTTTTCGGATTAACATAATCGAATTTGATCAAATCAATTTGAAAGTTTTGATACATGTGTTCGAGATGATGTGTACATCATTATACCGTTTGAATTGATGATCCATCGAATTGAAACAACACCTAGGTTCGGTTTGAGTATTGAAACAAAACCCATATGGCTTTGGAACTGATTGAATTCAAATATGGTTCAATTGGGAATCATTTGATTTCGGTTTAGGAAACAAGGGGAACCCGATTTTTTGTTGCTTAAAACCGTTTAAAAACGAATTCATTAACAAAATATGAGATAGATGAGATGTTAGAGTGTGTGTGTGTGTTGGGTTGTTGGTCACGGGTTCGAACCCGACCTTCAACAGTTTTTGAGATTAAAACAATTTTTAGTGTTTTCTTAATAACTTCTTCGTTTTAAGTCTGTTTCCACCCGTTCAAATTTCATTGGAACCGTAATAGAATCCCGGACAAAGTAAAACAATAAAATTTATATTTTTAATCAAAAAAACGATCGCGTATATTTACGTATGTTTAAGTTTAATCGTATACGTTTATACGATTTAAACAAACGAAATAAAATTCGTGCATGCTTTTGTATGTACGTTCCACACAATCTAATATACGTGTGTTAACACGTATGTGATAACAAACATGATTTGACATTTCAAATAACGAAACATTATCGTAAATACACAGATTATTCGTAGAAGGTTGTCTACGCGAATTCACAAGCATTTGATCATTCTGTTTACTATCAAAGGTGCGTACACGGCCCCTTTCTTATTTTAACTGTTTTGTGGGAGAAAACATGTGCAACAAACATTTTAGATACATATCACTTGCATGAGTTAGCTATTTACTATAAGTGCGAACATAGCATTACAAGTCCTTACATATCGAACCGTTTAGTTCGCCTTAGTGCAAAGCGTGGTAGTTGGAAATAGATCTATTAGGTTTGACAAACCTCACTTGGTAGATTGTAGGTCTACGCAAGTGTTTGACTAGCCAATTCAAACATTACTATTATTTGTGCTAGACAATAGTGGAAAGGCAAATTACATTCTAACAGTGAGCTTCGGTGTCGACCGCTTATGTAAATAGTACAAATGACTAGCTATCAAGACTATGCATGTGTGATTATGTTATCTGCAAACATTTCGTTTCAAACAGTTGTTTCAAACATTTGTGATCAAACAAACCTGTGTATGCACCAACCTTTGTGTTGACTTGATTTACATGTTTTCTCAGGTGGTTAAGGTACAAGAACAAGCAAGCATGGACTAGGATGTGGAGTCGCATGCATATTTTAATTCTTGTGCTTGAATTTGGATATTTAAGATTTTGACTTGTAATTTACAGTTTTCAAACCGTTATGTTTGTTGTTGTTTTAAAAACGCTTTCGCAACGTTAGAACTTTGATATTACAGTTTTAGACCAAAGTTATGTTTGAAAAGCATATAGAGGTCTTCGTTATGTCTAATGATCTGAGATCCTGGTTTGTCACGTCCCAAACGGTATGATTCCGTTAGTCGAAATTTGGGGGTGTGACAGCGACGTTGAGTTGAACTTCTGAATGATTACGACTGTGTGATCAAGTACCATCCGGGCAAGGCAAATGTTGTAGCTGATGCCTTGAGTCGGAAGGAATGGGTCAAACCCTTGCGCGTCAGAGCAATGGGGATGACTGTGCACAACAAGAGACTGTTGAACGAGGAAACCTGAATAAAGAACTAGATTGGGGAGCAGAAAAGCAATTTGAAACAAAGCATGATGAAATCTTCTACTACAAGGATCGTGTGTGGATTCCTACAGTGGATGAATTGAGAAAGCTTATCTTTGATGAAGCACACACGACCAAGTACTCTGTGCATCCCGGTGCTGATAAAATGTACCAAGACTTACGGGCGTCTTATTGGTGGCCGGGTATGAAGAAAGACATAGCCGAGTACGTTGGTTGATGCCTTACGTGTGCCAAAGTGAAGGCGGAACACCAAAAACCGTCAGGTTTACTAGAACAGCCTCAAATTCCACTTTGGAAGTGGGAACAGATAGCTATGGACGTTGTTACCAAGCTACCCCGCACTTCCAGTGGTCATGACACTATTTGGGTTATCGTTGACCGATTAACCAAATTTGCTCATTTCTTGCAATTGCGAGAGACTTACACGATGGATAAATTGGCAAGACTTTACATCAACGAGATAGTGGTACGCCACGGTGTGCCATTATCTATCATATCAGATCGTGATAGCATATTCACATCAAGGTTCTTGCAATCATTGCAGAAATCTCTAGGGACACACTTAAATCTGAGTACAGCTTACCATCGCACAAACGGATGGTCAGAGCTGGAGGACATGTTGAGAACCCGTGTTTTAGAATTCGGTGGGAATTGGGATTCGCATTTACCACTGATCGAATTCTCCTATAACAACAGTTATCATAGTAGTATCGGATGTGCACCGTTCGAGGCTCTCTATGGTCGAAAATGTCGATCGCCGATCTATTGGTCTGAGGTGGGAGATAATAGAATAACTGGGCCAGAACTCATTCAAGAAACTACAGAAAAAATTGCTCAGATACAACAAAGGCTACAAGCAACCCGAAGCAGACAAAAGAGCTATGCCGACAAACAGCGCAAGCCGCTGGAATTCCAAGTGGGAGACCGCGTCATGCTTAAGGTATCCCATGGAAAGGCGTACTCCGTTTTGCAAAGAAAGACAAACTAGCACCACGGTACGTGGGACCGTTCGAGATCATCGAACGTGTTGGTCTTGTGGCGTACAGACTAAGATTACCAGATGAACTTAGTGGTGTACACGACGTGTTTCACGTCTCAAACTTGAAGAAATGCCTTGCTAACGAATCACTCGTCATACCAGTTGAAGAAATTAAATTGGATGAACATTTACACTTTGTCCAGGAACCTTTGGAGATTATGGATCGCAAGGTTAAGAAACTGAGGCGAAGCCGTATTCCGATTGTCAAGGTTCGTTGGAACTCAAAGCGCGGACCCGAGTTCACTTGGGAACGCGAAGATCACATGAAGCTTAAGTATCCCCAACTGTTTACAGAGGAAGCCGTACCGGATAATGATTCTTAAATTTCGAGACGAAATTTCTCTAACAAGGGGAGACTGTAACATCAGTGCCGAAAACGTACCGGAACAGCGATCTGCACAGTAACTTGCACAGTAACTCAGGTACAAACTACGTGAACTATGTATACGCTATTAACATCTTGATGCTTGACACTAAACTATTATGCTATCGTTTCTGAAATCTGATTAAATCTCAAGGTTTAACAGTCAGAAACACATCAGACAACACTGAATTGATACACAAATATTTGATTTAATGCTATTTTGTATAAACGTATGCGAGGTTGAACAAAGCAAAGTAATAACGGACGGCGTTACAGGAATGCTAAATGGACGGATTATTCGTATAGGTGACGATCTGTACGAATACATCTGAAAGTTTAACGTTCTGAAATGATGACTGAAAAGTAGAAAACAAGAATCAGAAAGTGAAACCAACGTCGTGTTCGTTCGGGTGACGATTCAAACGAAAACGAAAAACGAAAAACGAAACGAACGAACGATAATAATTTAAAATAATTAAATATTTAACATTTATTAGGAATTACAATCTTTTAAAACTTAAAAGTAAATTGATTTTATTTAAAATACTTAAAATGCGCGTAAAAATTCGGAAACGCAACGGAGACGAGAAACGAGCAAACAAAACAAAACCGAACACGCACGGGGTATAAATACCCTAAATGAACCCATTTTCTTCATTTTTATCTTTCATTCTCTCTCTAAAACTCCCATTTCCGGCTCCTTTCTCTCTCACTAACTTCTCTCTACCATAAATCACTCAAAACTCCACCATTTTACAAGATCTTGGTGCCAAATCGAAGCTACAAACGTCCTCTACATAGAAGTACAACTGATCTGAGGGTTTAAACAGCAAAACCTTGTGGTAATGAGCTTTGAAAGTTCGAAAAAAGTAGGGTTTTTGTCACCCTTTGTTCGACCTAAACCCTCAACCAGTCTAGAACCCTTACACACTAACCCTACACCTTCGTCAACACTCTAGCACGTAACACAACCATGGAAAACCACCCTACAACAGATGGTGATCGAGGGAGATGATGATGATCAGTGCGGCCATGAGGGAGACAGGTCGGCGAACCTGCGACGGGCCGAACCTCCAACAGCTGAACCATGGGATGGAGCGGGTCAGTCAACAACAATCTGCATGAGCCAAACCTACCTGTCAATCGAACCTCATTGGGACGAACCTGTGCTGCAAACCTGATCATCACCGAACCTGGGTCATGGACGAACCTTCATGGCAAACCCTTGGTCGAACCTTAGATCACCGAACCCAACCATATGGTGAACCTTGTACCTGGCCAAACCCATGACAAAGCCGAACCTTCATTGTCACGAACCATGGGTGAACACCGAACCCATTCATGCGAACCAATGGGTTTTCACGAACCTGAGGGAGCACGAATCTCGAATCGCGAATTGGAAGCAGCCGAACCCTAGTGTGAGGCGAACCATTAGTGGTGGACTAGAGTTGAACAAACCTAGAAAGGTCGAACCTAAGTCCTGGCCGAACCTTAGTGCTGCTGATAGGTTCGCTGCTTCCATTTGTTACCCGATTGCAATGATTCGGCAAACAGTAGCATCATTCGATCAAGAAACCTAAGCCATGCAAGCCTTTCGGCCCAAAAGTGGCCCACACTCGCCACGGTCAAAATACGTTATCCGGCCCAAGAGACTGTCTCGGCCCACAGCTTACTGTTTCGACCCACACACCTTCGGCCCAGCAGCAAGCATTCAGCCCATAACATACGGCCCAATGTTAATGGATTTGGTCCACATAATTACAATACTAACAAACACCTCTAACACTTATATAATTAACATGTGTATGATTATGATGGTATATTACTACAAAAGTGGTGGAAAGCTCTTTGGTTTAATGAACCTCATACATCATAAAGCTTTGTTCTTCAAACTTGCTAACAAAGGATGTCAAAGGTAATGTGCAAGTTTGATGCAAAACCTAAGTATTATCTAGGAACTATTTTGGATTTCAAGTCTTGTAGATTAATTATGGTTAAGACAAGTGTAACATAATATTACATACAAAGCTTTAACTCAAAATAGTTAAGTGTTAGAAAATCTATGACAATTGAATAAGGGCCAAATGAAGACCAAGACCAAGACTCACAAGTGTTAGCCAACTCTAGGGCTAACACATACACTCATACGCATCAACTATAACTTATACTTATAAGATACAAAAAAACGTGAAATCAATACAGGATCTTGAAAACAACCACAAGTACAACAACGAGCGCGTGCATTTCTTGTCTATACTTAGTCAACCATTTCAACAAGGTGAGTTCATTTGTCCCTTTTCAAACGAATTGATTTTACTTCGGGACTGAGAAGCATGTTATACATTTTAAACAAGTATTGAAATGTTTTATAAATGATTTTACACTTATTCATAATGCTAATACCAATGCTCATGCTTGTTACACTTATTCTAAAAGCTAAAAGCTAAGACTTTAACCTAAGTGCTAATACTACATGCTAATCCGAATACTAATGCTATATGCTACATGCTAATGCTAGTACTTATGTTACAAGCTACTTGCTCAACTAAATGCTAATGCTAATGCTATGAACTACATGCTACAACACGATGCTGATGCTAATGCTACAAGCTACATGCTAAACTATATGCTAATGCTATGAACTACATGCTACAACACGATGCTAATGCTAATACTACAAGCTACATGCTACACTATATGCTAATGCAAATGCTATGAACCATATGCTCCAACTATATGCTAATACTAGATGCTAAATACTTCAAGTTATGACTACAATGCTAAATGCAAAGCTAGTATCTATGCATGAGATACGTGAATGCCACACTATGCTAATGCAAGCTGGTATCTATGCATGAGATACGTGAATGTTAAACTATGCGAATGGAAAGCTAGTGTCTGTATATGAGATATGTGAATGTCAAACTATGCTAGAGCAAGGCTTGTATCTACATATATGAGATGCGTGAATGCTAAACTACTCGGATGCAAAGCTAGACTCAATTCATGAGATACGTAATGGCTAAACTATGCTAGAGCAAAGCTTGTATCTAATCATGGGCTACGTAAATGCTAAACTATGCTAGAGCAAAGCTTGTACCCATGCATGAGATTCGTAAATGCTAAACTACGGTTTTGTGAAACTATTATCCTTGTACAGTATACTTAAAGGCTAAACTATGGGAATGCTATAAACTTATAAACTTTTAAAACAGTATGCAAAAGCTATGACGAAGACGGGATTGGATGGTAGGTAAAATGCTTAATTATCATTAACAACAATGTCATATGTGGTTTAGTATGTGGTGGGATGGCGTCTGGGCGGGTTGTAGGCTCGACCCTTTCGTATGCCCTATATATGAGCATACCGAATTGTATATTACAGGTGATGCTAATGAGGTTAAGGTTTTACCGAAAAGGTTTGCAAAAGCTATTTTTCAAATACAAAAACTATATGAACTCACCAACCATTGTGTTGACTTTGTTTTCTTACATGCTTTCTCAGGTGACGTATAGGATTAAGCTAAGGCTCAGGATTGCATGCTAGGATGCCCAGTTAGAGGACCTAGTAGATTTTGGAAAGCACATGTTTTGGTAATGGAAACAAATCACTTTTGATATCTTGTACAGATACAAGATAGAAAACAATTGATTCTTTTGATAGGTTTACTTAGTTAAATTATAAAACATTAACAGTTGTGATTTAACTTTGTAATCCTAGTTAAATGTTATTTGTGCTTTAGTTATTCTCAATGTTGATGCTATGTAAACAATCTGATCATCATGATTGTCACCCACGATATCACGCCACGGGAACCTTCCGCCCGGCGGGACACACGATTCGGCCCGCCGGCTCGAGGTGACAATTAGTTTCCCACTCTTTGACTGTAATCATTGGTTTGAAGAGTAAGTGGCATCAAGAAACCTGGATTGGGTTCAAATAGTATATATAATTATTGCTGTTAAGGTGATGCTCCTTTTAAGATTAAAGATTTAAGCCTCATCAAATACAGATTGATGTAAAAAATATTGTTTAAAAAAAAAAAAAAACATGGCATGCTTACTCTTCAAACTTTAACCCTATCTTTAAGCTTTTATTTATGTTCGTTTGCAAGGTACTTCGTCAAGCAAACCATATGAGGGTTTGTTATCCATTTATGTTATAATTGTTGGATAAATCTTGTACCTAAACAATTTATTTAAAGTTTTCCTAAAAGACTTGATTGAGTTATTTAATAGAAATAACTACTATTATAACTAGGTAGGGTAACCTTGTGGAGATAGCCTAGTGGTAAGGATGTTGAGCCTCAACCTTGAGGTCATGGGTTCTAGTCATGGGGTGAATATTTCTCCGCAAGGTCACCGACCCGGGTGCTTGTGCCCGTGGTTTACCCGTTACCCTCGGTTAGTCTGGTATTGAGGGGGCCCAGGGTTTACCACGCAAGTGGGTTCCCCGATCATAACTAGGTAGGGTTGTCTCAAGCGTTTCCGAGACCCTTGATAGCTTTTAAATTCGGGACCCTTCTCTTACACCTAATACAATAACAACACGTACCCAATGATATCTCACTTTGTGGGTTTGGTGGGAGAGATGAAGATAAACATTATCCTTACCTCAATGTGTAGAAATGTTGCTTCGTGAGAGATTCTCAAATTTTTATTTTTTATTTCTTTATTTTTATTTATTTTTTATAGAACAATAACAAAAACATAGACAAAAATCAACATAACATGAACACACAAATATCATGCATAAGACAAGCATAAGCAAGCATAAGATTGTGCATAATGATATATAACAGACTAATCAGCCTAGGTAGAACCCACATAATATTTAACGTTAAAACAGATCATTCTTTATCAGGGGTTGAGTAAAAGTTTATGGCGTAGGTAAAAAAATTATTTATCTATTTGTTATGTGTAAAATTTTTAAAGTAACTTTTTTTTCTCGTTTTTTAGACGCAAATTCTTTGGATAAAATATTTATAATCAATTTCTTTTAAAAAAATCTTTTTCAATCACACACAAAAACAGCTTAACTAGTCACAAGAAACTAAGCAAGTATCAACTAACAGACTAACAGCTTAAACAACTTAACCATTTACCAAAACCCTAAATAATTTAACAACTAATGAACTAACTTAGACTCGCATGCAAGTATCAAGTATCAATTGTAATAGTACAATACCAATAGCCAAAATACCAGTTACCATAAATAATTCAATAACTAAACCCATGCAATGGTGTAATTAGTTTGGAGAAGATTATCTTTGCCGTTCAAAAAAAAATTCAATAACTAAACATAAATAATTTAAGAAATGAAGTAATATACTAATCTAGCAAAGTTACAAACTAACCTCAGTCCGGAAACCGACACATACCAGTGGTCCATTACCCCAACAGACAACAGTCCAGCGCCTAGACATACATTAGTACTCTGGCACTCTTGCGGACAAAAGTTCAAAATTTGACGCAGGCTAGCACTTCGGTCTATGGTGACAAAAAATTGAGAGTGAATTAGAATAGAAAAAAAGTAGAAACCCTAAGGACAGATAAAATCTAGAGTGAAGTATTATAGAGAAAGGCAAAGTGACGACTCAACGAGTCGACGGTGGATTAAAAATGAAGTGGTCGAGAGTGAAGCTGATTCATCATCTTTCACATATCTCGCTCGAAGATTGATTTGATTCTTCGATCGACTTCGACTCCCTTGCTCCTAGAAAGTAGACACACTTGATTAAAAAGAAAAAGCTCACATACACACATAGTTTTTTTAATTTAAAAGCCTTATATTTTTGGAACCCTAAGCCCTTACATGTGTTACTTGGCTCATTGGATCGTCACGGTTAATGATTCGCGTTAGACCTATATGTACCAACAACAATACATTTAACTCTAACATTCTTTATCGGTCATTTTGAATAATTATTGTAAGAATATAACATTATTCTCTTCATTCAACAAACATGTTCTTTAATTTATGACGTATTGATAATTGTCTTGGTTTTCTTGCCACCATTGCAATCAAGTAGCTATATCGGTCAAGTATAGTTAGATATGTGTGATTTAACCTTTTTTGTGAAAGTTTTAATTCAATACCAATGTGTGATGCAATTTCTTTTTATTTTTTGTGTTTGATTTCTTTTTTATTTAGTGTTTTATGCTTTTAAATTTTATGTGTTTTAATATTAAAATCATGTTTCTATTTTGTTAGATGTGAGGTAAACCCTTGGTTTTTGTTATTTTATTTTATTATGTTTTGAACTAAATTTAATCTACTCGTACTCATATTAAACTACTTAAAATAAATATCCTTGTTTGGATTTAAACCCAAAATCTTCCTTTTAAAAGACATTGTCTCTATCAAGTGAGTTAATCTCACATTGACATGTAAACACTTGGTTAGATACGCGTTTTTGTTTCGTTCCTAAGGGGCCGTTTGGTAACCTCTAAATCAGTAAGATGTCTAAATGGTTAAGATGCTTTGAACCAACAAATGCTGAACCATTTAAGATTGTTTGGTTGAACATCTGAATGACCATGCAAAGGAGAGATGTCGTCGGTGAGGAGAGGTCCTTATCGTTGTCGGAGGTCCTCGGGGAGGAGCGTCGGAGAGGAGGTCGCCGGAGAGGATTGGAGAGGTGGAGCGGAGCCAACCTCTTTCATTCAGACATATACCTTGATCTGAACCATTCATATGTCCATTCAGACAATTCTTTTCATTCAAATGTTTGAAATAAACGGTCTGAATCTGACCGATTCAGACATAGCTATTAGGATCGAGATTAAGACAACAATTGTTGAGGGTTTTACTGAGCACTGAGTGCGCGGAAACAAACATGTTAGCAATTTAAGCAAATTCTAAAACAGAGATCGAATGAACAGACAAACATTCATCAAATTCATCTTTCATTAATCATTTATCATCAATTACAAAGGAGTTAGGATCAGAAAACATACTTCCAATCACAGAGCATCACTAGGTTTTTCTATTTTCTCTCACAAGAACTTTCTCTCTCTAGGTGGCTATATTCAGAATTCTCTATTGTGTGTGTTGCCCTAATTCTATTACATCACATTATATTTATAGACAATTGGAGCCCATGAAACATCATTAATCAATGCCCAGAATATAATGTAATGAACAAAGGGCCATGCCATCAAAAATAATCTTGTCAGCATCTTATGTGTCATTCTTTGTCAGCAGTAGCAGCAACCTTGTCAGAATCAGCATATAGTAGTCAGGAAAACTAAGTCTGATAGCATTGTGAACATTTGCGAACAACATATTACTTATTCGTAAAGTTCAATGGTTCAGTTGACTGTGTTCATTCGTACAAGCTTCATCTTTAGAGAGCATCTTCAATCTTAGAGAGCAACTATGTCCTCAGAGAGCTTGTCTACACATCTGCTAAGACTTAAACAATTTAGAGTTAGAAAGTTCAAGTGATCTGTGTGTGCACAAGTTGAACATTTGTAAATGTTCTAACTGTGCAACACTTGTTCATTTGCAAATGATCTGATTGTGCACAAGTTGAACATTCGTAAATGTTCCAACTGTTCAATAGTTGAACACTTGCTAATGTTGCATTATGTTGAAATGTTACCCAATGTTTTAAAGACCGGACCGGGCGGTCCGACCGGTTCAACCGTGAACCGATAGCTAAAGCGGTTTAAAAAACACCAAAGAACCGGCATTCCAAGAACCGGCCGGTTTTGATAAAACCGGGTTGAGCCGGATAACCGGGTTCATTATTTAACCGGAATATATCTTTAAAGGGGCAGGTTATTTGGACACCCCCTATGGATTAGTTGACACCACCTAGGTTCATACGAGTCGTATTACCCTTTACGGGTCGTATGAGTGTCAGATTTTGTCAGACTTTGTCAGGTTACAGTCTGGCGGTTAAAAGTACATACGACCCGTATTGCCCTTTACGGCTCGTATAGGGTCAAAATCAAAACCAAAATCAAACAAAACAATTTTACTCTCTCTCTCTTCATTTAATACATAATTTCTCTTTCCATTCATTATAGTTTTCTCTCTCATATATACGAAAGACAGATACTTTATTCTGTTGGGATTTTGACTTTTGAGTAAAGCTGTAACTTAGCAACTACTGTCTATTCACTCCATCTTTCTTTACTTTACTACTTTATACTCTAAAAGGTTTACACTTTCCTGTCTGACTGTCTGTTGCAATTTCACTTTTCTGTACTGCAGCTGTCATTTTGTTCCTTGTCGAGTCTTGCAAGATATGGATAACCCTAAAGGCCTATTTTTGGTCAAACTCGTTTTTTTTACTAATTTTACCCCTATATTTTGTTCTCTCTCTTACTTTTTCATTTTTCTTATTCGATGTATACGGATCGTATTGTGACATACGGGCCGTATGGGGTGTGTCAGACCTGCGTCAGCCCTATGATTTGACGTGTCAGCTTTTGTCAGAATATTCTTTTCAATACGACCCGTAAAGCCCAATATGGGCCGTATTGACTGGTGTCCAGTTATCCACCCTGGCGTCTCCATAACAGGCCCCATCTTTAAAATGAGGGCAAGGGCTGATACATTTATATAAGGGTGTGAGGATGAGGGATTTTGTCTTCAGCATCGATGTGGGACAAGTGAAACACAATGGAACTTCAAAAGAATTCCAATTTCCAAGTTTTCCATCCACTTTTCATCTGTCATAATTAATTAATTTTAATAATTAATTGCATATTTGTTATGTAATACCTTTTTTTTTTAACTAAAATCCAATAAATAAAATATTAAAATCAAAACCTATATGTTTAAATATTAATTATGTTTATTTAAATGTGTTTATAATTCTACAAATTTTTTAGAATATATTATATATATATTTATGTTTTCCGGTTCTTGAATCCGGTCATACCGATCCGACCAGTCCGACCTGTGACCAGTAAGAAGTCCGGTTCAACGTCCGGTCCGGTTCTAAAAACATTGGTGTTACCTGTGATGTACACATTCATCTGTAATGACTGTTATATGGTCAATAGATAATAATGCTCAGCTGTTCTGTATTAAACATATAAATCTGTCAATATCACATAATGCACAAATTAACAACCATAATTTAACTTTGCTATTATATAAGATAATTTTGGATATAGCATCTATCGTTTTATATATCCAACAATAGCCTCATCCAGACTCTATCAAATAACCCCTAAGTTTGAAACATGTATTATACATGCTCAATCAATGAAAATAATAAAAACCATATTAATTTGATATTATTATAAAAATAAAAAATATAATAAAAACTAAAAATAAAAAAGAAACAAAAAGGATAAATATTATAATATTATTATTTTTTATAACTAACATTCACACTTGTACCATTTTACTATATTTCAGTAACCGGCTTCAAAACCCAAACTTGTTGGCCACCGATGTTTCAATCATCCACCAGGGGATCCATCTCTCCCCGAAATTTAAAGATTCCATCGTTGTCTGTTTGTTTCGTTTCAAAAATAAATAATATTTTTTATTATTTTTATTTTTTTTCCGATGCAGTTCACAACACGTATATAACAAAGCACTACACTTTTTTGTATATACATATATCGCCTCCTTCTTTCTCTCTCCAAGTATGGCTGCCAATTTAACAACCCTTCAATTTCCTTCCCCATATCTCCAAACCCACAACACTCATACCACCAAATATAAGCTCAAACCCCCATCAATTTCCAAATCAAATGGTGGGTTTCATCTCTTCATGTGTTTGATTGTTGTTATTGTTTGTAATTTTGTGTTTGATTGTTGTATTATTGTTTGTAATTTGGTTGTGGATCATGGGTTTGATTTTGTTTAATTGAAGTTGAATTCAATTGATTATGATTTGTGGATTAGTTGTTTGATTTGGGGTTTTATGTGGGTATTCTTGCAGGGATTTCACGGAGCTGTGGGATCAAATGTTCGTATTCTAATGGAAGAAAACCTAATTCTGGTGAAGAGGAAAGTGGGAAGAGTTTGGAGATGCTGCGGGAAGAAAAGAGGCGAGCTGAGTTGTCTGCTCGAATCGCTTCGGGTGAATTCACGGTCGAAAAGCCGAGGTATGCCAGCTTTTTAAGGGTGTTTGGATCTGCATTTAAGTTGTTATGATTTGAAGTGGCAATCATATGTTTTGTAGAATGATTATGATCATGGTTTTCTGAGTGTTGTGGGTCAAAATCTTGAATTAGCTAATTATACTTTGTGATTGTTGAAAGAATATGAAGTTATCTCAATATCCATAGCTTGAAGTATTACATCCAATCACCACCTTAGTCAATCGAGGTTAAAATTAAACAAGCTTGTTTGAAGTTATTCTAAAATATATACAGATTAGTTGAATTTTGTTTCATGTGATTGAAGAAATAATTTGAAATTCTTTAGCAAAAACAGAAAATGGAAAATAGATTTGGAAGATGTTGTATTAAAACTTATCTTTCTATTTATTACTTGGTTAGAATCTTGTGTATTACACTTTCAATAAAGAAACTTTAAATAGTTAGTATTGATGATTTATGGATTATAAAATTATATTTAAAGTTTTAAGTAAGTTATAAAGCAATAACACTGAAAATGAAAAGAAGCCGGGAAAAGAGAATTTTGGAGAGCTAGAACTTAGCATGTGATGGATGAGTACTTATTTATTAGAGATAAAGATGTCCCAATATGTTCTCCCTTTTAATTTTTGGCATGTTTCATGGAAATGTTTTGTTTATTAGTTAAATATCTAGTTGTGCTTAAGTTTAATGTTTGTTATTGTTTTTTTCATTGGAAAATAGTTTAGGATCATTGTTGGTGAGTGGTTTGGCAAGAATAGGCGTGCCTTCGGATTTTCTTGAACCTTTAGCAAATTTAATAAATTCTGGTGAAAATTATCCAAAGATTCCTGAAGCAAAAGGAGCAATTAGTGCCATTCGAAGTGAGGCGTTTTTTATCCCCTTGTATGAGCTTTATCTTACATATGGTGGAATTTTTAGGTTGACTTTTGGTCCCAAGGTTTGACTCTTTCCATTTTCTTGCTCCTTTCGTAATGTAGCAAAATAGAGAGCTTCCAATTTTGACCCGTTTACTTATGGGTTGATTTGGATTTTTTTAGTCTCAAACATGCAAATTAAAAAGTTACCTACCTAAAAGTCAAATTGAGAAAGAGGGGGCGGGGGGGTCTAGTAAAAGATGTGTAAGTGTTGATTTGATTGTTTTCTATTGCAGTCTTTTCTAATAGTTTCTGATCCCAACATTGCAAAACACATATTGAAAGACAATTCAAAGGCGTATTCTAAAGTAAGCATTTTTTTTTTCTTGAATTCTTTTTGTATATGTTTACCCACTCTATCTTCTTGATTAATAGAAAAAAAATGTTCTATAATATTAATGGATTGAAACTTGATGATTGATGTTTAGGGTATATTAGCTGAAATTCTAGAATTTGTAATGGGAACCGGACTAATTCCAGCTGATGGGGAGGTCTGGCGAGTTAGACGGCGGGTTATAGTCCCTGCACTACATCTTAAGGTATTACCATTTCATATTTTGCAATCTAATTATCTATTGATTTAATTATTGTTGGCAATATGGGTTAGAGGTTGTGGGTTCTGTAAGAGGTGACAACATATTCATGTCAAGTAGGTAATGTTAGAGGCTCGGTAGTGTTAGGTTGATTTGCCAACATTTCCTTGTCATCTCTTCTCTCTGTCTCTCTCTCTCTCTCTCTCCATTTTTCACATAAAAAATACCTTCAATACGCTTACAAAAAATAATATTAATATAACTTTCCACTTTTTTTTTTTTTTTTGAATAAATCAATTAGAAGATTGCAAAAACATGATAATATTATACGTGTTTAAAAAAATTATAGCATGTTTGACCTTTTGCCTTTTTAAACTTTTTATATATTTGACCCCTTGGCGATGCATTTAACCCCAATTCATCCATTTTCATATAAACGATGATGTTACAGTTTTAACCTATATGCTTATAATTCAGTCATTACATGTTGTATTTTATCACCATATGCCTGTCTAAATAGCAAATTTTAAAACTCAACTAAAAAGAGATCGAAGATTGAGTGAGTGCTAACGGTTAAATAACACCTACAGTGTTCTCAATTGCTTTAATCCTCCAAAAAACACTCATGTAAATTAAACAGGTGAATAGGTGATTATGTTAGAACTATTAGTTTTTATAATCTTACTTAATACTTAATTATGAATAAAAATTTTAAACAGGGGAATGAGCATTGGTAGGTTTGCCTTGATCCCTATGGTTTGGGTAAGGTAACATGATTGGTTAGGGATGTTAATGAACCAAATTCTCAATGAACTGTTCGTGAACCGCTCAGTGGAAAGTTCGTTTATGTTCGTCCGTTTAATAAATAAACGAATATGGAAAGAGTTTGTATCTTGTTAAAACATAGTAATTTGAAACTTAGATCTTTGAGTCAATCAGGATTATTATTTCTAACTTGTGCCTTGTATTAAGATAATTATATTTATATGAAGTGTTTAACTTTTTATTTATATAAGATAATTATGTCTAATGTTTGGGATTGAGGATGTTGGTTTTTATTTTCAAAATAATAATGGTTGTTTGCATTTGTGAATTGTTTGTGAACAAGCGCAATTCGTTAATGAACGAACACGGACAAGAATTTTATTTCAGTTAGTGTTTGTGAATAAGTTTAATGCTAATCGAACGAACATGAACAAGCGCTTGTTCACGTTGGTTCGGTTTACTTACAACCCTAGGTTTGGGTAATAAGCCAAAAAAATCAAGTTTAGGATGCTATCAAATTTGTAATGAGTTTGGGTATTAAGGATAATTTTCGTTACCTTTTTTGATAAATTAGGGTGAAATGATCAAATACCCTTTGACTTTTTGAAATGGTATTTTGATCATTCACCCAAATTTATCGTAGAAGTTAACGGAACTACGGAAGTTAGCCTTAATACCCAAACTCGTTACAAAACTAAAATCATTCCAAACTTGTTACTTTCTTTTTGTTTAATACCCAAACTTGTTACTTTTCTAAACCATACGAACCATCTGTGTAATAAACTCTTGGTATTAGAAAGCTACCGGTTTTAACATGCTACCTAACCCTACTCAACAACCGCCCATTCTGCCACCCCTCGTAAATGAGTTATCCCTACAATATATATGTGCTTATAAGTAATAGATGATGTTTACTTCATCAACAAGTAAACTTGAAATGTAGTATGTAGCAGCAATGATTGGGTTGTTTGGAGAAGCAACGGATCGCCTATGCAAAAAACTTGACAATGCTGCGTACAATGGCGAGGATGTGGAAATGGAATCACTTTTCTCACGTTTGACATTAGACATTATCGGGAAATCAGTATTTAATTATGATTTTGATTCATTGACAAAGGATAACGGGATTGTGGAGGTATGCTAAAGTTTCACTTTGGCAAATAATATTTTCTTCTTTTTTTTTCTTTCTTTTTGCTCATGTTTTATGATCGGTCATCTTAGACCAGGCAGTATACACTGTTTTGAGAGAAGCAGAGGATCGAAGCGTCTCACCAATTCCAACTTGGGAGATTCCAATATGGAAAGATATCTCACCTAGGCAGAAGAAGGTCAATGAAGCTCTTAAACTAATCAACACAACCTTGGATGATTTAATTGCAATTTGCAAGGTAAAACTTTTAATGCTTTTTATTTTAACAACCATCGCCGCCACCACCACCATACCCGGTAAATTCCACTTAGGCTAGCTAAAAGACGCAACATGACAGAGGTGGCAAGATTGTACCTTGTGCTTTGCAGGTTGTAATTGATTCTTCCTAGGCCTTGTACTTCAATACACACACACACGTGTGTGCAAACAAAAAAGACAAAGAAGCACGAACACATAAAGAACAAACAAACACAAATATAAACAAACAAACACGAACACACAAAGAAACAAACAAACACATTGAAATAAAACTACCAATACAATTTGAATGGTGGCAGGACAAATTTGGTAATACATAGTATCACAATATCATAAAACAATACAAACATATAATGCAATATGGTAATACTTTTTATAATACTGGTGGGAAATTTGGGTAGGTTTAATTTTTTAAATGGGTTGGATTGGGTGTGGTTGACCCACCAATAATTTCTTGTTAATTTATTTATATTTCGTAAATATATAATATATTTACTAAAGAAAAATTATTAGAACAGTAATCACATATGTTGGTGGTGGTGCTTTGCTCACACATTTCACTTTCAGATCAATACATATAATTTTGAGTGGGAATTCTAATAAATTAGAGTCTCAATTTAGCTGGTAAACACTGACGTTTTAAAACTCAAGCTCATGAGTACGAATCCCACTCCTCCCCTCTCACCAGGTTTTTCTTAATAAGCGGCGACGGACGTGGGTCCAATCCTTTGCGTACGTTTGACCTTGTTTTTCCTTACCCATTGTGTACTTTTTTTCCCTTTAATATACATTACACTAGGTTAAAAACATTTGTATTACACAAATTAAATAAATAAATGTTAGAAATTATTTATTTTAAATAACATATCATATGTTTCTCAAAGATAGTTGTAAAAAATTTAAAAAATATGAATTATGTTATAACCATATTATTTACCAAATTTAATAAAATTATTATTATTTATTAAAAGAGAAAAAAGATTAAAATATAGAAAAAAGTGTTTTACAAATATTTAATAGGAGAGAGATGCGGGAAAACTAATTTTAGATAACCTATAAAGCTAACACTTGTCACATAAAACCAATAGTTGTCAAAAGACCTCGGGCATTCGCCTAGGCGCAAAAAAAAATCCAGGCGCATGAAAGACACCTCATGGTGTATTTTTATGTCTATGTTTTAATATACTAGATCGTGGGTGTGTTTTGATATCTGAAATCGATGTGGAATTCTTGCCACCCAAGACAAAACAAGTTATAATCTAATATATATATTTGCTGGTTGGAATTAAAACATATGAGAAGTTAGAATTAAAAGAATTTTTTTTTCCTTGTATTTGGTAATTTCCCAGGCCCTTTTTTTCTTTTCTTAAAATATAATCTTTTGGTATACTTCAGATTAATGTTATAATGTTCTTTTTATAACTACATTTCAATATAAATATCAAAATTGAGTCTGTGTATATTTTCAGTCGGATGAACAATATATTTTTACTTTTAGTATTTCGGCATAAATATTAATCAAACCCTATTTCGTCTATGTTTCCGGCCGGGTTACATATGATATATTTTTTAAATACGCATTCGGGTTTCATAATTCTAAATTTTACAAGGACATGATAGTTTAAATATATTTCGGTTGTTTTTGCTTTTTTGTTAAGAATTTTTTAAAAGGATATAACTTATTCATGATTTTCAAATATACCGTTGCGATGTGTTTTTTAGAATATAGAGTTTATCTCATATATTATATACGTTTTGATTTTTCACAATAATTATCCTTTGTTAATTTTATATATATAATCATCAGTTTTATCGACTTATGGTAACATGATGTTAGTGAAAATGAGACTCACACTGACATCAACTTAATAACATCTCACCATTTTATAATTTTTTTTTATATGTTCTGATCTCCTAAACCACGTCGCTATAACTTTATACATTTCTTTTATATACATAGGATACATCACAAGTTATGAAATTCGTAAACACACCGCTTCACGCGCCTTCGGTTTTGATATATTTTTTTACTTTTTCCTATACATTTTTTTTAAAATCCATATCCCTTAGCGTATAAGGCACCATAGTGTTGTAAATCTTCGTTTTTTTTTTAAAAAAAAATTATATATCGGAACATATATGGAATATTGAGAATAGAGAAGACAACGTATCAGATGCCGGTTTACATTATTCATAATTACACTTAACTACACTCTGATTACTAGTAAATCATTTGGTACGCTTTCTTTTTAGTTTGATTATTGATAAGTTTAATATTATTATAGTTGACGGATTTTCTCATAAATTGTTTCAAATCCCCCTTAGTAAAGATGAATAAGTTTAATATAACCCAACTTGATCCATTTTTGACCGGATAGGATGGTAAAAGAGATTTGCTATTTTATTGATGAAAGTTAGGGGTTGTTTGGTAGCTTCTTAATAATGTTGAAATAATGTATGCATAATGTGAGTTCTTTGTAATGGTTGACAATGGACAAGCAAGGAGATCTAGGTAAAACATCTAACAAGGAAAATTTAAGTGTTGCGATTTCCATGGGACAAACCAAAAAATGAGGTTTTGCAAATTTATTGAAAATTAGGTATCATAAAAAATTTTCTAAATCTAGATTTGAAAATTAACCCTTTTGACTTCTGTTAAGGTTGACATTTGTAATTTCAAACCATTCATTTTCATTTAAGTTAATATTTGCAAATTTATTCTTCATCTTAACCATGCCGTTTATATGCAGAGGTTGGTTGATGAAGAAGACGTGCAGTTCGATGAGGAATACATGAACGAAAATGATCCAAGTATTCTCCATTTCCTGTTGGCATCAGGAGACAATGTATGAGCCTTTTTTCCCCCTTGACGAAATACTTTTTGACCCTTTTTTTTTCTATAGATAGCTTTTGCTTAACAGAATTTCAAAATATTATTACAATAATTGTGTAAAGTTTAGAGATAAGTACTTTAGTAGGTTGTATGAATTAAGAGGACTTTTTGCTAGACTTTCAACCTGTTTGACTTGCTTTCTTTATACCTTATTTTTTTCTTCAAATTTTACCCACTTGACCTGCTGTGAATAATGCACAGTCATGTATTTGTGACGTGTAGGTGTCGAGCAAGCAACTGAGGGATGATCTGATGACAATGCTTATTGCTGGACACGAGACAACTGCGGCAGTATTAACATGGACTTTTTATCTTCTTTCCAAGGTACCCTCATTGCTACAGTTTAGAAAAAAAATATTATAAAAAAGTTTATCATTTGCTTGGTTTAAATTAAGAAAGCAACTCATGTGAATGTTAAAAACCTTGCAATAAGGCTCCTTCTTTGATGACAGATGGAAATGTATTATATGTTTTTATCCGGGGCAATTTCATATATCCCTATCTAAACTTGCATAATCACATATTTCCTCAATTCATGCTTGAAGAGTATTGTACATTATGTCAAAAACTTGTACTTTTGGGAAACATGTGATTTTTCTAGTTTAGAAGGGATATATGTAATTCTCCCCTTTTATTAAGTAAAAGATGAACCGAAGGCTTCCTTAAATACATTAACTTCTAGCTGTCCTGCATATATAACTTTAACTTTATCTGATATTTGACTATGTTACAGGAACCTGAAATCATGTCCAAGCTTCAAAACGAGGTAAATTTTTAAAATATGTTGGCCATTCTATAGATTTAACATAACCTAAATCGACCCATTCATTAACAATAGTCCCTCTACATGAAATATATAATTATAGACACCTAACTAGTTGTTAAATTTAATATATGCAATATTAAATATTTTAAAATGATATGTTTGTTAGGTTGATGCGGTTCTAGGTGATAGGTTTCCAACTATGGATGACATGAAGAAACTTAAATATACAACCCGAGTGATTAATGAGGTAAAAAAAACATTTTTTATTTTCTCGGGGCTGAATCAATATTATTTATTCCCTTGTATTTAATTGTGTGTATTGCAGTCATTGAGGCTCTACCCGCAACCACCTGTTTTGATACGTCGTTCCATTGAAGATGATATCCTTGACAAGTATCCAATTAAAAGGTCAAACCATATAAATTTTGGGCTTTTACATATTTGGTAAATTTTATTTTTCAATAGGATATTCAGTTAGTTTGAAACTGATTAATGAAGTTGTTATTTGTGTATTGATAGGGGTGAAGACTTGTTCATTTCTGTTTGGAATCTTCATCGCTCTCCTACTCATTGGGTGGATGCAGATAAATTTAACCCCGAAAGATGGCCTTTAGATGGACCAAATCCTAACGAGTCCAACCAAAACTTTAGGTACTATAATCTTGTCTTCATATATAAAATTTATTTGATTTCAAAAAGATGTTAACTTTATTTGATTTCTGAGATTCAACCTAAGGTTTTTGTTTAAAAAAAATAAGCTAAGAAACAAGTCAAAGTAGCCAAACTTTGGTTGAAATTCACCCAAAATTTAAATGCATAAAATATACAAAACCATTTTATTTGATACAATATATTATTGTTGAAACTATATGATATTTGTATACCCTATTTTTCTATTTTCTATTTTTTTTAAAAAAAAACTAAAATTAATGTTTCAACTTAAGCTGAAGAACTCGTTATGGCACGTCACCCAACCTGACTCATTTTGCTGTCTCTAAATAAACTGTTTCAGTTACTTGCCTTTTGGTGGAGGACCAAGGAAATGTGTTGGTGACATGTTTGCTTCATTTGAGGTAATCATTTTTCATAAACCTGTAATTTTAATAAAACTTCCATGTCCCATAATAATACTTATGAGCAAAAGTTCCTAAAGAGAAATAAAATCTGTGCTTTTAAATAAACTTGTACCTGTAGGCAATAGTTGCAGTCTCGATGCTTGTTCGTAGATTTAACTTTCAAATGGCACTGGGAGCACCGCCGGTAAGCCAATTTTCTTTTGATTTCGATCTTATTGCATCCCAATGAATAGGGATGACAACAGGCCGCGTATATGATGAGTTTTTGTCTATCAAATAAGTTGTTTAATAATTAGTGATTAATCAGATACCAAAAGTATCATTTCTTGTGAAAAAAAGAATGATTATGCTATTGGGATTGCCCTTGGCAATGAAAGTGAAAGTTGGCATTCTCATTAGCCAAACTGTTAATATAGATTATTATCTATCAGTATGGATTATTTATATCCAATTTGAATTATGATTTATGAGTATGAAACATATAAATAACTAAATCTTCCAAAAATTTAAAAAAAAAGAAAGATTTACCGAGATGGTCCCTGTAATTTGCTAGACTCTCGGTCCCTCGGTTTTATAAATTACTGATATTGATCTCAAACTTTAAATATTTGTAACGCATACAATCCTTAGGTGAGGGTAATTTGGTCAAACATGTAAGGGTAATTTGGTGATCTAAGGATCATATGTGTTACTAATGTTTAAAGCTTGGGACCATATGGGTAATTTATGAAACCTAGGGACCAAGAGTGAAATACTAACAAACCACATGGACCATTTCGGCAATTTGCTCTAAAAAAATATATAATTAGTGAAATATAAACGGCTAGTTCCAAGTTCAAACCTGTCGTATGGACTGTTAATCCGCCAAACTACCTCGTATGAGTCTCAAACCAACCAAATTTGCCAACTTGCTTCGGTTTGGGTGGTTCTGTTTTTAATAACGAAAACTCCTAATATAATGAATTTATGAACTTTACAAAAGCATGAAACCATTTTTTTTTCAGGTTAAAATGACAACAGGAGCAACGATTCACACAACCGAAGGCTTAAACATGACAGTAACACGACGAATGAAGCCTCCAATCGTTCCAACCCTAGAAACACAAAATCTTGGAAACATGGAAACCTCGGTGACCATTCCGGAAGCTGATCCAGTAATTACTTAAAAAGATGATGTTCCTTCATGTATCATACATTTCCACTGCACTCTATGATACATGGCCCGAAACAAGAATGAAGCACATCGAGTATATATCATTGAGGATCATTTACGGGTGAATGTGGGTTTCTGTTTTATAGTTTATATACGTAACATGATATATATAATCATTCATCTGATTTATATGCCATTTGCATTGGCATTTTGACAAAATTTTGGACGTTTAGTAGGGATATATGCTTGGACCCTAAATGTGATTAGGATTCAAGCGGGTGGGTATGATTAAATGGGTTGGGTTTGGCAAACATACACCGCAGTGCTTATTACCGCACCCCCATCCCTCCACCCTTTATTACCTTTAAAGTTGGTTTGCTAATTATGATTCTAAGAACTGTGCTATTATATAATTAACGTATTGCTTTAATAAAGTGATTTTATCACCGTAGTTGAAAATTTCTTGATTTGGCTAACATGGAGTAAACCACATGGTCAACATTTTGTAGTTTAAGGGTTGTTTGTTGATTATTAAGAGGTGGCCTTAATGGATCATAATTTCTGAATGCTTAAGAGGTAGTTTATTAGTCATTCAGACTTAAGTTATCTTTTAATCATTAAAATACTATAAACCATTAAAAAGTAGTCTATTAATGGCAATAAATAGGCTTCCAAACAACTCCCTACTTATATTATGTATACTTATATTAATAATAGTCGTCACAATACATCTAATCTAAATTGGTTTTTATGATTTTCTTTTTAACAAGCAAAGTTAGTCGCGTGTTGTAGTAAAGTGATATGATAAAATCAACGCATTATGGCATGGAGATACGATTTATAAAAAAAATCGTTATGGATTGATTATGAAGATTGAAACATATGTAAAAGCATTATTATATTTTGTATGCTATTATATAAAATCTTTTAAAATAAATATAAAGTGAAAAAACATAAAATAGTCAAAATCGACATTTGGACAACTTGACATGTTTACAAATTTCATAAAGCACGTTGCATCATCAACATTAATGTGAAGCATAAAAGAAAACTTAATTATAGAGAACGAACCATAGATAAAAGATAAATCATATAACGACACAAATGTTGTTCCATTAGTATTGGTTTCATTCTATACGACACAAGCTTGTTTCCATTAATTGATATAATTCACATTATTATTTTTTAAATTAATGAACAAAATGAGAAAAAAAATCGAATATATATATATTAAAAGGATAATTCTAATCTTTAGAAACCTAAAAGGTTAAAATGATTAGAACAGAAATCACTAATGTTTCCAATTGAGAGATGAGGAGTGAACAACAAAATGATAATAAAACAAAAGCTTGATTGTAAGTGAGATTATTCAAATAAATCATTTATTTAGTTATAATCAAATTGATTTTGCTTAAAATTTATCATAAACGCATTTTTATTCATTATCCAACATGATCCAACCACATGACCATGTCCATTTTACGTGGCTTACTATCTATGTTCATAGTTGTAGGCTTGTAGCATGACTATGCTCTTCCTTCTTCTTGTCTTTTGCTTTGACTTTCAAATTTCTTTTTTAACCTTCAAATTGACCTTCCAGGTTAGGTTCTGTTACGGTTTGTCACACCCCGGGCTCTCGGTGACCCGGGCGCTACGACCCGATTGGTTTCATGGATAAATACAGTCTTGGTCAGAGTTTATTATAATTTTTCATATGTTTTAGCGGAAGCGTTGTTTCATAAATTTATAATTTTATAAATAATTCACATGCATGGATGTGAAAACCGCTTTTCATGATTTATAAATAGTTCATACGCATAGGTATGAAAATCACATTTCGTTATTTGTAAATAATTTTTCATAGATAACTTTTCAGGATTTCAAAAAATTTCATACTCATAGGTATGAACACCATCATTTCATATTATTATAAACCGGATTTCACAAACACATAATTTCAAATCATTTTATAATATCCGGTTTATACATGACTTGGAGGCATAGCTCCAATAGCTCCATGGTCTCACCACAAGATCCTATTCAAGGCATCATAGGTCAAGAATCTCTAATCTTGCTTTTCTTTTTCATTTCATTATTACCTGAAAAGTTTTTGAAAATAAAACGTCAACATAAAGTTGGTGAATACAAATAACAGACTCGATATGTAAGCATAGCATGTTCGGTCCTTTAACCATAATTATTATTGGCCATACTACACATTTAGCAGGTTATTTCACTGATCGATACAACCACTGCATACCCTGGCTTGTACTGTCACTGGTTAGGAACAACAGCGGAGTGCGTCTTACAATTGTTCCCTCTAGCCCACAGCCCGTCACTGGTTAGGTTGCCTGCGGAGTGCGTCTTACGTATAACCTTCCAGCCCACGTTACCAGCCACGTATGGGAATTTCACCCATAGCGGATACAATTTGCAAATCGTACGTATACTAATGGCCTAAATGCTGGTCTAATAGTATTCCTTTATGCGTCAAAGTTAAACATACAATGCTCATAAAAATTCATTTATAAATTTAAAAACAAGTTAGATGTATTCACCTGGATTTTTGAGTGGCTGGGTGACAGCTTAGAACTTCTTAGTATAATTTTGGGCAGCGTTTCTGCTTAATCTATCCTTATAAATATTCTGCAAGAATGATTCCTAATGTTGTTTATTTTCTATTCCTAAAATAACCCGTAAGTTTAACATAATATTTGTATACATAAGGTCGGATCTTAACCCTAACCTTATAAGTTAATAATATCTAAAAACTTAAATTTATGAGTTAAACCAAGAGATGAAATATGTACCTAAGTGCGTACCGATCTCTTAATCTTGAAAGAATTTAAAACAATTCACGAAGGAAATTGAGTTCTTCGTTTGTTTGACCGACTGATTATGTTTCTTCGAAATCTTCTTTAAGAATATTAAAGATGAAGAACATATATATATTTGTGATGTTAACCGCCTCAATCTTGCTTCTTTCGAAGATGTTGATAATGAGTAACTTATGAAGATATCTTCAATTTTGAAGATTCATGGCATACATACCCACACGTATTCTTTCACAACAAACTTATATATATTTGTTATTATTATTATTTTTTTAGGCAATGCATACACACCATCATACACTTATCTATCTATTTATTTATTTTATTATTATATTATTATAATTAATTTAGATCAAATTTTGTTTTTCTTTTATAACTTATAAACTATCGCGTTTTATAAAATTATAAATATACGATTACCTCGGCCTAAGTTTCGTTAAAAACGGAGAAAGTTTAATTATAATATATTTTATTAATTTTAGGCGGTCTCCTACAATAGTGACTGATCGCAAACAACGATTATTTCTAATAATCATTTCATCCTACTTATTCGTTTAAACGAATGCAAAATTTTGAGCGTTTACTTGCTTTTTTTTATACTCTCAAATAATCATATTTTATAAATTAAAATATAACTATTTTATGTATTAAACGATATTTTATAATTCAAATGATCGTTTCTATTATAATTTTGAGTAATAATATTTTAATTATAAACAGGAATATTTTATTTATTCTCAAAACGGGATGTTACACGGTTGTTTTGTAAAATTGTAATAATGGAGGGGTCGTTTCTGTCTTTTTGTATTTTGTAAGGGTTGTTTGTTAAATAGTTGAATAATTCAGGTAGTCGTTATATTCAGTTGTAACTGAGATTTTCAGTATCGATAATAAATTGACTAGTTTCCCCTCTTTCGTGTTTTCTCAATTCTTTATCGTAACATTGGTATCAGAGCTACCAATTCCTGATCGGAGCTCCGGTTACTGTAATCATCAGAAATTGACAACGACATATGCTGGCGAGATTGAAAGAAACGGAGAAATTGGAGAAGATGGCGTAAGCAAACTCGAACATGATTGAGAATCAACAATCTATTTTGGATCAAATTACAGAAGCGATTCAATTGTTGCAAGCTGGTATGACGACTTTGGTTACGCAGTTGGCGGAAATCAATAATAGATTGAGGAATGACAGAAATGGAGGCATTCAAGATCAGAGACTGGTGAGGACAGGCAAATTGGATTTTCCGAAGTTCAATGGTGATGAAGTTGAAGGATGGATTATCAGATGTAATCATTTTTTTACAATTGACAGAACTCCAGATTGTTCGAAAGTTCATTATGCAGTCATCAATTTAGAAGGTCCAGCATTGGAATGGCATCAAGGTTATGTGATGAGTCAAAATCGCAACATAGAAGAAATTTCATGGGATGAATATTCCAGATCTGCTATCAATCGATTTTCAGAAAGATTAACAGAAGATCCTATGGAAGAATTGAAGAATCTTCATCAAACAGGTTCCCTTTCTGATTACACTAAAGAATTTGATACTCTACTTAATAGGGTCAAATTGACTCATGAGTATGCTGCAAGTTTGTATATTGGAGGTTTAAAACCAGAGATTCGTTGTTTAGTTAAAATTTTTAAACCCAAGACTATGAGAGATGCTATAGCTATGGCTAAACAACAAAGTGTGGTTTATTCCACCTTATTTGGAAATAAAGAGTCTAAGAGCAGTAATGTAGTTAATAATAATAATAATAATAACACAGCTGCTATTAAAGTGGGTAATACATCACATAATGCTAAAAAAGAAGTGGTTAGCCCTGTTAACACTTTAGCATTATTACCAAATCCTCCAAGTAATAAAATGGTTAAAAATGTTAAAAGAGTACCGGCTAAAGTGGCTGAAGAAAAAAGGGGAAAAGGCGAATGTTTTTGGTGTAATGGGAAATACTCTCCAACTCATAATTGTAAATTTAAGCATCTGTATGTTTTGGAAATTTATGATAATAATGATGAAGAAGAGGAGAATAACAGTGAATTACAAGAAATGGAAATGGATGCTCAGATTTCAATTCATGCTTTGAATGGGGTAAGCTCATTTTCTACTATGAGGGTAATAGGTAGTATTGGGACCAAGCATATGCAAATTTTGATTGATTCTGGGTCAACTCATAATTTTGTGAACTTAAAGTTGGCTGAGAAGTTAGGTTGTCCTGCTCAAGAAGTTTCTTTGATGAAAGTGAAAGTTGCTAATGGTAAGGAGATTGAATGCAATCAAGTTTGTAAGAATTTTAAGTGGTTAATGCAAGGAGTGTGGTTTAGAACTGACGTGGTATTATTACCATTGGATAACTACGACATGGTTTTAGGAATTCAATGGTTACAAACTTTGAATGATATTGTATGGAATTTTAAGAATTTAACCATGCAATTTACGGTTGATTCAAAAATTATTGTGTTGAAAGGTGTTAATAAGAAGGGGATTTCATTGTGCTCAATAGAAAAATGTCTTAGATGTTGGAGAAGGAGAGTCCTGTGATTACATTACAAATTTTTAGTATGCAAGGAACTACTGAAGGTTCTTTTCAGCATCAAGCAAAGGTGATTAATGATGGTATGAATGAAAAAGTGGAGCAATTATTGTTACAATATGATGATGTTTTTCAAACACCCAGTTCATTACCTCCGGATAAAAGATGTAATCATAAGATTCAATTAGTAGATGAGGCTGTTACTATTAATCAGAAAGCTTATAGGTATCCTATGGGTCAAAAAGATATTATTGAAAAAATGGTGCAAGAAATGTTAGATATGGGAGTTATCCGACAAAGTGTAAGTTCATTTGCATCTCGAGTTGTTTTGGTTAAGAAAAAAGATGGAACATGGAGATTATGTGTAGATTATAGAAAATTAAATGGACATACTATAAAAAATAGATTTCCTATTCCACTTATAGAAGAATTATTAGAAAAATTAGGGGGAGCAGAGGTGTTTTCAAAATTGGATCTACGTTCTGGATACCATCAAATAAGAATGCATGAAGCAGATGTGCATAAGATAGCTTTCAGAACTCATCAGGGGTTGTTCGAATTTTTGGTTCTACCTTTTGGATTAACAAACGCACCAGCTACATTTCAAGGCCTAATGAATGCAATGTTTAAACGGCTGCTAAGGAAGTCAGTTTGAATTTTTTTTGATGATGTGTTGGTATATAGTCAAAACAAGCAGCAACATCTTAAAGATTTGGAGGAGGTGTTGAAAATCTTTAGAGAAAATCAATTATATGCTAAGAGGTCTAAATGCACTTTTGCTGGTTCTAAAGTTGAATACTTGGGGCATGTAATTTCAAAACAAGGGGTTGCTACTGATCCTACAAAAGTGGAAGCAGTGAGGAATTGGCCTACTCCTATGACAGTAAAACAACTTAGGGGTTTTTTGGGCTTAACCGGTTATTATAGAAGATTCATTTCTTCTTATGGTACAATTGCCAAACATTTAACCAACTTGCTAAGAAAGAATGCTTTATGTTGGTCTAAGGAGGCTCAAGAGGCTTTTGATGTATTAAAATTGGCCTTGATTCAGGCTCCAGTGTTAGCCTTACCTGATTGGACTCAAGAGTTTGTAATAGAGACAGATGCTAGTTCTAAAGGATTAGGGGTTGTTTTAATGCAAGGAAAACATCCTATTGCCTTTGTTAGTAAGGCTTTATCAGCAAGACAATGTGCACTTTCGGTCTATGAAAAAGAGTTGCTGGCCATTCTGTTAGCAGTGAAACATTGGCATCAATATTTGATATTGAGGCATTTCACTATCAGAACTGATCAGAAAAGTTTAAAACACATGTTAGAACAGAAAATTACTACTCCTTTACAACACATTTGGTTAAGCAAGTTAATGGGGTATGATTATCACATTGTATATAAGAAAGGAGTAGAAAATGGGGCTGCGGATGCTTTATCAAGGGTACATGGTTCAACATTGTTTCAAATGGCAATTTCTTCTTATGAACCGTTGTTATTGGAAAAAATAAAGAATCATTGGGCACATAATGAAGAGGCACAACAAATTATTCACAAGTTAGTGAATGGAGAAGTGCTTAAACATATGTCTTGGGATGGTACCTTACTGAACAGGAAGAGGAAATTATGGATTGGTAAACAAGCTGATCTGCGACATGAAATTTTTTGTTGTGTCATGATTCTGCAATTGGTGGTCATTCAGGCATACATGCTACCTTACAGAAATTTAAAGCTATGTTTTATTGGAAGGGTGCAAAAAAATATATTAAGCAAATGGTTAAAAGGTATGATATTTGCTTGAAAGCAAAGTATGAAACAATTGCTACTCCAGGGTTGCTTACTCCTTTACCTATTCCTCAATCCATATTCACTGATGTTTCTATGGATTGTATCAGTGGTTTGACTAAGTCTGGAGGGCAGGACACTATATTAGTAGTGGTGGATAGGTTTACCAAGTATGGCCATTTTATTGCACTAAAACATCCATTTACAGCAGTCAAAGTAGCACAGGTAGTAATGGATAATGTGTTTAAATTGCATGGTTGTCCACAGACTATTGTGTCAGATAGGGATCCTCTTTTCCTTGGTCTGTTTTGGAAAGAATTCCTTAAGTTACAAAGAATAGAACAAGCTCTTTCTACAGCATACCATCCTCAGTCTGATGGCCAAACAGAGGTTTTAAATCGGTGTTTAGAAACCTATTTGAGATGCATGGTTATGAATGAACCAAATTCTTGGTTAAAATGGTTATCTTTAGCAGAATGGTGGTATAATACCACATGGCATTCGGCTATTAAAATGAATCCATTCAAAGCTTTGTATGGCATTGATCCTCCTATTCATATACCTTATATTCCCTCTACTACTGATGCGGCAGAACTGGAAGAATGGTTTCAAAATCGTGAGGTTATGATTGTTACTTTGAAACAAAATTTGGAAAGAGCACGCAATAGAATGAAGCAGTTTGCTGATTTGAAAAGGAGTGAAATGAGTTTTAATGTTGGAGACTGGGTTAATCTAAAATTGCAGCCATATGTGCAATCTTCTTTAAGGGTACACAAGTATTCTAAGCTGTCTCCTAAATACTATGGTCCTTTCAAAGTTATTAAAAAAGTGGGAGATGTGACTTGCACTTTAGATCTTCCTAAGGAAGCTCAAATACACCCTACATTTCATGTTTCGTTGTTGAAGAAAGCTTTTGAGCCTGTTAATCTACCTGTTAGTCTACTAAACAATGATGTACCCTTATTACAACCTTTTGCAATTGTTGACAGGAAGCTAGCAAAATAAGGTAATGGTTCTGTGGTGAAGTTTTTGGTGCAGTGGAAGGATTTACCTATTCATGATTCAACATGGATGACTTCTTCAGATTTTATGGAGAGATATCCAGATTTTGATGTTCATTCTTGAGGTCAAGAATGTTTAGAGGGGGAAGTTTTGTTACGGTTGTTTTGTAAAATTGTAATAATTGAGAGGTCGTTTCTGTCTTTTTGTATTTTGTAAGGGTTGTTTGTTAAATAGTTGAATAATTCTGGTAGTCGTTGTATTCAGTTGTAACTGAGATTTTTAGTATCGATAATGAATTGACTAGTTTCGTGTTCTCTCAATTCTTTATCGTAACAGGTTCTTTATCATTATTCTGGGAACTTCGATTCACTCATCCTCTTCCATTAAAGCTTCCTCTTCCTCTACCTTAATGGTAATTGCTTCAAGATGGGATTTTGGCAACAAAATTCCTAAATTTTATCTCATCTTACCAAACTTTGGAAGCGAGCTTGAAGCCTTGAAGATGGATGAGACAGATATCATGGATAATGTTACTGCCAAGTAGGGGCTTAATTATTTTTATTAGATTAAGTAAGATTAAATTCAAGACTTTGTATTATATGCATCATCTATTGGTCAAGATGGAGGCGTAGGTATCTGATTTTCCATCTTAAAAAACCAGGTTATGGGTGCTCTTTTAAGTTATTTATAGATCATGAGTAAACTTAGGGTTTATGTTTATTTTAGTTATAGAAGATGCATTTCATGTGTATAGTGTTGCTAAATTTTTGAAAATCCATAGATCATGTCATGATGATGGTAATGGATGTATCTTTTGAGGTTTTGAGTGATTAAATGGTTTATGCATTAATGTTGATTAAGTGGGCAAATTCTAGTATGTTATAGCTAAATACATCTCTTTGAATGTTTATAAATTGGTAGAACTGATCACACATGTTTATGAGGTCAAATCCAAGTTTTGGTTATGTGGGTTTTGGGATAAGTTGACCCCTATGGTGGTAAAAACTAGGGCTAACTTCGTAATGGATTCTTGAAATCTATATATTTTTTACTGTTTTTAATCATATCGATTCTTGAAATTTATCGTATTATATGTAATTGATTTTAAGATTTGGGTAAATATGTAATAAAGGTTCTTAGTAAGGGGTTATACGTAAAACTGTAAAAGTCTCTTGATCAGAAATGGGAAATATACTAGCTTTGCAGAAACTTACAAGGGTTTAAATTTTGAGTAATTGATTTGGGAACAATTTTGATACCAAGTTGAGTTAAAAATAAGTATTTATGCAAGTTCTCTTCAAACGAGTCAACGGTTCAGAAAGAGTGTAATTTGACAATTAATTCAAGTTGAATTATTCAACATAGTTGTTGACTTGTTGGAATGATAGTAAAAGGGTATAACATCTTATATTGATTTGTTTAAGATTGGTTAGAGGTTTATTAAGTCAAAGTAAACTATATATGATGAAATTGAATTGTATGTGAATGGGTTAAAAATTTGACATGCAGTTTGACTTTGAAAAGTCAATGAGTCGACTAAGGAAGTCAAGTCTTAGCCAATCCTACGCCAGCGTGAGTCCCCACCCCCCCCCCCCACGGAGTTTTGAGTTCTTTTAGTTGGGTATCACTAGTATAAAGTCACTTAGCTTATGCTAATGGATAAGGCTATGGCCATGGAAGAAAGCCTTTCGAGCCCTATTCCATTCCAACCGGTGAAGAGCAAGGAAGAGAAGTAGGCGTACAGTCAGTAACAGAAGCTTTAGCTTTCGATAGCAGGGCTAAACTAGAAGAGAGGATGCTTTCTGCCTGGTAAAAGGGAGTTCTCACCCCAGTGGAGTCAGCTTTCGTTCAGGAGTTCTATTATTGATCTTATCGCTGAAAGTCACCTTGAGGAACCAATCCATGAAGAAGCAATGTCTTTATTGATAAAGCTGGTTAGGGAGCCCCCCCTCCATGTATGTATTTGCTTTCAGGTAAACTATACATTCACAATTGATTGATCATTGTCTTGAGTAATGATTCGAGTACTAATTCTTTTGTGAAGTTGTATTTTGTAAAGGTATCAAATTTATAGTATATCATGTATATTACAATACAAGGCATAAATGAGGTTATGGAGTAACCAAGTTTATAGGCGCTAGCTTACTTTAGTAATAATTTGGAATAGTCAAACCTGCAAAATCTCATAGGCTCAGTACTTCCACAAAAGTTCTTATCATGTGAGTTTACACATGTGTGTTTTGTAATGTAGCCTATGCAAAATATGTACACAATCATATACATGTGCTGTTAGAATTTGTCCATAAAAATGCAATATGGTTTGACTTTATGTGTAAATAAAATCTTTAATCTTTGCAGTCTTAGGTAACTTTTGCAATATGGTAGTTAGAAGAACAAGAAGTTGCAGAAAATGGAAACAAGTCGACCGAAGACTTTAGAAAAAATGAATAATTCTATTTATGGTTATAAATAAGAATGAAAGATGCTCAAATAACATTTTACAAATTTACTACTTCATGTTGAAGCTCTGCATATATTTTTGGAGTGACCCTTGTAAGTATTCTTGATATTGATCGCTTACCATATTCTCGTCTTTTGGTTTTTTCGTTTTAAGAATGGTATCATGTTGATTCTCCAATTTGAGTGATATTGAACTTAATTTTTTAACAGCGCGTATCGGTTTTTGAAGTTGAGTTTTTTCTAGCTTCTTGAGTGTTGTATCCATGCTTGAATTATAGCTTACTATACTTGGTTTTAGGAGGATTGAGGTAGATTGTTCTTGATAGTTAAGCATGTCAACTTGAAAATTCCCTTCCAATATTCTCAAGACCTGCAAACAACAAAGTTTTGTTAAACAATAAACTCAAGTTTCAATAAGAAATTGTAGATTGCATATTTGTTCATTAGCTTTTCAGGATCAAATCTGTAAAATATTGAAAACTTCTAAACTAAGTTCCAACTCATGTATGTAACCTGACCTAAATCTTTTATTAATGAAGGGTTCACCTTACACATCCTTGGCCTTTGTTCTAGGTGAGGTGATATACATAAACTAGCTGCATACATCATGTACTTCACTTCTTTCACATCATACTTGTTTGCTAACCTAGGATCAATCATTTCTGCACATACGAGTCCCTCTGCAAGCAAACGTCGACCCTGAAAAGTGCAAGAATCCAACTCAGGTAACTGTTATGCAGTTGTAAACATATGTTTGTCTTTTTTTTTTTTTTTTTTTTTTTTTTTTTTTTTTTTTTTTGATTTCAATATTTGCATAATCATTGTTGATTGTCGATACACAGGTAATGCATATTGATGAAGATTCTTACACATCCAGAAAAATACTCCTGTCTGGAGTTTCTTGAGAATTCAATAGCCCTGATGCCAGTTAAAATCTCCAAAAGGACAACCCCAAATGCATACACATCTGCTTTCTCGGTTATTAAACCAGTTTGTGTATACTCAGGAGCCAAGTAACTGTTAAAGATCAAAACAATGCTTCTTTAGATCATCTAATAAATTGCCGTATTATTGTAACAACAATATATATAGTAAAGGGTAGGCAAATGAATACCCGAAAGCACCGACAACCCGTGTTTCTTCCTCTAATTGTCCATCTGGTTGACATCTGGCCAGACCGAAGTCTCCTACCTATATGATAAATTGTAAGCCAATTTTCATTACAGGGTTGGTTCAATGGGTCAATAAGTAAAACAAAGGCAGAGCCTTATAAACTGCCCTCATTTTCTAAAAATAATTCACATGATTACTAGTATATCATCAAAAATCTGTTTCAAATAAAGCTAGAGAAATAAACTTTTAACTTAATATATAGTTAGTTACATACAAAAATTATATACAAATACAATTTTTTTTAACTCATCCGGTTATAAACTTTTTTAATTTATTTTTGCAGGTCCCAAGCTTGGTTAAAGAATCGGGTTTAGAACGACTTTTGAAAAATGCTCCGAATATTTAGTTTGCTTGGGGCTCTCCAAAGCTGTGGAGCCGCTCCTGGCTAAAAAACTTTTGATCACTAACCATTGGTTCAAAATCATGAGTTAAGAGTATATTGTTAGGCCTGAAATCTCTATGTATTATGCAACCGACACGACAGTCTTCATGAAGATATCTCAAGGCTCTTGCTGCACCACATGCAACCTTCATTCTATTCTCCCAAGTCATCACCTCACCTTCCTTTGTTCCTGCACACATCAAATGGATACATTACTTTCATAAATTGTCATGAGGTACAATGAAAAATCATTCCAGAATGAACTCAAATACAAAATATTTCTTTTTCACACACCAGAAAGCACTACAAATGTATTTGTCATTGTATGCATGGTCATTGAAAACTATAAAAATGATAAATGGTTTGTCATAGTATTGCTTAAAAGTATTTCAAGTCAAGTGTTCAGAAATAATTAGATTTCATATAAGTTAGTCTTCTAAATTTATTTAAAAATAAAATTCACATGTTTTAGAAATAATAATAATAAAAGGTTTATGTTAATCCTCCACTACAACACCAGTTCAAACAGCCATTTGACTTTTGCAAACTTTGACTAAAAAACTTTCGGCATTTTCAATCAATAAAAAGTCAAATGGTGGAGTTGACTTTTTCAAAGTTTTTGAAAGTCAAAATTGTCGTTTGTATCGTTGTGGATTAGAGTTTTTAACTATGAAATGGATGAGAGAGAGAGAGAGAGTGAGTTTTACCATACAAGTGTTTATCTAAAGATCCATAACAAGCAAATTCATATACAAGAAGCCACTCCTTCTCAATGCAGTAACCAATCAACATGACTAGATTCTTGTGTTGTGCAGATTTTAACACTTCAACTTCAGCACAAAACTCAGCTGCACCTTGTGCACTAACCATCTTGCGTTTTTTGACCGCCACAATCTGTCCATCGCTCAAAACTCCTCTATATACTTTACCATATCCACCTTCCGCCAAGAAATTGTTTGCTGAAAATCCATTGGTTGCTTTCTCAATCTCTTCATAGCTAAACCTTCGTGGCGATCTTCCAAAAACTGGAACACTATGCTTGCAGATGGAACAAAGAGGGGGTGGTGTAGGTGTCTCTTTTAGTGATAGAGACATGTCCCTTCTTATGCTTGATGTCCTGTCTATAATTGAAGTATTTATCTGACTTAAAGATATCCTTCTTGTAATTTGTTGTCTAAACTCTTTTTGGTTCATGTCTCTTTGGTCTAATCTTGAAGCATATGGCATTGTTTCGGTTTCTCGATTCATGTCTACATTTCTTGTCATATCTGTTTTGGATAAAAGAAGGATTATAATGAAAATTTAAGCATGAACATATTAATTCATAACAAATTGACATGGTTAGCAGACACATTCATGGAACATAGGAAGTATGACAAAGATGTTGAAAAACATTTTTTAACTTTTGTTCCTGGAGTTATGAGGCAACGGTCTCTAAGAGGACATACTGGTGGTAAGTTGTCACTCTTCTGTAGCAGAGGTTATTAAATCAGTAGGGGTGGACGTATTTCTTCTTATGTGTTCTTTTATTTTTCTTATGTATCAATTTTTTTATTAATTTATTACTTTTTAAATCTTTAAGTCTTTAATCATGAATAAGTGTTCGAATCCTGCTGTAGGTAGGTCGTCGTGTAAATTTGAAGTACGATTATAGGGCAACAATTATTGTTAGGAGCTCTAGTTTTGAGTTTATATATATAGCGAGGCATCAATCAAATAGTTATCTCACCTTCTTTAACTCTCATATGACTTGCATTTCTGCCTGTTCTTTCTTCTCTAAGGCGAGATATCGATCTGCGAGGTGCCTTAATCTCAAACTCAGGAATCTGATTCAATTGTTGTGATTTCGAATACTGCTTTGAGCGAGGAGGTGTGTCCTTTTCAACCAGAGAGGGGGTCTTTTTGTGGCCATATCCAGTTGTGATGGTTGATGAACTTGAATAAGATGATGATGAAGTGTTTCGTGTGTTTGATGAGCTTGGACTTGGAGTGTCATCTGATGCAGAAATACTTGTTTTGTGAACTTGATTGTAGGTTGGAAGAGCACCAAGCATGTCAGCCATAGTCGGGACCTGTTCTTGATCAATCTTTAAGGTAAGTGGAAAGCTTACTGATCTAAGGATCTTATGAAGGGGTCCATCAACGAGTACAACATTGCAATTTAAGTATTGATTTAAGCAACAATCTGCTTCGTTTTTCAATCGTCTGCAACATTCACATAGAAAAGTTTATAAATAGCTGAATCTGTAGGTGTTCATATATTTTCTAGATACATAAGCATACATACTGATCAAGAATCACCCATTTTGCATTCAGCTCGGTTGCTACCATAGCCACTGACCCCGTTGGCACGTATGCTACTACTTTTACTTCAGTGTGAACCTGGTTTCATGACCCGAAACATGAGTAAGTTCAGACCCTCTTCGAGGAAGTTGAGCATATGACAACCATTTGGGAAAATGTGTGGACTTCAAGTACACAACTTCTGATTTTATTAGATAAATATGATTTTTGTGTCATTTATTAAAACATATCTAGTGTGCTTTAATTCTCTCTCATTATATCATTCTAAATGTATAGAATTACTGAATTAGTCATATGTGTGACAAATAAGCCTCAAAGAGAATGCATACCTTGACAACTTTGTGAAGAGAGAAGAGATGGTGTATCATTTGTGCACACACATTATAAACTCGTTGTGGTATATCGCGCCCATCGTCTATGAATCCAGCCTTATCCGACACATCTTTTTTTCCAACACTTCGTTTCTTCAACATGCCTATTTATACAGCAAAGAGTGTTGCAAAATTAAGAATAAGAACATTCATCAAAAGTTAATCTTCATAGTATTAACATGTACAAGATGTTCACATTTATAAAACCAAAATAAATATAAAAGAAAAAAATCAGAAAAAACATATTTTGACCAGCAAATTCACCAAAATAGACGTTAAACTTTTAACATGTGGTTCCATAGACATAATGTAGCCAACACTACACCATGTGTGTGTGTGTGAAAATGTTCACAAAACAAAGCATATAGATGTAGATAAGTTGAGGTGGATTAATCTTACGAGAAAAGTAACCCTTGGAGTTGTGACGGGGTCGAGTATTCTTCTCTGAAGGCGGATTAGGTTCATGAGAAGGGATAATGGCAAGTATGATCAGTGAATCCATAGGCTTGATCACGTTTCGAACCGCCCATTCAAGTGCATAATCCGTTATCCGTCTACCCACCTCGACGCTAACTAATATCACCTTACTGACCATTTTACAAACTTTTGTAAGCTTGGTGATTGATTTATAACATCACCTCATGAAGAAAAAGACCTTAGATAACTTACATGGAGTTTATATATAGAATTTTTGCACACTTTTTTAAGTGTTTTTTTTTTATATATATATCAATTTTGGTTGTCTTTATCATGTTTATTCTATAACAGTAGATATAGTCAAGTGAACTGGAGAAGGATACAAATGGCACAACCAGAAGCAAACAGGCAGTATATATGAACCAGTAAAATATTGTGGCTTTATGTTTGTTTTCTAGCTTTTGAACTATTTTATGATTCTTTTTTCAAGTTATCAAATTCAAATGCAAGCAACCACACCAAAATATTAATCAGTCTTGTTTCTTTGACCTGGTCTATCCTGCAGTCCTTCACCTTTAAATTCCAAAAACTTTATTTTGAGAAAAGTCAAATGGTGAGAAAAGTCAAATGGGGAGGGTGATAGCTTCTTAATGATTCCATTAAGAGGCTATCTTTAATCGGTCAAAGGTTTGGCTGTTTGGTAACATTTTAACGACACAACCACCCTTAAAAAACATGTAATTTTTGGTAGTTTGGATTGTTAATGCCTTTTGAGTAATTGCTACTAGTTCTTTAAATAGTTGATGAGTTGATGTGTCATGATTTGAATAATACTTTGATAATCAATAGCCTTTTTAGGGTCCCTTTTGTGACCATTTTAGTGACCAAAATATTCTTGCTATTGAAATATGCCACAAACTAGCGGTTACTTTTGCGACCAATCTTTTTTTTTACTGATCTAATGATGAAAATTGAAAAGTGGCTGATTTTGCGACAACTATTGGTGATCGTAGTTGTTATGAACCTTTTTGTAACCAATATTGTGAACGAACTGTTGGCGACCAAAGTTGCATTGAACTTATTTGTGACCGGCGATAGGAATTGCGATGGAACCATTTTAAGAACACATACTTTACTACAAGAAACTTGAGAAATAGAAACGTGAACTATGATGACGACATGTGGCCTTCTTAATCATCTTGATATTGGCGGACACATATATTTCATGGGGGTCGGCCGACACTGGCAAAAATATTTATTTGTTATATATATAACTAGGTTAGTACCCCGTGTATTACACGGGTTGAATTAAAAATATATTATAAATAATCATTTATAAAAACTTAAACAATATAAGATTTTTTTTCATATAAAATATGACTAAAATTATGTATAATTTAATACTTTAAGTAATAAAATAGTTATATTATTTTTATAAACACTAAATTTTTCAAACTTTATTTCTTTAAACGTTTTTTTTTAAATTGTATATTTTATAATAATTTGGAGTTTTAAAATGTGTGTCTTTAATATTAATATTTTTAATGTATTAAAAAATATGTTTCTTTGTTTAAAAATGTAAAAAAATATTAATATTTAATATCAGAGAGATGCAGGAAGTCAAAGTAGAGGTGCTCTAAAAACCCACGATGTGTCCTTAAAAACTTTGATTTATTAAAATAGATAGATTTAATCTCGAATAACCTTCAAGATATTTTACCACCGACCCCATTGAATTTTAATGACCATGATGAATCCCAATTTAAAACAAAAACTAATACCCAAATAACACAATATTGCGTTGCCCATGACAAAACTTAATTACCAATTAACAGTTTAATTCAATCCAGTTACTTATAGCACAATATGTTTTTTGTTAGATTTCTTTTTTTCCCTTTTTTTAAGCAACAATTTTTTATATCAATCCATCTTTGTTGGGCTTAAATCTTTGAAATTAAAAGGAGGAACACCTTAACTTCAACGGTTTTGTCATTTTTATGTAACCATCAACATGCCACTATTGGTTAAATAGTAAAATTTGCATGTGATTTATTCATTTAGGTATAGTTTTAAAAGCTAAAACTTGTTATCAGAATGAGAAACTTAGTTGACTGGGTATAATTTTTTTATTTAGGTGATATTAATAAACACTTTTAAAAAAGAAAACTTAAACTAACATCTTTCTTTGAATATTAAATTTGTTAATTTGTTTATTATTCTTACGAATCTTGTAAGATTACAATTTTTACAATGTCATCTTAATCAATAAGACGAAGATTTGACGTACTTTTTATTATGTGTATATGATTTGATTTGGTTTCATTTTATCGTTTTTTAGATGACTAGACAGATCTGAATCAGTAGAAACAATGAAAACTGTAATGACAGTCAATCATTAAAAAGAAATTTCTGACAACATGAGAAAAGTCTCTGGGTCTACCATTGATCCCAAAGACATGTCATCATCACACGCTATTAACATGACGTGGGAAATAGTACATGGCAAATGAAAAGCTAGCCTTACACAACTTTATAAGATTTTTTCTTACACCACTAAACGAAATAACGAATATAATAAAGAAATAAAATGTTCTACAAGTTGTTACTGTAGTTTTGACAAAATATTTTTTATTTGTTTTATTTTTTGAATAAGTTAAACAAAAATGAAGGCACTGCTTCATTCAATTATGCGTATATTAATTTAGTAGCTTTCTTTTTCATCCAACTGCATATGGGTGTCAGATTCAAATATTCGAATTTTTTCTATGGTTAATTTCATTACACTGAATCTAATATCCACAATGATTAAAGTGATTAAATTAAAAATAAATTAAACTACGTCTTTCACCTTCTCGAGTTGCGGTGGAAAACTCATGTGAGCGTATCATTTTTAATAGAAATAATGGTTTACCAGTCGTGCATTAACAACCAACACAATCTTGAATACATAAACGCAGATAAAAAACACCACAACGGCTATCCTCTTATCACAAAATCCTAATGCATACTTCGTCATAAAAGCAAGTGGCATCCATTATAAAACATGAAAACATATCTAGTCATAAAAGCAAGCGTCAAAAATCCGAATACACAAAAGTAAAAAATTATAAAAAAAAACTCACAAATAAAAAAACCTATTATACATGTACTTCATCATTTAACATATATAATAATAATAATTGTATTCAAACTCTAAAATCCTAAACCAATACAATATCTTTAATACATAAACGCAGATAAAAAACACCATGCACATAAGCTATCACAAAATCCTAACACATTGAAAGCATACTTAATCGTAAAAGCGAGCTTTAAAAAATCCAAATGCAAAAAAAAAAAAAAAAAAAGTAAAAAAATATATACAAATGACAAAAATCATCATAAAATATATATGTGTTTCAAAATCTAAAATCCTAAAATTATCCTATTCCTTTTTCATGACTTTTAGTTAATATATATAATTAATATAATTAAGCATACAAATTAGTTTTGGGTTTTAGTTTGGAATAATTTTTTAAATAATAAAAAACAATTAAAAATTATATTTGAATATAATATTTTAGATATTTCAAATTTTCAACATATATGCAATTTCTAAATCAATATTCGAATTAGAATCTAAATATGAGATTATGTGATACCCAAAATTTAAGATATTTTAGATTCCTTAAAGAAAAATTTGAAAGTAATTGGTAAGTGTTCAGCCTAGATGAGAAGCACTCGAGGGGTTTGTGTTGGATATTGGATGTCTAATTAACGATAAGTTTAACGTTACTATAACATGTATGATCTAAAGAGTTACATTTTGGAAGGCAACGACTTAATGCTTAATTGTTAAACATTATATACAATCACAAACTATCGGTTTTAAGGATTTGGTGATTTTATTATTTATGAAATAATAATTGGTGAGAATTAATTATTGAGATAATTAATTCATTAGACGAATAAAGTTTTGAACTTTATTAAAGGGTTATTTATTAATTAATTGTTAATTAATAAAAGAAGAATTGATTAAATAAGTAATGTTTAAATCAGTTAAACATTAACTATTTGATGGATATTAACTAATTAATTGTTAATTGGTTAAATGGAGATTGTAGTAATTAAATAGTTTAATTACTTAAAAGTGTTTAATCAACTTAAAAGGGTTTTAATTTGAATTAAATGTGAAATAAAATGGTGGGAAACCAATTTTGAATTGGTAATCCTAGATCCTAAAAATATGGATCTAAGTTTGACTATAAAATATAGATCAAATCACCACACACACAACTCTTTCACACTATCTCCTCCCTCTTACTTGGAGCCGTCAACCACTACCACCATTGTGGGTGTGAGGCTGCCGCATACCACCACCGAGCCAGCACCAGGCCGCAGTCAGGGCCACACTAGAGCTGTGACCAGGCCTCACGTGGAGCAGCGACCAGGCCGCACCAGGGCTGGACCAAGGCTGTCCCGATTGAACCGCGAGCCGAGCCGAGCCAAAATCTGTTTTGGTCCAATCCGGAGTTTCGTAGGATGAGATCCGGACTCGGGTGATCGTATCAAGTCAACTATCGAGATCGTTGCCGATCCATCGTGTATTTTTGGAACTGCTTCATAAAGGTCGATTTCTAAAACCCCCTATGGTTGTGTTGTTTGATTTAATTGTTGTTTAAACGATTTGGAACTAGATCTTGATTTGGGAATTGTTTCGATTACGAATCGAAAGGTTATGAATTTTAAATGCTTCCGTTGTGTCAGATTTGATCTGATAATTTAATCCGGTTTTATGAAAACTGATTTTGTCAATTAATATGATTAATTGAAACTGATTGTTTATTATTTTTGAAGAGATTGGTCATCAATTTTAGATAAGTAATTTTAGTAAATATTTTAATGTATGTTTGTATTGTTTGACGCATGAAAGAATTCAAAATGAGTTGGCTCAAATGCACAAACACACCCACGGGTAACTTGTTGATGAAGTTGAGCGTTATGTGAGCTGTGAGCCTGTGACGGAAATTTTTAAAACCCAGAATACATGTTAATTTTTTGAAGTCAAGGGGTGAAACTACGATTTTTAACTAAAAATAACATTTCGGCTGAAAATTTACACTACGGACGAAAACAGAGGGTATCAACCTACGCCTCTGTGTGAAAGACATGGTCATATATAATTTTATGCGAAAATATTCTAAGTAACAAGAAAAATACTCTTTAAGTAACGGGAAACAATTTTGTCATTGATAACTTAGAAGTTTTTGAGTATTACTTTTTACGAGTTTCACCTGATTCCCCACTTTTGTTTTAGCTAAAAGTTTCGTTTTTCTCAATTCAACTTGTCGTTTAAAACACTCCACAACTAAATGTTTTTCCTTTGAGAATATTAAATACCAGTGGTCATAAAACAGTGTGTAAAAATGGTCGCTAAACACACAACAAAAACAGTAGCAAGAAAGTCGTTAAAGACCAGTCACAAAACGATCACGTGTCACAACAGTAGCTATAAACTTTGGGACCAAATTTAGGAGGTTAATCTATGCTAGAGAATATTAGCTTTAAATATTAGCTTATTATCTAATGTCTTGTCTCCGTAATGGTGGCCTAGTGGTAAATGATGAGAATCCTTAATTGAGGTCTAGGGTTCAAAACCCGGCATTTCCCTGGGTCATGCGATTTACCTCCCTCATGCTGGCCGTGAGACCGGTCGGTGATGGCTTATCTTATATGTTTTCTACATGCATTCTATTTTTTTACGTGTGTAACATTGATTGTTGATTATACTTTTTATTTACACAGATATCAGATATAGATTGGGTTTTATAAGCAGCCTCTTTATCTCAAAACAAAAAGGTTCAAGACCATGAGAATAAACTGTATATGTTGTTTGTTTACGTGAAGTCTAGAGATGTTGATCGAATGATCGCAGTTTGTACGAGTTACACTCACTATGGTTTTATCTAAAAGTTATAATTTTGGGACAACTTATGACATTAATTAACCGAAATATATATGATACAAGAAAATCGAAATTCATATAAATATGAAACATCTGTATCGTCTATTTTTCACCTTCTGAAGTTGAACCATGGTCACTCTCATCCTGATATTCACTGTAACTTCTTGATTCTGCACTGAACCGTGAAATCGTACTTTTGAACCTTTGAGGTCCAAACTCATCGTCACTTTCGTCTGTAAACTCTACATCACTATGATCATCTCCCCTTGAATCAGATTTACGCCTGCTTTTGCTTCTTACTGTTTGATTATATGAGTTGCTACTGCTTTGATCATCATCATCATCATTGATGTCGTCGTCTTTAGATTTCTTGAAGCTTTTCTTGCTGAAACTCGAATTTACGCGTTTCATGCTTGGCTTTATGGAATCGGTGCCTTCTGTATCGAACATGACTTTCTTTTTGGTTGATTTTGCTTTCATTCTTGCTTTTGATTTAGAGTTGATGAGAATTGATGTGCTCGCTTTGTCGTCATCAGAGAATTCCTCTTCACTGTAGGCATCTTCATCGTATATGCTTCCTGATGAGCCATTAGAATCATGGTCCGAACCAGGTTCGTTTTTAGGACCAGGCGATGGTTCTGGTTCGAGCACTGGTTCAGGCTTGGATACGGGCTCAACCACTGGTTCAGGCTTGGATACTGGCTTCACCACTGGTTCAGGCTTGGACACCGGCTCGAGCACTGGTTCAGGCTTGGACACCGGCTCGAGCACTGGTTCAGGCTTGGAAACTGGAGCAGGCAATGGTTCAGGCATGGATACCGGCTCGAGCAATGGTTCAGGCGTGGATATCGGCTCGAGCCCTGGTTCAGACTTGGACTCGGACTCAATCATTGTTTCACGCTTGGACACTGGCTCGAGAAATGGTTCAGGCTTTGACACTGGCTCTAGTAATGGTTCAGACTTGGATACTGGCTCGAGCACTAGTTCAGACGTGGGCACTGGTTCAGGAGTAGGCATTGGATCAAGCACTGGTTCAGGCATGGACACTGACTCAGGCGCTGGGTCAGGTTTGGATATAGGCTCTGGGTCTAAATCTGAGTCTGAATCTGAATTTGAGTTTGTAACATCAGGTTTTGACTTAGGCATGGACACTGGCTCGAGCACTGGTTCAAGCTTTGAAATTGGCTCTGGATCTGAGTCAGAGTCAGAGTCTGAATCCGAGTCTGTAAAATCAAGTTCTGGCTCTAAATCTGTCTTTAGCTCAATTTCTGGCTCAAGCCCAGGCTCAGTCTCTGCCTCTGACTCCCACTCAGGCTCATGCTCTGACTCAGGCTCAGGTTCAGGATCAGTCTCTGGCTCTGGTTCTAGCCTAGGCTCTGGCTCAGGGCGATTAAACGGCTCTATCTCTATACCTAACTCTTGATCGGAGTCAGAATCTGATGATGACGAAGATGACGACGATGACAAGTATTGTTTAGACAAAGCACTGGTGGCCTCCTTGGTGGGTTCTGGCTGTGGTATAAACCCTTCAGGTGGAGGTACAGTGAGGAAGCTAAGAGTTCCTTTAATGTCGGATATTGACGGACGTACACTCCACTCATCTTGTAGACACATTGCCGCCACCTCAACGGCTTGATTTAGGCTCTTTTCTGGAACTACTCCTTTGAACATAGGATCAACCAGTTTGTAGATTTTCTTTGGATCATTGAAATATGGTTGTGCCTGTTTTAACCAAAGTATCACAAAATTAATATAAACAAACTTATTTTCCCCTTTAGAAACCATAATGAAAAGATTTCTGATGTTTTCTTGTTATATGGTCACTTGCTCAGGGGAAACTGCATTTGTTAGACCTGGATAGTTTTCTTATAGTAGATTCTCATAGATTATCTCTAGCTCTGCTATGTTACGTTAAACGTTTAAGAAAAGGCATAAACAAGATTACCCAATAAACAAGATTTTGCTCGCCAAAGGGTCGAGAAGAGTCCAAAGCTTTTCTCCCGGTGATAAGCTCGAGCAGTACAACTCCAAAGCTATAAACATGGGATTTGAGGGTGAGTTCACCAGTATATTCAGATTCTGGAGCACAACCGACCGTTCCTACCACCGTTTTATGCAAGTTGCTGCCGGATGAACTACTTTCTAGATTCACAAGCCCGTAATCCGTAACCTTCGGTCCAAAGTTTTTGTCTAACAAAACATTTGTAGACCTAACGTTACCACAAAGAACCGGAGGATCAACCTTTTCATGTAGATACTCTAGAACTTGTGCAGCTCCTGCTGCGACTTTCATTCGTATGATCCAATCTAATGATCTTTCGCCTGGAGGAAGATCTGTAATTCAAAGTTCATTAAAACACATTATGATCGCGTACACTTGTACGAAGTCCTGATGTTTATATTTCGAAAAGTGTTGTTAATTTTGATGTTAAGAATATTAATCATCATAAAATATTAGAATTTATGTAGTTTGTTATTACCATGTAGGTGATCTTTAATGGAACCCATTGGCATATATTCATATACCAAAAGCCTATTATCATCATCAGCACAATATCCAATAAGTTTCACAAGATTTGGATGTTGAAGATCACTCAATCTGATCACTTCTTCAATGAACTCCTTGTTTGCTTTTGTTCCTGGTTTTTTCAGTTGCTTCACTGCCACAACCTTCGGTCAATCATGCAGATAAATCATATCAAATTAGGATCAAACATGCATTTTTTTTAACTAAAATCATACTTTGAATGTATAATCTAATTCTGGGATAAGAAATTAAATCATTATATTGTGTATAAACCTTGCCATCAGCCAGAGTTCCTTTATAAACTTTCCCAAATCCGCTTTCACCTAATAGATGTTCCGCCTTGAAATTCTTCGTGGCTGAGGCCAACTCTTGGTATTTGAATCTTCGGGCTGAGCCTGCGGGTGTTTCATCTAACGCAGCAGCATCACTATCTTCGTCTTTCTTGTTCGAATGCACATTTTTTACTGCTACAAGAAGGAACCATATTAGTTGTTGAAGTTAATTAACAAACCTGACCATGTCATTACAATGCATCAAGAAAACATAATTTTTGTCAAGTTGACAATAATTATAAATACTAATCAACGCGCATTTTATATAAATTCGAAATAATTGTATATTAACAAAGATTTTTAAAAAAAAAAACCTGAAGGTTGTTTGTCAATTGGATTTTGTTTGGGTTGTGCCACAGGCAACTCTTCATCTTCCTTTACATCTGACTTCTTTTCATCTGATTTTTTATCTTTTGAAGCCTTTTTTCTAAGGCATGGCAAACAGTTCATTCTTTATGCTAACCTTTTTTTTTTTTTTTTTTTTTGAAATGATAAAACAAGATTACAAACAAAAGATCAAATACAAGAAGATCAAATAATTTCCCCTAGACAAAAAGAAATTGAAATTCTATAAATTTTGATGTTCTTCAAATAACAACCGATATAACTGTTTTATCCAATCCTGCATAACTCTCTTGATACATTACTTGTTTCACAGGATGTTTTACAAGAAACAAGAATCTGAACTTTTTGTAGAAAATTGGGAAAGGAAAAACACAGCGTATTTTTAGAAACGAAGGGGGTCGATAGAGGAAAGGAGGATGAAAAGGGTCCTCCACGCTCCGAACACGGGGACTTGAAGGACCCGTAATGCACCTAACCGAAACGTATAAGAGTTTACCAAAATGAAAGATTAGGAGAGGTGATAAGTGTCATGGCTAGGACAAAGCTTTTTGATGGAGAAATTTTTGGAGATTGTGTGGACATTCTATTAGATCTCTTCCTTTTTCTTAGTACATGAGATAAATATATTAAAAATATGTGTACTTTTTGAAAAACTGATTTTTGATGGATGTTATATGTTCCAATTAGTTAGCTAGATTACACAAATGTGGTCCAATGGTCACATTTGGTATAATAGATTTCATAATTGTTAAATAAGTAGTTTTGATGAGTATCATTTCACTGATCTAGAGGAAGCATCCATAATCTTTTAGATGTGTGAAGCTGCTTTGGTCCATCATTAATTGGACCAACAAATTATCATTTAGTGGCCCCTTTTATAATTTTTTAACTACTAAATTCATGAATTTTGATTAGATCTAACAATCTTGACCTAAAACAAGAAAATGAGTATATTTTGATAAACAATTATTGTATTTTTGGTTGACATGAGTAGCATTATGACATAAAATGAGTTGAGATGAATAACTTATTAACACAATGCGAATCAAGATGATAACTTAAAACTATGTGAATATAATGAATTAAAACGAGTAAAATGATTAATAATATATATTATGAGAAAATCATTAAAAATTATCCAAATAAACTATTTGTTTGGTGACAACTCATTTTAACTTAAACGAAATTGATGTTTTTAAAAAGACCCATTTAAACCCAAGTTAATTTTGTTTAAAACCCATCTAGGCCCGTACTCATCCGGATCCGCACTGTTACCCGACCCAACACAACTCTCTCATTTTGTGAAGCTTAATTTTTATATATGTTTCTTTCATGATATATATTGTAACTAGAGGAATCATTTAGAAAAACATGTGTTGCACTACAAAACAACTGAAATCACCCACACACCATTCCGTTGTATGTCGTCAAAAGCCCGTTGTAAAATGACCGTTGGTAAATAATTCCTGATGAATTACCGACCAAAATATCATCGACACGTCTACGTGGATGCAGTTAGACTCTTTCGCCATCAGAACAGCGATGCCCACTTGTCAACAAATTACTGAGATGAGGGACTTTTTACTGATGGAAATTTTGAAATATTACCCAGTTTTTACCAAACTTGTGATGGAATAGACTCGGGTTTAGCATATGTTTTGTGACAACTTGAGTATATTGCTCTTTAGCATATGTTTCGTGATGTAACTAGTCAATTCTATCCTACATTTAACAAAGAAAATAAGAGAATTAACTTGCTTATTAAATTTTAACAACATTACAACTGTAAATTAAACATTTTCATTATTACGTGTTAGCTATAGTTTTATAATTATAATGTCAACACATCTATCTAATTACATTGATCGAGTAGTAACTAGAGAAACATTACAATCAAATAATCGATCTAAGTATTTCAATAAGATAAATATACATATAAATTGGGAAGCTTACCCGCGTTGGCTGATATGCAGCTTTAGGTGTGGGTTCACGGGAACCCACCCCATTTCAAAGCTTTAGTGATTTTTTTTTTGAAAGGCTTAAAAATCTACGGTGAACTTATTAATATTTTTAAGAGTGAATCCTCTCTGTTATCATATATCAATTGTCCGTATATTCATCTGTTGATTTCTTCTCTGTGATATATTAGCAAGCGAATGGTAGTTATTGACGGTTAAACCCTTAGGTCAAGCTAATTCCTGTTATATAAACCTAGCAAATTTTGTTTAGGTTTTATAGCATTACACCGAACCCCACAATGGGCCCTACTCCCTTCACCCCTGCCTAATAACTGGCTAGCGGGACAGCCACCAGATGCTCCATTCGCAAGGGGACGTGACCCCCTTGACTCATGCTTGGTCCATAGTTCAGAAATTTTAAACGAGCGTGCACTCCGCACCTCCGAACTCTTTAATGAAAATGTTTTTTTTATTTATTAACTTAATATATCGCAATGTTATTACGTGATGAACATTGCAAGACTTGAACTGTCAACCTGACTCGGAAATTTTTATCTCCGGTTCTAACTAGTTGAAGCATTTTAAAATAGTAAACCATTGAAAAAATTTCCTAGATCCACTAGTGCTTACCCGTACTCTACCCAACTTTAGAGCAATATATATACTGTTCCACTCATGTTACAAAATGACACCAGAAGTCAATACGAATACAAAACTACAATATGTATAATTACAAAACAGTTGAACATAATCTTCTATGGTATTTGAAGCTTGAATCGAATGATATGTCGTAGGATGCCTATGTTAAACAATGCCTTTGTTATACAAAATTTCCTAGATCCACCACTGTTCCACTCGTCGCTCGGTCGGAAAAAGCTCGAAAAAAGCTCGTTCGAATTTCGCTCGATTTTAAACGAGCCGAGCACAAGCCAAGGTAAGTCCGCTCGTCGCTCGCTCGGATAGTCTTCCGTTTGGCTCGATTGTTTTAGCTCATTTAATGTTGTTAGTGTATTCAAACTAATGTATAATGATGTCTACGAACTATTCATGCATTAAATTTTTTTTTTATGTTTTCGCATTAGGGGTATTCATGGAACCGGTTTTTATAATTTTTGGATGGAACCATAAACTTAACCGTTATTAACGGTTTCTGAATAATAATAACCGTAACAGAACCATTAAGAATTAAAACCAAACCAAACCGCTAAATGGTGTGGTTTAGCGTTTGGGCATTTTAGGCTTGAGATATTTGACCCGTTTAAAATAAAAAGAAATCGTTTTATTATTTGAGATTCACTACTTGCATTGTAAGCCCAAATATGTGTGTGTGTCAATCATGTCTAAATCAATAAATTTATCTATCTATCTATCTATCTATCTATCTATCTATCTATCTATTTAATATGTGTGTTTATCATAAAGTCCGGTTCAGTTTTTTAACGACCGGTTTTTTTAATGAAAACCATAAATCAAACCGTTCACTATGGCTTCAAACTTTTGAACCTGTCGACCAAACGTTTTGGAAAAACGCCAACCGTGAAACTAAACTCATGACCGGTTCGCATTAAAATTTATTTTGAAACCGAGCCAAACCAAACCAAGCCGAGCTGCTTGGTAATTTTAAAATGAGCCGAGCAACGAGCACCATTTGGCTTGATTTTGCAAATCCGAACCAAGCTGCGCCGCTCGGTTTGTAAACAAGCCGAGCACGAGCATAACCTTACTCGGTTCGGCTCGGCTCGTGAACAACCCTATGTAATAATAAAGAGGCATGAAACTGTATTTAAAAAAGTTTAGCTTCATATTTTCGTGCTCTTTTAACTTTAAATTTTGACATTTGAAACAAGGACACTTAATGATAGGGATCATTCCCATTAAAAGTTTCATTCTTTCTTTGAACATATCTATCATTTGACTTGTTTCTAACAAGACATTTTGGATTTTTGGTGGTAAGGTGCATTCCTTTGTTTAAAAAAGAAAGCGTTGCAGTGGTTTGAGTAGAGAAGGGTAACATATACATCTCAACCTATTTATCATGTGTTGTTCTGTCTTTTTAACTTCTAAAACTTGATGTTTGAGCTCCCGAACTTCCCCAAACTTAATTTTTAAACCTCAAGAAATCCTCAATCATCTTTGGGTCCTGGTTTGGTCACAGATATGATCGTTTAATGCAACGAAACCTATAAAACCACATAAAACAACTTAATAAGTACAAATTATGAAACTATATCTTCATGACCTCACCGATTTTGTTTTTCTTTGATCATTTGGTGATAATAACTTAGCAATAGTCATGTCCTCTTATTATAGCCCAATCAACAACTCATCACTAGACACAAACACGTAAAACAATGGTATGGTTTGAAATATACAATATTAAAAATAAATTAAATAAAACAAAACATCACTGGTTTCAAACAACCCGCTCTTCACATAAGACCCACCATCGTTACTATATTTATTATTGTTATGAGACTTGTTACTGTTAGCATCGTTGTTATCACCGAGTTATGCTTAAGAGGAGACTGATAAACATTATCGATATCTTCATAATTTGAACCTTAACCACCGTAATAATTAGAAACTTTATCATGAAAGAAATATTTGTTATCTTATTACGAGGTCTTATAACACTTTTGCTATTAGATTATTAACGAATGAAATATAGAGAATTGAACGATAAACTAGAGAGAAATAAACGATAAAATAAATTAAAATGTATCCGTATATATCGTATTCTCAAATAGAATCTTACGTCACATCAAATAATTTGAATGTATGTCAATAAATATTAAATCACATCATATAATTTGCAAACATATTAAGAAAATTATATAATTAAAAAAATAGAAAGTTCTACAAAAATAAAAACTATAAGGGCCATATAGTCGAGTATAGCCCATAACAAGCAATTCCTAAAGGGTCGTATAGTACCAAATGACTCGTATATGTCACGGTCGTATAGTACCAAATGACTCGTATATGTCACGGGTGTCTATTAACAGAGCCGGTCCTGAAAATTTATGTGCCCGGAACGAGAAGGAAAAAAATGCCCTAAGGCTCAAACGAATAATCAATTATATAAACTCTTTTTTAAATGGCGATTAACGTTATAATAATAAACAGAGCAAAACCATAATATTAATATGACATACTTGAATAACTAACCTATAATTCCTGAAGCTCGCCTAACATTCTTGGTAGCAAATTCTTTGATCGCCTCTTCACAATTTGTAGTCTCTAGGATTTCGTTCTCAATGGCTATCATTGCCAATCCGCTAAGTCTTTCTTGGAACATTGGGGATCGCAAGATTTCAGTAACTTCAATTTCAAAACACTCCTTTCCGCAGATGCCACTGTAACTGGAATAGTCAACAATAGTCTGTATGCACTCCTTGCATTTGGAAAATAATCGTGGTCTTTCAAGTGACTCAAAACATCTATAGGGTTGCTAAACTCAATATTTTGTAATGTATCAAATAACTTTAACTCCATATAAAGTTCATCAGCATTCTGATCTCCCTTCAAACTTTAGTGCATTTTCAAGGAAAAAACAAGACAACTTAAGAACTTTATCTTCAATTTTCCTCAACTTATGTGGAAACAAAAATCCAAATAACTTCTTATATGTTTGGAATTGTTCAAATCTTGTCTCAATAGAAGTAATAGCTTGATCGAAGATAAATACGAAATAATTCACTCTAAAATTCTCTTCATGTGTAAATGAAAAGTCTTGGCTTGAACTCTGACCACTTTTTTTCCCTTTGAATCAAACGCTTTTTCGGAAATATTGGATCAATACCCATTTCAATAGCAATTTCCTTAGCTTCATCAATAGATTTTGAAAAACCAGTTTCTCTATACTCCTTCAAAAACTCAATCAATTTGTTTATTTCTTTAATAGCGGTATCGAGATGCATATCTTTTGATTGGAACTTTTTGCTCACCGTATTCACTTGTGTAACATCACTGTACTTCCGGTTGTCCGTACATCCGTACATCCGTACGATTGTACTGTTACGACCGGAGATTTATTATTTATTAATGATTATGAATTATTGATTGTCATTATTGATATCATCTCTATTTCTGGTATGCATGTTATAATATATGATACGCGTAAACCATGGGAAGTTTAGTTGTAACCCAACTAAACAGAACCAGAGAGTTTATCGCAGTTCTATTACTGATGATTATGGATTATTGGTTTGAAAATGGCATTGGGTTGAACTGGGATGAAACTGGGAGTTTGTTATGGTATGGTTGCTAAACGTAGTCAAGGACACATGGTCATGGTTTATCGAAATAGCGGTGGGACGGTGCAGGGGAGGTTGCGATCTACCTCTGCATATGCCCTATACATATGCATATTTCGGTCTATCATGGATGTGTCAGTGACTAGGGTTTAGTGGGATTTGGTTTGGAAACTGATAATATTAAAGCTAATAAATAATGGGAATTAATTACGCGAAGTGAGGTTACGAACATTACTTAAACGCGAATGTTAATTCGGAAATGTTAACTTAATAATGTATTCGCGTGGGTGACGATTCACACGAATATAATTATTAAGGATAATATACTGAAAAGACATTCCATATATAATAAATCAAATCGAAATACGATACGAGCGTCGGATTCGCAAAGGTGACGATCTTTACGAATACGTACGCGAGTGACGTGTTTCGACGAGATAATAGAATAATATCAAACGATATTAATTTAATAAATTAAAACTAAAAATATTTATTAGGAATCACAACCTAAAATGATTTAGAATAAATTGATTTAATAAATAATTAGTTAACGATAATGAAACAGAATCGACTTACGAAATAATTTAATTAAAATTATCATATTTAAAACTAAACTAATTTATTTAAAAATGCTATGATGTTTTAAATATTTTACAATTAAAAACCGAGCATAACCGATCACGTAATTAATTTATCGCGATAAAAACGAGACCGAGCACGCGGGGATTGACCGGACTATAAAAATCCTTTATTTCTTCTTCTTCTTCATTCTTGCAAGACATACTCTCTCTCTAGCTCCATAAAAACGCCACTTTCTCTCTCTACAACTTCTCTCTACGATATCTCGCTCGTTTCTCGACGGATTCGCGAGATCTTGGCGCCCACGTGTTCGTGTGATCGAAAGGAACAAGTAGATACGAAGAAATCGAGTCCTTAACCGCAGAATCGAGGTAAATCTAAGGTTTATTCACGGTTTGCTGAAAATATTAAATCTTAGGACTTGTTAACACTATAATCGACCTAAACATTCGTAGAATCATTAAAACGAACTGTTGAGAACATGTAGAAACCATAGAAAGCCGTGAGGTTGCAGGAACAAGAAGATGGAGCTGGGGCATCACGCAGAGGGGCCGGCCGAACCCTGCTATTGCTGCTGCCGAACCCTATGTCACCTCCAGCGAACCTTCTGCAACCGAAAACCCTAACGACCGAACCTTTTTAGAAATGACGAACCTGTTGCATCAGGATGTTGCTGGCCGAACCCTACCAATACAGGCGAACCCTCTTTCGGTTCAGCATGCAACGAACCCTTGAGCACTTTCAGGCCGAACCCTTGATCACCCTAGGGCCGAACCTTGGACATTGAACGAACCCCTATAGGGGCGAACCTTGGGCAGGAGGGCATCGAACCTGTAGGTTCGCTGGTCTCAAGAATGGGTCGAGGATTTTTATTGCTTAAACACATGAACTAAAAGTTATGGGTAGCCAAAGGACCATAACGAAATCGGTTAATGTGTATGCATGCATGAGAAATCTTGAATCACCACCTCTTTTAAATGATAGTAACATTGACTATAATGTTTTGTAGAAAATGAATGTTTACAAGAACGATATAGACATTATCATTTAAATAAACCTTGAACTTGACTTTTATATATATAGAATTCAAGTTCAGGTGGTTAGTAAATCGATTATGCATGCATACGTGAATAGTTGCCATTTCTTTTTATATAGATTATAAATTTTAAGTGATGAGGTTGATTCATCAAGTGAGATTTTACAATAAATATAATGTCATTAAACTAAACGTGGATTTATAAATTGAATAATCATACATGTATGTATGGGAATGGGATTGAGTAGGATTAATATAATCTACACCTACATACCTTTGGGAGCATACTTAGAATGCCAAGACTTGATTATTATCAAGTGAGGATGAAAAGAACTAATAAGTTAACCCTTCTGTTAGGATGAACATTAATAAAATAGTAAGTGTGATACTATAACTTGGAATAATTAACTAAGTTAATTGGACACTTAAGAAATGGAAGTAAATATTCCAGGGTTCTTGGTTGAAACAAAACAAATATACTCATGAATATAAAACCCACGATAATTACAGATCTTTGAGTTGCTTCGGGTTATCTAAGCGAGCGCGCATAATACAAGATCATATATACTAAGGACTTCAGGTGAGTTCTCATAACCTCCCTTTCTTTAAACTATTTTGTTTTAAAACTCGGAGGTGAAGCATGTATACCAAATTCAAATATTATTTTGATAACTCAAGGTTAATACCTGTTTATCAATATGATATTCACGAAATAAGATTATCATTTATTATGGATTGTCTCTTGTTATTTATATCCATGTAAACTTTGTTATTGACTTCGGTCAATAACAAAGATTACAAGTATTGTCACAAACCCCAAGAGTCATCGCTTTTAACTTCGGTTAATTGCTTTGACCTTGTGTATTGTCACGTGGATGAGTTCCACATCCGTGAATCATTGCTTTTGACTTCGGTTATTTGCTTTGACTTCATGTATTGTCACGTGGTTAGCGACCACTCCATGAATCATGTATTTAACTTATGTTAATTACAAAATGATCATGTATAGTCACGAACATTATTGGAGAATATAAATGATGTGATTGGTTGATTTGTTTGTGGATTGATTATCTATGTTTGATTATGATTATTTGAGATTGATTATAACTGATTGATTATGTGATTATGTGATTGTGTATGTGTTTGGTTGTTGAATGGATGGATGTGTGTTGGATTATCTCATACAGGTATTCATATGGATTTTCTCAAGGAAATCATAAGTCTTACACTCGTTTTAAACAAAGCATTTTATTAAACTATTTTAAAACACCAACTTTTAAACTCATTTTTCTAAAACATTTTTGAGTATAAAAACTTATGATTACTCACCAACTACTTTTGTAGTTGACACTTGATTTTCTTACATGTTTCAGGTGATGGAGACAAGTAGGATGAAGAGGATGATCTCTTCTATTTTGGACATCATCATCATATAGGATTCTTGGACTTAGTTAATTAACTAAATTTCTGGCGATTAGAGTTTAGTTAGTTTAACTAAATCTTTTGTATATTTGATGTAATTGATTCAAACTATCCTTTTCTGGTGGTATCATTAACATTCAAGAACCCTAGAAAGGACTCCTCAACGGTTACAAAATTAGACGAGAACATTACATACCTCACTATTATAGTCATCTGTTCTTGGTGACTTAAATCAGGAGTACAATCAAGTATGATTGAGTAGTACTTTGCTTCATTTATATTCTTGATGATTTGTATTTTAATTTCTTGAGATAGCATTAGTATTAACTCGTTTTGGATCTTGTGTCCAAGATAATGCATATGAAGCTCATCACTTGTGATCTGTCACACATGCTCTTTGATAATCGGGTCAAACTCTTCCAACATTTCAATGCGACCCAAGAAATTTCCATTATCTTATTGAAACGATTAACAAATGATGAGTAGAATCAGTTATAATAGTTAAGTAGACATAGGTATTTTACTATCTGGTGAAATGTAACACATAAAATAATATGCAAAAAGTTACCTTTTTCATACAACTTTTCTTTTGATCCACGAAAAGCTAAGTTATGTTTAGCAAGAAACTTCACTAATGCAATGATTCGCAAAAGAACTTGCATCCAGTAATATCTTTCTTTCTTAAATTGCTCGTATTGAATTTTATCAATTGTTCCATTTAACTTCAGTCTTTTACGCATATCAAACCATCTATTCATATTTGTAATATGATATAGGGAAACTTCGTGTTCTTTGACTCTATCAGTAGCTGGTGCCAATCTGCATAACCATTCCCGTCCAATCCCTTTCCTAAACACTTTACAACACAAACAAAATACCTTGTCTTCCTCTTTCGAATATACTAGCCATGGGCGGTCACACTTCTCCATATTTGATAAAGTTCTTGTATAGAAAACTAAGGAAAATCGTCTTTTTTGGGTATCGTAGGGACCAAATACTATATTACTATCTCTTTTAGGACCTTTCTCAACCAAAAGTTTTATCTCGTCAGAATCCAGTCCTTCCCACTTTGTTGGATCAAATATATGGTTATAGTCAACATGTTCTTGCTCTTTCATCTCTTGTTGTTCTACTTCCACTTGCTCCTCCTTTTCAACATATTCTTCCTTTTCAGACTATTCTTGTTCTACTTCCATGTGCACTCCGTCTTCAACATGTTCTTGCTCTTTCGCTTCAACTTGTGGTTTATGCATAAACTTATATAGAACACCAGCTTGAGATTTTGCCATTTCTTCATCTCGTTTTCTCTTTTTACGTTTTTGAGCACCGGATAGTTGTTTAAAAATCAAATCCAAATTATAATTTAAAAAATTCATAACCATTAACAAATAAATGATAAATCACTATGACTTGACTATCTTTCAATTACTTGTTTTTATTCAACAGATGTATTATATTCAATTATTCATGGAATCTTTGAATTTTTGAAATCATTCATCCAAAATTGCATAATTAATTACCATTCACAAGAGAGAATATCATGAAAAAAATTAAAATACCTTAGTCACATGCAGATGCAATAATATATATATAAATTTGAAAAGATCAAAATTACCGATAAATGAACAACAACAACAACAACAACAACGTACCCAGTAAAATCCCACTTAGAGTGGGGTCTGGGGAGGGAAGGATAAAGACACACCTTACCCCTAAACTACAAAAGAGAATAGAGAGGCTGCTTCGCTGGTGTGACAACTAGTACCAGACCGTCCGCAAGTTCGTACGGTGTGTGTACTTTCACTTTAACTGTGTGTAAATACAGTGCGTAAACAGTTGCGTGACAACAGAACTCAGAAAACAAACCACAGTTGTATGTGTTTAAGTGAAAACTTAACTATAGTAAATACAACAACTCAAGAGAAACAACGGTGTACAAACACATGACAACAACCTATCGGTTGCGTTTTGATATCCATAAATAACAGGAATCAGATGACCGAAAACTTAGTATGAAAGCAATCTGAATTCAATGATAACAAGGTGAAAATAGTCAAGTTTAGTTGAGTCCGTTGGTGAGAAAGTTCAATGTTAAACAATAATTCAGTATTGCAGACGAACAATAAACTGACAGTGTGTTTGCGTGGGTGACGATTCACACAAACATACCTGTGGGTTTAACGTTCTGAAACGATAACTGAAAATTAGAAAACCAAATCAGAAAGTGAAACGTACGATCGTGTTCGTGCAGTTAGCGCTCTGTACGAAAACGCGCGTAAGTGACGTTTTCTGACAAACCGACGAAAATAAACGATTATGAACATTAAAATAATTAAAATAAATTAGAAATAATAAACTTTAGAAACTTACACTAAAACCCTAATTTATATCATTAATTATGTGAAGACCACTTGTAAATTTCGAATCGTAACGAAATAACGAAGACTAACGATTTTATCGCAATCGAAACAGTAAAATAAAGAAAACATAATAATTTATGTTTTACAATTTGAAACTCATCAAAATAGTCCGAGAAAGTTAATTATCTTAAATGCCTAGCATACGCGCGAGACGTTCCGGAAACGCGACGAATACGCGAACCGAGCAACAAAAACGAACCCGAACACCTGTGGGGTATATAAAGCCTTAAATGAGGCTTCTTCTCCACTCACCACTCTCATTTCCTCACACTAAAACCCTAATCCGGCTCATCTCTCTCTCTCTAACTTCTCTCTACCATAACTCACTCAAAACTCAACCAAATCACTCCATTCTTGAGCCAAATCGAAGCTTTCATCATCCCCTACACGAAAGTACAACAGATCTGGAACAAGAATGTAACATCACTGTACTTTAGGTTGTCCGTACATCCGTACGATTGTACTGTTACGACATGAGATTTTGTAATTATTAATATTGACACATTATTTGATGACTATCACTGTTACTGGTATGCATGTTTATAACATATCACACGCGTAAACCATGGGAAGTTTAGTTGAAACCCAACTAAACAGAACCAGAGCGTTAATCGCAGTTACATTATTGATGATTATGGATTATTGGTTTGAGAATGGAATTGGGTTGAATAGGGATGGAACTGGGAGTTTGTTATGGTCTGGTTACTAAACGTAGTCAAGGACACATGGTCATGGTTTATCGAAATAGCGGTGGGACGGTGTAGGGGAGGTTGCGATCTACCTCTGCATATGCCCTATACATATGCATATTTTGGTCTATCATGGATGTGTCAGTGACTAGGGTTTAGTGGGTTAATAATATGAAAGTTAATAAAATAATGAGAATAATATTACGCGATGGTGAGGTTACGAACATTACTTAAACGCGAATATTAATTCAGAAATATTAACTTAATAAATGTATTCGCGTGGGTGACGATTCACACGAATATAATTATTAAGAATGATATTCTGAAACGATATTCCATAAATAGTAAATTGAATCGAAATACGGTACGAGCGTTGGATTCGCAAGGGTGACGATCTTTACGAATACGTACGTGAGTAACGCGTTTCGACGAGATAACTGAATAATATTAAACGATATTAAATTAATAAATGGAAACTCACAACGTTTATTTGGAATCACAACATAAAACGAATTCGAATAATTATTTATTTAAATAATTTAATTAGCGAAAATAAACGAAGATCTTTTATTTAAATGATTTTAATTGAAAAACTATTTATTTAAAACAAAAATAATATAATTGAATGTCTTGTGTTTAAAAATATGATTACGATAAAAACCGAGCATAACCGATCATTTACTCATTTTATCGCGATAAAAACGGGACCGGGCACGTAGGAACAATACACGATATAAGAAAGAGGATCACCTTCTCCTTCTTTCATTTTCTCAAAATCCCCTCTCTCTCTAAACTTGATTTTCGTCACCTACACACACACCCAACTTCTCTCTAGCGTATCTTGCTCAATTCTTAGCGGATTCTCGAGATCTTGGTGTTCAGACGACCGTGTGAACGAGAGCTACTGGTTGATATGAAGAAACCTTGCTTTTGATCGACGAACTAAGGTAAATCTAGAGTTCTTATTTTGGTTTTGATCATGAGTCACGAAACTTGCAAATCCTTGAAGCTTTAAACGAATCGTATGCTTGAAAAGTCTTAAACTGAGCTGGTAGGGACCAGTAGGAACCGTTTAATTGGTTTGAAATAGGTGGTGTTAGAAGGTGTAATAAGGGGCGGCTATGGGTGCAGGGTTCGTTGCTGTCACACCCCCAATTTTCAACTAACGGAATCATACCGTTTGGGACGTGACAACCAGGTTCTCAGATCATTAGACATAACGAAGACCTCTATATGATTTTCAAACATACTTTGGTCTAAGACTGTAATATCAAAGTTTCAACGTTTGCGGAAGCGTTTTAAAACCAATAACAAAACGTAACGGTTTGAAAATGTAAAGTACAAATCCAAGAACATTCAATGTCTTAATTAATCAAAGCTAAAACACTTGAACTGAAATGTATGCATGAGACTCAACATCCTAGTCCCTGCTTGTCCTTGCTTGTGCCTTAGTGTCCTGAGAAAACATGTAAATCAAGTCAACACACAGGTTGGTGCATACACAGGTTTGTAGGAGTAATCACAAATGTTTGAATCAATTGTTTGAACAAGCTGTTTGTATATAATGTTTGCAGATCACATAATCACACATTGCATAGTCATGATAGCTAGTCATTTATACTATTTACATAAGTGGTCGACACCGAAGCTGACTATTGCATGCTATCGCATGTTTTGCCTTGCCACTATTGTCTAGCACAAACAATAGTAATGTGTGTTTGGTCAGTCAAACACTTGCGTAGATCCCATCTACCAAGTGAGGTTTGTCAAACCTAATAGATCTATTTCCAACTACCACGCTTTGCGCTACGGTAAACTAAACGGTTCGAAGTGTAAGGACTTGTAAATGCTATGTTGGCACATAATGTAAACAGCTAACTCATGCAAGTGATATGTATCCAAAAATGTTTGTTGCACATGTTTTCTCCCCCAAAACAGTTAAAATAAGAAAGGGGTCGTGTATGCACCTTAGATAGTAAACAGAATGATCACGTGCTTGTAATTTCGCGTAGACAGGCTTCTACGAAAAATCTGTGTTATGACAATAACGTCGCGTTATTCGTAATGTCAAATCGTGTTTGTGGTCTTTATACGTCTCAACACACGTATATTAGAATGTTCGAAACGTACATACAAAAGTATGCACGGTTTTGTGTTTGCTTGTTTAACCCGTATAAACATATACCATTTGTTAAATCACGCGTAATTATACGTGACGATAATGTTATGTCAAAATATATTTTTTATTGTTTCGTGAAGTTAGAAATTTCATTCCGGTTCCAACGCCTTTTGAACGGATTAATTCGGATTTAAAATGAGAAACTTATGAGTAAAACATTAAAATGGTTTAAATTTCAAAAACAGTTGGAGCCCGGGTTCGAACCCGTGACCTCCAACTCCACACACCCACGAACTACCATCTCAGCCCACCAACATTTGTTAACAAAAGAGCCCAATTAAATCTTTTAAGCCCAACCAACCGATTCCCTCTTGTTCCCATAACCGAACCATTTGGGTTCCAAATCGAGCCCAATTTGAGCCCGATCGATCCTCAATCCATAGGGCTTTTGTCCCATGGATCAAAACGAATTCGAGGGTGGGTTTAATTTTGATTATCAAGCATCACAAATTCTCAATTCGTGACTTGCATAGCTTCCAATTGTGAACACTTAAACTCACCATTCAATCTTGTTAAATTCGATTAAATTAGACTGTAAATCCATGGGGTTTTCATTGAACATAAAATTTCGAAACCTTCTGTGGTATTACATTTGATTTTCATATTCGATTTCATCAAAAACCCCAATCCGGTTTACTTTAAGAACCCTAGAAATCAAAATCGTTCAATCTGTTATCTTCTCATGAAATTAATAGATGGTTTTCATTAATCGGAACATTTCGAAGCTATCAGTAATAATTAATTTGATTTTTAAACTCTTTTGAACCAAAACCCCCAAAACATATTCTAGGATGAACCCTAGAATTCAAAATGATTAAATTCGATATTGAAACATTAAATTGAGATGTGTTTTTCGTTTGAGAAGGTTTTTCGAAACTGATGCTGTGATTTGATTAGATTTTTAAAACCGTTTGAGCAATAATCCCCAAATCGTTCCAGATAAACCCTAGAACTAGATATCGTGTAATTCGATGTTATAAGCCACAATTAGCATAGGGCTATGCTTAGTCGCATGTTTTAGAGTGTGTGGGTATATATTTTACCTGATTTGATGTTTGATTGAAAGAGATCGACTAAAAGCTTGATTTCGGCCACTCCACGATCGGGTTCTTCAATCTGGAACACTTGAGATCGAATTGTTGTATGAGATATGCTCTGAAGGGACCGAATAAGGTTTAGGAATCTTCAATTGTGATTGTTTTGATCGAATTGTGTGGTTAGTAGTGATGCAAATGACGGTTTCGACTTTTGTTTAATGATTTGAGTTAATTCGATCATTACTAATCTTAATAACGTATGATAACTGTTAAACATCATCATAATGAGTTGTTTGAGTGTTTAATTCGGCTATTATCATCACGTTAATACAAATTTTGAATTTCATTTGATGCTTCACTCGAATTTTGACTTTAAAAGTCAAAATTATGCATTCTTTATAGTTTTAACATTTATTTTCATAATTTAAGTGTTTTATAAATTTATTTGTGTAAGTTTAATCCTCCTAATTTAATATTGTATGATTTCCTGTGATTTCGTTAACTTTTGGTTAACGAAGTTAAACCAAAATGTCGAATTGTCACAAGTTGGGCCGAAGAGGATATTATTGGGTTGGGATAATCCACTTGGGCCGATTAGAGGTGAAATGGGCCGTGGATATGTGTTGGGCCAAGTATGTGTGTTGGAGACAAGGAAGTTGTGGGCCACTTAACAATGGGTCGAGTGCCACTTGGTTCCATATAGAGATTTGGGCCTCATAAAAGTGGGATTGGGCCTACAATCTATACAGCCCAATTAAGCTTTCGATTAACGGGGTTAATCCGAAAATACCGGATTGTCACAGTTGCTGCCATGGCCGAACTTGTGACCACGAAAAACCCTAGCAGGTCAACGAACCTGTGTGGTGAGAACATAGGCCTTCCACGAACCTTTCTGGGCAGGAAGGAGAGTGCTGATGGCCGGACCTTCCCCTAGAACGAAACCCTACTGGCCGAACCATTCCTAAGCCGGACGAACCATCATGCTAAAACAGCCGAACCCTAGGGTGGCGAACCCTAGGGACCCCGAACCTTTTTACATTGATGGACCTTAGCCGAACCTTGTCATTGGCTGCGAACCTTGGCTGTGCAGGTACTGAGTCGCGAACCCTCTCCCCATTCAGCCGAACCTTGTAATCAAAACAACTAGTTGACCGAACCTTTAAAGAACCGGTGAACCTTTGGCCAACCCTAGTACCACGAACCTTAACATGTAGCCGAACCGTGGAGTGTTGTTAGCCGAACCATAGAATGGGGCGAACCCTAGTGTGGGCCGAACCTAATGGCTCTTAGGGCATAGGTTCGCTGTTCTCATTAAGGACAAGACCTAAATTCATTTAATGAGCGGATTAAGGGTCAACGGGGGAATATAATTAAGTAGGTATATATCTACATACATGTGTGTATAACCATGCATGCATGAGCTAACCTAATTGTCACTTCTTCTAAATAAAGGAAGCTTAATTTATGAGAAATGATATATGAATACTTATAATACTAATCTAAGTATGATTTCTCAAGTCTAAATTGAAACTCTATTAATTAGAATATATGAAGACTCCTAATCAAACATGCATGCAACCGGGAATATGTATGTGTAAGTTATACCACACTCATAACATGTATGATGACTATAACTTCATCAAAACCCTAATATAATAGGATACTAAAACTAATTAGTTCTAAACCTATTCTGTTGGGATGAACTTAGAAATAAATAAGACTAAGTTAATGAAATACAAACGGATTAAAGTAAACTAATATAGATATTAATTGGATATGAAACCCATATGCTTATAAAGGTGGAAATCACACTAATTATAGATCTTTGAGTTGATTTGAGTTACATACGTGAGCGCGCATAATACAAGAACACATATACTAAGGACTTCAGGTGAGTTCTCATAACCTCCCTTTCTTTAAACTGTTTTGTTTTAAAACTCGGAGGTGAAGCATGTATACCAAATTAAATATTATTTTGATAACACAAGGTTAATACCTGTTTATCAATATGATATTCACATTTGAAATTATCATTATTAATGGATTATCTCTTATTATCTTATATCCATGTAAACATTGTTATTGACCTCGGTCAATAACAAAGATTACAAGTATTGTCACAGATTCCGAGAACCATCGCTCTTAACTTCGGTTAATTGCTTTGACATCGTGTATTGTCACGTGGATTATTTCCACTCTGTGAAGCATTGCCTTTGACTTCGGTTAATTGCTTTGACTTCATGTATTGTCACGTGGTTAGCAACCACTCCATGGATCTTGTTTTTAACTTATGTTAATTACATAATGTCCATGTATAGTCACAGAAATTATTTGAGAATATTGATGTTGAGATTGGTTGATTGGTTTTGTGGTTTAATTATCTGTGATTGACTTTGATTATCTATGATCGACTTTGATTATCTATGATTGACTATGATTATCTAGGATTGACTATGACTGATTGGATATGTGATTATGTGTTTGTGTATGTGTTTGATTGTTGAGTTTGGAGATTGGTTGGATTATCTCATACAGGTATTATTGTGGATTTTCTCAGCTAAACTATAAGTTTTTATACTAAATTTTCAAAAACTTTTTTATAAAACCCTTTTCAAACACAAACTTTTAAATTCATTTTATAAAACCTTTTAAGTATAAAAACTTATGATTACTCACCAACTACTTTGTAGTTGACACTTGATTTCTTACATGTTTCAGGTGATGGAGACAAGTAGGAGGAAGAGGGTGATCTCTTCTATTTTGGACATCATCATATAGGATCTTGGACTTAGCTAATTAACTAAAATTCTGGCGACTAGAGTTTAGTTAGTTTAGCTAATTCTTTTGTGTATTTGATGTATTTGATTCATGATGAACATGATTTTTGTATAAACATTTATTTGACTTGATTGATATATGATGATATGTAATTAGACGCCCACGAGCTTTTGAACAATCTACACATCCCTCGTGGCATCCCGACGTTTCCGCCATCGGTCGGGGTGTTACAAAGAACCCACTGAGACGAGGTAATCTGTGATGAAAAGTAGCGAAATTAGGGTTTTCTACCCCCTTGTTCGACCCACTGATCTAACCGGGTAGCCACCTCCAAATCTTGAAACCCATGCTTACGATGACTAGCCTAGCATCCACCATCTTTGAAAACACCATAGAACCCTGAGATGTGAGCGGATCTAGGTTTAGCCTTGCTGTGGCCGAAGGGCAAACCCAGTTGGCCGAATGGCCTAGGGCCGAAGGAGCCAAGGCCGAATGGCCACCCTCTCGGCATTCATTCGATCACCACTTGGTCATTCGCTGCTATCCCCATTCGGTTCACCTACATTCGGCCGAGCTAAGGTGCCAAGCCCTCCATTCGATCGGAACAGGAACCATTCGGCCAGATTCATTACCATTCGGTCGAATGAAGCCACAAACATTCGGCCAAGAAACCCAAGAGCAGGAAAATTCTTAGGCCCAACAGCAGCTAATAAGGCCCAAACGCAGTTCAATTTTGCCCAATGTGGCCCAGAACAATGCCAACGGCCCAGGGAACTTTCGGCCAGGCCCACTTCATTTGGGTAGGAAGGTTAAGCCCACATTCAGGCCCAATTACTCGGCCCATACTCACTGTTAAATCTAGATTTATTGGTTGGGCCTATGACCCAATGTTCAGCGCACACACACACCTAAGGCCCATGATTCGGCCCATGTAAGGGTCGGCCAAATTGATCCATGATGCAAGCTAACACATAAAACAAATTTTGTGAAGGATAGCATGCATGAATAAAAGTCATATTTTACTACAAAGATGGTGATGAGTGGGGTATAACATGTTTCACAAAAATCAAAACAACAAGTTTACAAGAAATATTATCTAGTTGCTTGTTAGTTAAGTAATAATAAATTCAAAGTTTCAAAGATCCTATAAATACAAGTAACTAAAGTATTATGATATGGATTGGATTTTCAGGATTGAGTTAAGGCGAACAAAAGTCAAAACAAAGTTAAACATAAAACAAATACCAAGATATACTAAACTTAATTTAAAATGGGTTAAGTGTTAGTATGACTCATCATAAGGGAACCAAGGACCGAATAATGACCGAGACTTACGCGTGTTAGCCAACCTTAGGGCTAACACGAACACGCACGCAACTCAACTAGAACTTATACTTATAAGTTACAACAACGTGAAATCAATACAGGAACGTGAATACACAACAATTACAATCAAGAGCGCGTGCAATTTGTTTAAGCTAAGTCAACCACTACAACTACTACAAGGTGAGTTCATATGCCCCTTTTTCTAATCTTTTCTGATTTCAAAGCTCGGGGCTGAGAAACATGCTAAACTTTTATTTACTTAAAAGTTTTACTAACATATTGCTTATATTATGATTTAGATAATAACTGTTTATCTTTATTATCGTTTATCATTACATGATTGATTGGTTGAGTTATCATACCTGAAATAGCTAGGATGTTACATACAAACCTAGCATCATGACACATTAACACCATAGAATAATGTAAGTTGCTAAGAATATATCTTACAACTGTTTATTATTCTTACACGATAGAACAACGGGGAAACCAAGGGATAACATATCAATAACAATTACAAATAACAAGAATGATAATCATGATAACGTAACTTCATGATAACAAGATCATTCACACATTACTAACTTTGTGTATAAGACAAGTTCTTATAACACTCTGTTCAAGTTAGTAAGAACACTCAACACCGAGATAACAGTTGAGACAATTACTTGTGATATCGAGGATGATATTGCAAGCACACACTTTTGGGATGGCATTCCCACCTATACTATCACAACTTAGTAAGACTCTATTTAGAGCACATCTTATAACCGTCAGAGGATGCCGGTTACACAACCATAGGTTGATCACAAACACTAATCACTAGGGCTTGGGGTAATTTAATGAAATCACACCAGGCACGAGAGGTGCTATCATTCAAATCGATAACATTCATGAACTTTAGGGAACTTATTTATTCCAATAGATATTGTGGGAGGATATCTTACACGCCGGGCTAATCTGTAAGGAATAGCTAACGGAGACGAATACGCCTCTTACTTTATTCATAGGACACTTTACACGCCGGGCTGGACAGGGGGACAGCTATTGGTACTATTATGTCCCTACCTAGGTATCGAGTATGATATCTTACACACCGAACTGGTTAGTACTGACAGTTACAGAGACTATTAGGTCTCGCTCTAGATATCGAGTATGATATCTTACATGCCGGGCTAATCCGAAAGGAATAGCTAACAGAGACAATTATGTCTCTTTATTCAATTGTTTGGGTATTCTACACGCCGGGCTAATCAGTAATGATTAGCTACAGAAACTATTAAGTTTCGTTCTAGATATCGAGTATGATATCTTACATGCCGGGCTAATCCGAAAGGAATAGCTAACATAGACAATTATGTCTCTTTATTCAATTGTTTGGGTATTCTACACGCCGGGCTAATCAGTAATGATTAGCTACAGAAACTATTAAGTTTCGTTCTAGATATCGAGTATGATATCTTACATGCCGGGCTAATCCGAAAGGAATAGCTAACAGAGACAATTATGTCTCTTTATTCAATTGTTTGGGTATTCTACACGTCGGGCTAATCAGTAATGATTAGCTACAGAAACTATTAAGTTTCGTTCTAGATATCGAGTATGATATCTTACATGTCGGGCTAATCCGTAAGGAATAGCTAACAGAGACGATTCCGTCTCTTACTTATTTCATTGGGTTATATTACATGCCGGGCTAATCCGTAAGGAATAGCTAACAGAGATTTTATGTCTCTTTATTCAATTATTGGTTCATCTTACATGTCGGGCTCTTCCGTAAGGAATGGCTAATGGGGATAATTACGTCCCTTTACTTTCATTATTTGGATAATCATACCGGGGAATTTATGGGTGAAATGAAATGGGTATCCATCGTTGTATTACAGGTAGTGTTAAGTTCAGTTGAGCATGTGGTGGGATGGCGTCTGGGCTTGACCCTTTCGTATGCCCTATATATAAGCATGCTTGGCTGGATGAGACTTTATCTGTAAATATAACCATGAAGAGGACATTGTGTGAAACGTGGAAACCAATTATCAATACAACTTGTGTGAAACGCTGTGAACATGAATGACATAAATTCAATGGTTTTCAATTACTAAACTTATGAACTCACCAACCTAGTGTTGACTTTGTTTAAATGCATGTTTTTCTCAGGTGACGAACAGGTCTAGTTACCGAGCATCAGGAACATAGCTAGTGAACTTCTAGAAGACCTAGCTGCATTTTGTGTTGACCACACCTTTTGATGACATACTTTGATGAATCACTTTTGTAAATCTTGTGTAGATACAAGATAGAAACTCAATGATTCTCTTGGTAGAATTACTTAGTTAAATTATGAACCTAACAATGTAATTTAACTTTGTAATTCTGTAGCAATGTCATGTTAACATTTCTCAATCATATCTCATGTGCTATACAAACAATCTGATCAATTGATTATCATTCAAGATATCGCGCCCCGAGAACCTTCCGCCCGACGGGAAAAGCCGATCCGTTCCCGCCGGCCCGGGGTGTGACAGATTGGTATTTTCGTAAATAGTTATAAGTTAATACATTTGATCGGCACTTCGACAGCCCCACATGAAAGCAGAGAGAAATGAATTGGAGACGGCGACGTAAGGGTGTGATAAGGCCCGGGTTTGTAAAGTGTTAATAGTTTCATTATATAAAGAACCATTTTATAAATCTTATATAAACTTAATGGGCCCAAAATTTTTTAACTTGAATAGTATAAGGTTTGGCTAAAAAGTCTTAAAACCATAAAAAGTGTGAGAAGAGATCTCAACCATTAGATCAATTGGTTTTGTGGTTGAGATTAATGTGGTGGTATTTTCGTAAATAGTTATAAGTTAAAACCATCAGCAGGGGTAGAATGGGAAGATCTAGCCAAAAACCTGCACATGCAAGTCACATGCATTTTCCTCCATCTTTTTTAAACGTTCATAACTTTTTTATGCGTTAGTATTTTTTTAAAAAAATTACACCATAAAATCGAGCATTTCATTATCTTTCTAACGAGTATAATATTAATATATTTTTTAAAAGTAAAATAACAATCTAAACTGGGTTTTGCGAACTGTATGTTTTGTGGTATTTTTCCAATATAAATTAAACTGACTTTTTATGGTGTTTTTTATACATCTGTACGTTTTATGGTGTTTTTAAAGATATTTTATGGTGTTAACATTTTATAGTATTTTTGGTGTTTGTATATTAATGAAACTAAAACAGAGAATTTTATGGTGTTTTTGAAAACTAAAAACACCATATAAACACCTAAGTTTGTACGTGGTGTTTTTTAACTTAGTTTTATGGTGTTTTTAAGAGATTTTTTTATTGTTTATGGCGTTTTTTCAAGATATTTTATTGTGTTTATGATATTAACATTTTATGGTGTTTATTGTATTAGGATATTCATGAAACTAAAACCGGGTATTTTATGGTGTTTATAAACACGAAAAACACTATAAATCGCTTAGTTTCATAAACATCCGAAAACACCATAAAAAACAATCAGTTTCATAAACATTTTATACATGGTGTATTAAATCTGGACATGGTGTTTTTATTTTAGACATAGATGTGTTAAGTTTGTACGTGACGTTTTTACATTAGTTATAAATAGGTACGTTTTCTGGCATTAATTTACGGATTTTGCATATTTTTTTTGTGCATGATTTTTTAGACTATATGTGTTGTTGTTAATATGAACATCATGTTTAAGTAGTTTACACATGGTATTTTACATTTAAATTACACAATTGAAAAAACCTCATGTGAAAAACACCATGTGTAAAATCACGAAGTTTAGAACGTCATGTTTTTTAGTGTTGAAAAACGTCATAAAACACAATGTGCAAAATTACATAGTTCAAAAAATGTCATGTGAAATTGCGTAGTTCAAAAACGCCATAAAACACAATGTATGAAATTATTTAGTTCAAAAACACCATAAATAAAATTACAATTCAAAAACACCATGAATAAAATTACAGTTCAAAAACACCATGCATAAAAATTGCAGTTCAAAAACACCATGCACAAAATTACAGTTCAAAAACACCATAAATAAGATTGTAATTCAAAAACACCATAAAACGTCTGTTTAAATTATACAGTACAAAAACGACATAAACACCGTGTGTGAAGCAACTAAAAAACGTGGTGTTTTTTTGTTTATGTTCAAAACACCATAAAACATCTTCGCAAATAGAAAAACACCATAAAAACGCACAAGTTTTAAGAACAATCAGTTTTGTTCTTTTTCTATTGTTAAATATAACAATATTATACTTGTTACAAAGGTTAAAAAATGATTGATTTTATGATGTAATTTATTTAAAAAAATGTTAACGTATAAAATAGTTACATACGTTTAAAAAATTTGGTGGAATTAACATGTGACTTGCATGTGCAGCCTCCATTTATGTGTTGACGTATATACCCTTTAACCTAAAATACACGTGTCACATTCTAGTGTCTTCTCATGCTTCTCATGGTTTTTAGTCTTTTTAAAATATCCCTCCCCAACTTGAATATTAGATATATTTAAAGTTAATGATTATAAAATTTTTTTTAAATAAAATATAAAAATTTTTTTGTGCCACTCAAAAAATCGGGCTCGAGGCGATGGCCCGGTTTGTCCATGTAAAGGGCCGGCCCTATCTATAAACACTCTTGGGTATATATATAAAAGAGATAGAGAGGCCTATTTAATATTACTTTTTTTCTTCATTTTATATTTATTGTTTATAAATTTAAATTTCTTCCGTTACTTTATACATTATTAAAGATTGAAATGTAAATTTTGGGTTGTCTTTTGGTTGTTCGATATTTTCAAAATGTTGTTTTTTAACTACTTCAATGTGATCGCTATATACTTCAATGTGATCGCTATAGCTAAGTTGAGTAGGTATTAAAAAATAAAAGTCCAATATGATTTCGTTGCAAATTAAACACAAAAAAAAAAAAATGCTCATCGCGTTTATTTTTTATACGCCTATATTATATAAAAATGAACGAGGATTATTGTAATGCTACGCATGAAACCATTATAATGCATGTTTTTCTAAACTGATTAACAGACTATATGGTAGTTTTTTGATGGTTATTAAAAGACTACATCTAATCTTGCTACCTCTAGTCTTATAAATTTTAAGAGGTAACCTAAAATATGAATGGTTGATAGGCTATATTTTAATATTACTTCTTTAACATTCAGACTTAAGATTAACTTTTAATTAATAAAATGTATGAATTATTAAAAGGTAGTCTCTTAATGTTATTAAAATGTTAACAAACAATCCATTAAATTCTTATTTTATATATATTTGATTCAAAAAATAACAAAATATCTCTAGCTTAGCTGGTAACATACTAGACGTATCTGAACACATTGAGGTCTTAACAAAGTGGATTGTCTCGTATCTATAAACTGTTAGCTAGATCTCATAGCAGTTGAGTTAGCAATTTTCTTTTTAATTTATTTTTTTAATACTTCCAGCTTATTTATGTCTTGTTTTGGGTCCTGATATACACACACTATTTCTTACTACTAGACATCATCACGTTATCTTTTACACGGGTCTTATAGGCTTATACGACCCGCATATTATTAGTTAAATTGACAAAAATTGCAACCTAGACATGTCTTGTTTGAATTTTTATACGACCCGTTACCCGTATGTATATAAGACCCGTGTAATCCTGACCTATGCTGATCATATAGACATATAATGGTCGTATAAGAACAAAAAAACATAGTTATATAGCATTATACAGCAAAATATACGAGTTATATAGTTATAAATGACCCGACAAATGTGTAACGATAGAGTTATATACGACTTGTATAACCTTATACGTGTTGTAGAACACTTTTTATTATGGATCCAAACCTGAATTCTCATGATGTCTTCGGTTAAGCTCTCTAAAGATCGTTAAACCTTTAACGAAAGTTGTTGTTAGACGACCACATGTCTCAATTCACGATTATAACAACTTAGTTTATTTTTATTTTTAATTTTCAATAAACTGAAACACAATTCCACGTGTTCTCCACCGGTAAAAGAAAACCATCCACGTCATATCACCTGTTTTTCTCTCTATCCTCCTCACAATCTCTCATCTTTTCGGTTGTCATAAATAAAAGCCTCTTTTTCATCTTTTTATTTTAATTCAAAACATACTTTTGTTTTCTTAACACCCCCAAATTTCTTCTCCCTTAAGCTATCTCTTTCTATCACTATCCGCCTATATATATATATCTATACATACACACGTATATATACATAATTACGTATTATCTACGCCGATTCACTCGATTAGTCTCGTTAAAAATGAAAACCGATGGTGAAATTGGGGCTAATTTCTTTGAATCATTGCCGGAAGGGTTCATAGCAAACGCCTTGTCTCTTACGAGCCCTAGGGATGTGTCTACGTTGTCGTTGGTGTGTTCTGTTTTCCGATCAGCGGCGGAGTGGGACGCCGTGTGGGAAAAGTTCTTGCCGCAGGATTACCAGAAGATTGTTGCTGCGTCCGACGGTGGTTGTGGTGGCGGTGGCGGTTCGTCAAAGCCCTGGTCGAAAAAGGAGTTGTATCTACGTCTATGTGATAATCCCGTGATCATCGATGGTGGCAATAAGGTTACGTTGTTTATTTCGACTGCTAATCTTTTCATTGTTGATTACTTTTATGTCTGATGAAAAAATTAGTGTTTACGTGTTAAGCGATGTTATCTGTCATGTTTCTCATAATTTCTTAACTTAAAAATTGGAGTTATGATAACATGAACATATAGACCCCGAAAAATCAAACAAAACATAGACATATGAAGATCATCGTAGTATATTCCACTGTTAGAATTAAGGTAGAGGATAAGGAAGCTAAGATGTACAATATGAATAGAGTAACATAACGTTAAAACAACATGACGTTCGATTAACCGACTAATCCAACACTTTTAAGTTTTAAGGTTGTTTTTGCAAAACATAAGTAAGCTTAACGTTGTTTTTGCAAGAAAAATTAGTAATTTAACGTTATTTTCGCAAAAAATTAATTACGGTAGCCTAAAATTTGAGCAATTTTAGGCACCCGCAAATGGGGACGTAAATTGGTCATACCACATTAATCAACTTAATAATATCTAAACACTTGTTTAAGATTAAATGCAAAATCTTGATAGTGGTGATCTGTTTTTTCTTTACATTATGATCTGTTTATGAATCTGAATCTGTTGTAATTGTAACAGAGTTTCTGGTTACATAAATTGAGTGGGAAAAAATGCTACATGTTGGCTGCACGAGACCTATCGATCATTTGGGGTGATACCCCAAGGTACTGGAGATGGATTTCCGTCCCTGAATCGAGGTTAATTTTCCCTCCATTTTCAGGTTTGACTTTTCATTGTTGGTCAACACAAATTGATTCTAAATTTATGATTTTGACCACAACTGCAGGTTTGATGAGGTGGCTGAACTTATGAGTGTATGTTGGCTTGAAGTTCATGGTAGAATAGATACTTCCTTGTTGTCAACCAACACTCGATATGCTGCTTACCTTGTGTATAAATCGACTCCACACACGTACGGATTCGAATACCAACCTGCTGAAGTTTCAGTTGGTTTATGTGGTGTTGAGAATCAAACTGATGGTAAAATCAAAACGGTGTTTCTTGATCCTGAAGCGTGCGAGAGGCAAAGATACGAGAATGAGTATGAGCGAACGCTACTAGGAAGGAGACGAATGGGGATGTTTGGCCATTTAAGGCGTCTGGGAAGCCGGTTTAGTACAACCGCCCCTCAAGATGGTCCCAAACGCAGGCAAGATGGGTGGCTTGAGATCGAGTTGGGTGAGTTTTATAATGAAAAGGGGCAAGAAGGGGAGCTTGATATGAGCATGATGGAGGTCAAAGGAGGGAATTGGAAGGCTGGTCTCATCATTCAAGGAATCGAGATTAGGCCAAAGGCTAGTTAATAGATTTCTTTTTGTTTTTATTTTTCTATAAACAATGTGATGCTTCTAGTTATGTATTTAAGATGATATGGTTTTAAAACCTGTTGTTTGGTATATGGGTTTGTTTGGTACAAGGTAATGAAATGAACGATAGAATGGAAACGAATGTACCAGGTGATGGAATGACAAAGGAAATTAATTGATCATTGCCATTTCTTTGTTTGTAGGTTATCTTATGAAATGAATCATATGTTTGATAGACAAGAAAAAATGAACAAACTATATAAATTTCATGGGTCACTGTTTAAGTCATAGGTCACGTTATAGTCATGGGTTGTACAGGACTTGGATTAAGCCATGAACTGAGTCAAATTAAGCCATGAACTGAGTCAAGTTATGATTTGATTCATGGGTTGGGTTATAGTTTGGGTCATGTTTGATTCATGAGTTGGGTCATAATTAAGTCATGAGTCTGATCATATAGTTTGAATAATAGGGCAAGTAATGGGTCGACTCATGGTTGAAGTCATAGGTTGAGTTGTGATTCAGGAATGAGTTGGAACACGATTTAGTTTATGGGTTATGTTTTAAGTCATAGGTCATGTCATAATTCATTCAAAAATATTAAAAAAAGATTGAATTACAAAAGCCATTCATTCCTTGAAGGGATAGAAAAAAAACATCACTTTATATTTCTGTATGATTAACAAATATGTCTTTGTTTTGGTTTTGTGGTGGCATGAACCGAACCGGAACCGGTTGTAACCGAACCGGTGGGTATGGGTGGTTCCGGATTCTCAGAGAAATCGGAACAGGAACCGAAAAAAGCGGAACCGGTTCCACCTTAACCCGGCCAAACCTGAACCGGAACCGGTCAAAAACCCAACCGGAACTGGCCAAAAACCGGTTGAAACCGTAACTGGTTGTTGACTTTGTTGACCGGAACCGTTTAGAACCAGAACCAGTTTAAAAAAAAAACGGTTTGCGGTTCGCCACTTTGCCCACCTCTAATTGTATGGTCATGGTCATGATGTAAGACCAGGTTATATATAATATATATAATAAACTATTTGGGCTCTATTTAAGCCCGAGGGCTAGAGTTGTACAAATTAGGTTTTGGGCCTAAACTCGTTTATGTTGAAACATATAAAGAAAATTGATTAGATGTAAAATGGCATATTGGTTGTCAGAACCTTTGACTGAGAAAATTACAATAATATCATAGTTTGTTTGGAATTCAAAGTTCTAAAAATATTACATGACAAATTAAAAAAAAATAATTGTAAAACCATATTAATACATCTTTGTCACCACCTCCACCTCCTTTGCCACAAACACCACCTAAAGTGCCGTGATGGCATTTCAATGATTGTTTAAGCCTGATGTTCTATTTCAAAACTTATAACGAAAGACAAATATGTTTGGAAAATATTTTAATTTTTATGTCACCTAGGTGACTATTTAATTAAGTTGGGTTATTAATTTATCGGCCCCTTAGTTACCTTAATTAGACGAGTCAAGTGATGGACTTAATAAAAAAAATTACATATATTGAATTGGTCTGAAAATCAAAAATTCAAATTCGAGACGAAATTGGATTCAATCAAATACTAACATGATTTGAAAATCCCAAAACCAATTAAAATTGAAAACGAAATTTTATATTTCGTTTTTTTTCCTGGATTCAAACTATGATAACACCATACTTTACGGCCGACCTCATATTTCGAAGCAAGCTTGGTTTCGTGGTCACAAATGATGGTTTCATTCCGATCATGATATTTTTTGGTAGTGCTTTATGAGGCAAGGTATATAAAATATAAGCTAGTTGGCTCCATCTAAGCATGGGGCTAGAGGTACACAAATCACGTTGCCAAAACTAATTCGTGTTGAAACTCGATTAGAGAAAATATCGGGTTTGACTTGAAACCTAGTTTTAACTAGTTTGAGTCGGGTTAAACCGGACGCAAAGTATAAAATTACAAATCATCTTCATTCTTATGGTTCTGGTCATGTTCAAACTGAAATTAATCAAATCGGTTTCAAATTGCGATTGTTTTGAGAAATTGTATTTATTTTTCTTTTAGTTATTCTGATGGTTATAATCTTTATTTATTAGTTAGTTTAATTAATGTAAAGTTAACTATATAGATAGTTTGCATGTATTCTTTTCACAAAAAACTTTTTTTTGTATAGGGCTTGGAACAATGGCTCATAAAACGGGAATCGTCCTCTCAGATTTGACGATCTGGTGCATACTTTTGAACCTACCTCAGAAGGAATTTTACAATGGGGCAAACCTTTTGACATTACCTTAACAAATAAGCATCGGCTCGTATTTGAACCCAAGAGCTCTCATAGAGAAGTTAAGAGAAAACTATTAACCCAGAAACTCTGATATTTTCGTATACTTAACTTAATAAATATATTAAGTGGTAATTTTATCATTCTAAAAAATAATCTAAATAAATAAAAAATTTTGAAAGCAAAAAATTATTTAAATTTAATAACATCTTTAAATAATATGTGTAAACGTTGGCGGTTTTAAATAATTTTAATTTAATATTTTCTAATAATTTAATATTATTAAATAACAAGTGTAAATAATTTTTATTTATTTAGGATTAGAACATCACTAATAAGTTCAATGACCTACTAAGCCAAAAAAAAATTCAAAGACTTAATTAGAACAATTATGAAAGCTGGTTATATTTTTGTAAAACATTAACCTGCAATTCATCGAATCGAATTTCGAATAACTCGAATATTTCGAATCGAATTATTTCGAATTTTAAATTTTTTAAGAGCATTCGAATTCGATTCGTATTCAGATTTCGAATCGGTTTGATTCAAATTTAATCAAAAAATGTTTTATACTTGTTATACATGTTTATGCATTCAAAATATCAAATACACTATGAATATGTAAATATCAAATAACTAACATTTAAGTTGTAATATTAGTGATAACATTCAAACTAATAAAATCATAGGTATATAATAATTTTATATTAACTACATGTATATATATAATAAATATATATATATATATATAATTATATTCGAATACGAATATTTGAATCGAATTCAATTTGGTGATTTTCGAATAAAAATCGAATCGAATTTCGATTTTTTCGAATCCGATTCGAAAACTGAACACCCCTAAATTCAAGTAATTTACACAGGAATAGAACACCATTAACAAGTTCAATGAGATAATCGTGATCATGACACAAAAAAGTTATAGTGACTTAATTGAAACAGTTATAAAAATGGTTATATTCATATAAAGTTATCCCTAATTTTAATTTTAATTATGAAGATCTTTACCTAGAAACAACCAAATCAGTGTTTAGTATAGTTTGTTGAGATTTACAGTTGAATTTTTTTTAGTAGATAATTAGTTTTACATATCTAAATATATTTTGATCAAAAAAGAGTCAATTTATTTTAAAAAAAAAAATATTAATTAGCCAGAATAACTCCTGACATAACATAAAACAAGACAAGTTAATAAGTATTTTTAAATTAGGTAATACAATCTGTTTTATTAAACACATCAGCCCGAATATTACACATTTAACAAATGGGTTTATTTACCAAAATGCTTTTAGTCTATTGGTGACCTCTTGACTTCTCTTATAAGAGGTTTTGGGTTGGAGTCTCATCTAGAGCAAATATTGCTCTGGGTTGAGCCAGAGGTTTTTTCTAGTTGTAGGTGATCACTTCACCACGCTTAGTTATTCGGGCATAAGGGTGATCCCGGGTGACCGGTCAATTGTTGTTAAAAAAAAAACTAATGGGTTTATTTAAACATGACTAATTTAATGAGTGATTTTTGGGTACACCTATATTAACATGTTTTAAAGGCTTTTTTCTAAAGTGCCGGTATATATTTTAGTGGGGTTATTTGAAAGTGTTAAAAGTTAAAAGTTTAATTTTTTATATGGGTTATTGGATTTAAATACTCCCAACTATGACCTATTGGCCGGCAATACTCCCAACTGAGGAAATGTTAAGTGACACTCCCAACTTTCAAAACATTTTTCATTGGCACTCCAAAACAGGTGCCACGTCATCAAAAAAATGTTGTTTTGGAGTGCTAATAGAACTATGTTTTGAAAGTTGAGAGTGCCAGTAAACATTTCCTCAGTTGAGAGTATTGTCTGCCAATAGATCATAGTTGGAAGTATTTAAATCCAATAACCCTTTTTATATTCGAATTTTTCTTTCAATTAATACAAAATAGCAACACCTAGATGTATATAATAAAGTAGTCATCCTCAATACTTGACCTCATGATTTTTGATTGGCGTGAAATCACCTCTTTTTTTTTAACGTCAATCACATTTTCTTTTTTTAAAATGGGACTTTAGTCCTTAATCTATTTTAGAAAGAACACATTAATATGTATTGATATCATTTGAACAAACACCCTTTCAAAACGCTCGTAAACATTTTATTCGTTAATATTTTTTTTTAAAAATCACACTATAAAATCGAGTATTTTTTATGTTTCTAACAAATATATTGCTATATTTAAAAAAAATAATGGTGTTTTTGTGGTGTGAAAACAAGACGTTTTAAGACGATTTTAAATGCATAATTTTACACAATATATTTAGAAATGGGTAATTTTAGACACGACGTTTGTAAAACTATGCGTTCGTTAAGCTTGGCATTGTTTGGTTTTTTTTTCTGTTGTTTATAAAACTGGAGGTTTTATAGTGTTTTAAACACTAAACATAATATAATGTTTTTAAACTGTGATAAAACTTGCCTTTTTTTGGTGTTTTTCCTTCTATTTATGACATTAATGTTTTATGATGGTTTTAAACAATAAATAACAACATGGTGTTATGTACATGGTGTTTAAAAAACACGATATCTACATACCAGCATCATATACATACTTAAAAACAAAATATACAGATCAATAACATAATTGACAGAACCCAAAACACTATATATACACTTAAAACACGAATAACATACTTAAAACACATATAGAACTAAAAACATCACAAATTAAATAACATCATGCGTTAATGGTAAAGTCAAAATCTTATGTTAAATTCTTGTTTGAAAGTCACGTGTATTTTTGAACTTCTATAAAACTTGACATTTTTTTGATGTTTTTTCTGTTTATAAAATTATATTTTTTATGATGTTTTAAACACTAAATAAAACATGATATCTAAAATGAACATCATATTTGCATATAAAAACATCATGTAGATACTTAAAAATAACATATACAAATTAAAAACATAATAGATAAAACCAAGAACATCATGTATACACTTCAAACACTAATAACACTGGAAACACATGTATAATAATTATAAACATGGGCAAAGGATTTAACGGGTTGGGGGAGCGCCCCATTTTTTCTTTCATTAGTGTTAATCTTTTGACATAAAATTTTTTTAAATATTAATTTCGTCTCCTGTTTTGAAAAATTATCATATACTATATTTTCCAATATTTCAAAAATTTATTAAGTAGTACTCACTTTTAAAATTTTACATGTATTAGTTGTAGTCACTTTTAAAATAAAAATCAAGATATCTTAAACTGTGTCACTTAAAAATTATTACTTTCCTATTTCCCTCCCAATGCCTCAAATATATTCCCGTCATGGTCGTTTCTTCCCATGCACCAAAAGTTCACAGCATGTGTCATGCAGAAATGCTAAGCTGAACAAGCCAGCAGCCAGCGGAGCCACATGGCTGCAATAGACTAGTTGTGCTCCCTTGTTTTTTCGCTCCGTAATGTATTTTTATGCATTTTTCGTCTGAAAATTTAATACGTGTTGATTTTGCCCCTTAATTTTATGAGTTCGCCCCCCGGCCATCCTGATATCAAGCCAAGCTCCATCACTGCGTGCGCCACGGTTCGGTGTTCGGCTAATCAATTTCATCATCCGATTTAGGTTTTCTCTTGTTACAATTCTTCCTCATTCATGATTTATGACTTTATGTTGTAAGTTAGCTGTTTTAGTTTAGCCTTTAGGTTTGGCGGTTTTTTTTCATTGAATATTTGATTTTATGTAGAATTTTAGTTATAATTTTAGATCAATATGTTATGAGATTGGTGAAAATTATTGATTTTATTTTTCAAAAGAAAGGTTGTTGATAATGAAATTGATAATGTAAATCAAGTTGAACATAAAAATCTTCAACTAGTAAGTAAGAAAAACCTGAAAAATCTTCTACTAGGTACCAGATATTATAATTCCATATTAAACAAACAGTTACTTGAGTTGATTAATAAATTTCATCTTGACACTTTCAGTTTTAATGCAACAACAAAGAGAGGATTTTAATTTTAGCAATTAAAATATTCAAGGACCGTCTTCGAATTAAGATATCAAGAATCATAAGACTGAATTGTAATTCTTCTTCCAAGTACTATTTCCTTTTCGCACATCATAATAATTATTAGATACTTATATGATATATTGTTTGACTTGACTTGACCCGAACATTTAATCTGACTTACTGAGACATACCGATCGATAGAAAAAAATTGGGCCACTTAAATTTCACCTCTCGTTTCAAAATGTTCAAACTCCGTCACTAAATGAAACACCTCGAATAGAAGAATTAGCATCATGTATTAATGGTAAAGTCAAAATCAAATGTTAATTCTTGTTTGAAAGTCAACATCAATGGTTTAATGATGAGTAAAGCATCTTGACACTTCGCCCCCTTTTTTCCATCAGTAGTGTTAATTTTTCGACCGAAATTTTTTTTTTCTCTAAATATTGGTTGCCTCTAAGTTCAAAAAATTTAATATTTTGAAATAATATGTTTGAAACTCCGACAAGATCAACCCAAATCTTTGTGATAACCCACCTTAATTTATAATCTTTGCGGTATCCCAAATCTTAACTACGACATGAATTGATACAAATACATAAAAGGAACATAATCTTGTAAATTTATAATACAGATCATGAAAAAAAAAGTAAAGATTTAGGTTGATCTTAGCGTATTTAGTTGAGTTATTTCAATTGAAAAGTGTTATTATTTGATCCAATTACACTAAATATATTTCTTATTAAAAACTTGTTATACTTAACCCTTAAGAATCATTATTTTTAATTTTAAAAAGAAGTGTTTAAATACATTTCTTATTAAAAACTTAAAGTGTTTTTAATTTGTTTTTATAAAATTAAAATCAAGAAAACTTTTGTAGAAAATTTAAGAGCGTTTTTTATGAATAAAAATATTTGAAAATAAGAAAAAGAAAGTCTTATAAAGAATAATTATAAAAACAATTGTACAAATATGATTTCAAATCTGGTAAGAAATTAAAAGCTTGATAATTGATATGTACCTTTTTAATTATTTTAATCATTTGAAGGATTAAGGATGACAAAAAAAACCGTGTCTGACGGGTTTACTCTAAACCTGCTACATTTGGGATGAGTATTTCCAAACCCGATAGGTATTGGGTTGGGTATGTGATTAATTTTTAAAATTTTCGCATGTATGAAACAAGCATGGGATTTGCTCGTATACCTGTTTACCCGGCCTCATTACCTGATTATATAGACCCGTTTACCCGTTCAGTGTACTCGATTATTAATACTCATTTATACACATTTGAAGTAAACAAAATTTGTTTCCTTTTGAAAATTTGAATTTGTTTATGAGATTTATTTGTTTTTTATCTTTATTTTTTTTGTGGCAACTGCAATAGTTTATTTTGAACAATTTTGTTGATAATTATTGTTTTGTTTGTCTTGAACGATGTTAATCAGCTTATGGAATTTTGAAATTTAATGTTATTTTATATATTAACACCTTTTTTCTTGGCATATTAAATATAGATTTTTTGATAATTAAAAACCAAATATATTATTAGTCACCATAACCCGACGTGTTTTAAGTCACTTATTCTCAACGAGTATATTTAGTTTAACTAAAGAGTATACCCGAAATCCTCTAGGATACCCGATACCGGTAAATACCCGATAGGTTTTGGGACGAGTATTGGACAAACTTTTATAATCGGGTATGAGATTGGAATCACTCAAACCCGTCCTCTTGTCATCCCTAAAAAGGATACACAACTATCCATTTAAACAAAATTAATAATAACTAGAGGATTATCAACCAATAGTCTCATACAAAAATTATGTCATGATCTCGAGTGTGAAAACGAAGAGTTGATCCTAAATATGTAAACACAGATATTAAATACTTAAAAAGAATGTACCTATCAATGATTTTTTATTTTCTATTTTTAATTGTTGGCATCCTAACATCGTTAATTGTAAAACCAAAGTAATTCATCTCCATCTATGTCTCCTCACCACTTCCATCACCTTCACTACAAACACCATCATGGCGCCACCACCGATACTATCATGACGCCATCTCAATAATTTTTTGAATTTTTCGAAGCCTCATCATCTAAAATGTAAGGAAAGACAAAGTTCACATTATAATACAAGAATACATTTCGAAACATGAATAGAAAAGAAAAATAGTTACAAATTAATGAATATTCACCTTTGATATTAAGTTCATATTATTCATCATCACTAGAAGAGGAGGGGGGCTCGTCTTCTCCAAATTTGAACCCCTGCAATAAATAACAAATTAAAAGTACTATTAATTAATTAATTAATTATTTCCTTTTAATATTAATTTTTTTACATTTAAAATTATATTTTTCACATGTAACATACTCCAATATATATGATTTTATTAAAAAAAATTTCATAATTTTATATATAAAAACAATAATTTATATAATATATATATTCAATTAAATAAAAATCATATAAATAAAAAGCTTGTTTAGACTTGTGAGATGGCTAAATTTCGGGCTTAGCACGTTTAAGCTCGGCTCATTCGAGCTTTTTACCGATTTAATCTCAAGTTTTTCATGAGCCGTTTACACACCTAATAATATTTACTTGCCTCTTGTATTTTGTTTCTTATGAAGGAGCTGATGTCCTTTGCTTGAAAAACTCCAAAACTTGTCTCTACTAGTTTTAGCTCATAAGCAATTGCATGTCCATCACTGAAAACTTTTATTTCTGGGCATTTTTTTATTACCAATGTATTCATTGATGGAAATAAAAGATCTTCCTTCCCTAACCAAAATCCCTTGAGACTTTCAAGATATTCAAGTTTTAAGGACTTTAGGCAAGGAAACGTAATCTTACCCCCTTTGCCATCACATTCTTCTTCTTCTTTCTTAACTATTACCTCCAATTCATTACACGATCTTATATATAGCTGTTGGAGTTTGATGAGACTACCAACCATGGAAGCTGTAAAAACATGTTCTAATTTATTACAGAAAGAAATAGATAGTGTTGTTAGGTTTGGAAACTCCAATATACTCCACTCATTGCTCTTCCATATATACTTGAGACTACTTAAACAATTTAACTCCACTTCTCTTAGCTTTGGAAATGTCACAACGGTTGGTGACTCATTGTTTGACACTTCAAATACCTCCTCTACATTCCGACAATAACTCACGTGGATCCTTTCAAGAATTTGCAACTGTTGCAACTCATTGGATGGAACAACCTTTTTATGTCCAGAATAATATTCCAAATCTATTTCGATTAAATTATGAAAGGACCAAGTTGCCCCTTGTGCAGCAGGGCACACACTGTCTCGACTTGGGGGTGGTGTCTGTAAAAACAAAATAAGAAGAGAGAACATAAACCCAATGACCAAACTGGAATTATATATGCACTCGAATACAAATCTAATTATAGTTTTAAAATAACAAAAACTTGCATTAAAATATGATGTTGTAATTTGATTAGATTCAAAGATTGATCTGTTTAATCACATCCGGTTTATTTGGGAGGTTTTTTTTAGATGATACAAAACATAAAAAAGAAATTAAAAAAGCATACCTGACGAAAGTTAAGTATACATTCAACATCATGTTTGCCTAACGTTGAATGTATGTATTTGAGCTTGGGAGCTATTGACTCACCAGACGTGAACACCATCATTTGGGGGCACTTATCGATCATTAGATGATCTAAAGATTGCCACTCAAAATCAGTATTCATCCCCATAAAGAAACCTACAAGGTTTGGTAGATCGACTAATTCAATTGATTTCAAAAAAGGAAAAACCACTTTAGAAGATGATTCCTCTCCATGTTCTTCCCTCACAATCACTTTCATCGCCTTGCAATTCCAGATGCTCAACTCTTCTAGTTTCTTGAGGCTTTCAAGTGTGGAAAATGTGAATATATATTCCAGTAGATCACATTTAGAGATGTATAATTTCTTTAGGTTGGTTAGTTGATGATACAAATTAGTCATAGTTTCTGGTCTTGGAAATGAGACGCTTCCTTGGTCAATGTTACTTCTGCTTGAAACAATCTCTTTACTTTCAAATACTTCAACCAATGATTTGCAACCATCAGATGGAATAAGAGTTGATAAAGAAGGACAATCAATTATACGTATATTTGTAGGGTATTGACACAAGGACCAAGGAACAACACCCATTCGAGAACACTGTAGCAAATAAAAAACAAATGTTGAAAATTATTAATAGATTGTTACCCCTGCAAATACGTTTTTTGTAGCACATCCAAAAGTGTTTTTAAATTATTCATAAATTGTTCTTTGATGGTTGAATATGTTGTCAATTCATATTTAGCTGAGTTGGGAACCAAATGAAGAAGCAAATGCACTGTGTGTTTATACTTGAGTAAATTAAACAGAGTATTGGATGATAGAAATTGGAATGAAAGTCAAAAAACAGGGGAGAGCCTTACATCAATGATTCTGAAATACTTGCAGGTTACACAAATATATTTTCTTAAACTCACTAACATTAATGACTAATTTTCATTTTCTTTTTTTTATTAATCTGTAGACTCATAGACTACGATGATTGACTTTCTTGTACAGAATCAAAACCAAAGAATATTAAAAAAAAAATGAGTAGGAAACATACCTTGGCAACACCACCACCAATTTGCCTCAGATTATCTAGGCTAAACAGGCTTAGATCATTAAGACATGGGAAGAAGGTTGTGGTAGATGTATTCAATGTTTCATCATCAACATGATCATCATCTCTGTTTGAAACAACTTCTTCTATTCCTTCACAAAACATTATATCGAGTGTATTTAGGCTAGAAAAAAGTTTGGACATGAGAGGTGAAAACAAGTACTTAATTCCATTGCATTGCCACGACTTTATGCTTGTGAGGTTTTGAAATGAGGATTGTGATTGGTGTTTGTGAAGAATAAAGAATTTATTCCAATTGTTGCACTTCCACACATGACTCATGTTGTCCATGCTATGTAACTCTAATTCTTCAAGACATGGAAGTAATGGTAATGATTGTTGTAGATGAGAAGATACCAATTCTCCACTAATACCCAACGTCTCTATCTCAAACAACACTTCCGCTCCTTCAACACTTCGAAATTCAATCTTACGAATGTGATTGAAAGCACGTGTGAGGTGATAGGATGGGAATGCAACTATAGACATATCTTCATCCACTTTTGATATACCGCTAATCTGCATATACCATCAACAAATAAATTTTCATATTTGTTGTACCAAGGGGTGAGCAATTCGCGGTCCAAAAGCATGTACCCAACCTATGAAACCCGATTTAGTGAATTTCAAGGTTTGGTTTTCGTTTCTATGTTTTTTTTTACTTTTTCGGTTTTCGGGTCGGTCCGATTCCAACCCCATCGGTTATTACCGAAGACTACGAAACACATGAAATTTAAAATCTAATGATATACCTAGTTTTTAGGATATTTACATATGATTCCAACCATGCTTCTTATTGATATTTATAACAATTATCCTTCTAATAATTTTCCTTCTCAGTTTTTGATTCGTATATAAAGGAGAGGAACAACTAGATGACTTCCTGTAAGTTTCTCAATTTGTTCGTATAACAAGCATTTATGTTTGATTTATCCCAGATATTCACACAATGATAATTGAAATGAATCATATTGTTGTTTCAAAAAAAGAAAAATTTTGCATAGTGAATTGATTTTTTTATTATCCCAAATAGTGCATGTAAAAAAATTGCATGATCCGTCCAACATTTGATATCCCCGGAACTTATTCACGAAAGTATGATATACCCGGAACCGACCCGCTTTTGTTCAGTTGATTCTTGGTTCTTTTTTTTTTTTTGCCTTTGCGGTTCTGGGTCGGTCCGGTTCCGAACCGATACTCACCCCTAGTTGTACCAAGGTTTAAATAACACTAATAGTGAAACATCGAAAGTATTTTACTATTATTTTCTCAAAAAATTGGCTTTACAAAAAAAAAATTTATAACAATTCTTCAACATAACATATGTTCCTCGTTTATCTCACAAAAATATTATGCTGATAATAAATTCAAAATTTTTTTCATGTTGGCATAATGTTATACCAAAAAAAAACTTGCAATCATATTTCTTTCTTTTTTATACTTTCATCAATATTTGAATGCTAAAAAAGGTGAAACCATATTGAATATTTAACCACAAATACCCTTGATGAAACCCAATAAATAACTAAAAGAATTTCAAATACGAAAAAACATACATACATTACATACCTCAACGTCTTCAACCTTGACATCCTCAATATAGATGTTTATAAGTGCACTCATATCAAAATTGGCTGTTATAGGAGTGAATACATTTTTAAACTTCTTACAGTTTGTAATGACTATGGTTTCAACAGCTTGAAAGCCACAAATGAGGTGACCAGTGTAATTTTCTTCATTTACCCTCCACACCTCTCTTAGCTCATCTAGTTTAGACACTCTGATAATTCTCAAGTTGCTTTTATGTTGCTTAATTTTACCCAAGTCTATGTTGAATACCACTTCAATGGAACAACAATTGATAACTTGAAGCTCTTCCAAATGAGTCAGTGATTGCATTGGATTGCATGGAAAAAGATTCACAAGACTATTACAATCATTCACTTCAATCATTTTCAACATTGAAGTATTATCTTCCTCGCCACTAGTATAATCACAAGCCCATATTTGCTTCAATTTCTTCAAACCATTAATTTTGAGTGTAGATAAATTTGGGATCATAACCTGCACCGTAATAAAATTGAACATTGTTGGATCCATTAAGAACTCCATTTATGCAAACACTATTTTACGGTTAAACAAAAAAAAAATTATCATGCAAATAAGCAAGCGGTTGTAGGGTATGGATTGGGTTGATTTACGGCTCAAACAAATCCTGACTCAAAATTTTAATGTTTTTGGTCTTCGATTTACATATGAATTCGATTCGGTTATGGGTCGTTTTTCATTCTTACCTTTGGACTTGAAATTTTTGGGCATAAACAAATTGGCCCAAAAATAGTGAAGTTGAGTTCGAAATTTTTAGCAAAAATAATGAATTTGGACTATAAATCCAAATAACAAACATTTAAACAAGTAACTAAAACCGAATTGTAGGTTTTGGTTTCGAAAAAACAAAACCATTAAAAAGTAGGTGGTTAGAATGTTTCTATTAATCGGTTTTTTCACATCTATGCAAATAACAAATTGGTTTTTATTACTTTTTCAATCAATAAAACAATTTGAAATCTAACATTATAATATACAACATATGTAATATTAAGACCAATATAAACATGTATGTTTACCTCTTTATTTAATAATGGTGGCTGAGTTGCAGAGATATCCTTCCCGAGAATGATGCTTGTAAAGTTCGGAAGGTCATCAAGCTCCAAATTCACGAGCTTTGGTAACACCATTACATTCACACTGTCACACAAACTTACTATTGATTTCAAAAGAGGGCATGAGGAAACTTTAAGGCTCTCCAATTCCTTCATAGCATTTGCCATCTGAATTGTGAAGAGGTGTGTTAACTTTTCACACCCAAAAACATTGAGGAATTTTAAGTTGGAAAAAGTTGAATGTCGAGAAGGAGGCATTAAAATATCTCCAACACTACTCATATCTTTGACACTTAAATAGAGTTCCTCTGTGTCAGAAAACAACTCATTAATTTTGCATTCAATAAGAGCATTGGAGTTAGTCACAAGCTTTAAGGTATTATTGAAGGAATGTTTGTCACCATTAAATGGGTAGCGGAGACTCAAAAAACAACCCATAGATATCCTAAACCTTTGAAGGTTCTTAAAGGACACATTTTTAGGCAGAACAATATTCTCAATGAATTCAACTTCTAATGCATTAAGTTTCCCTAACATCTGCCTCAACTCGTCACAATTGGCATCCGTGAATCTAATACTTTTCTCTCCAGAAACTCGCATATAAAGCTCTTCAAGTTTGTCTAAGCTTTGAAACACACCATCATCAATACAAAGTTCAAAACATCCATTTAAATCAAGTAACTTAAGCATTTTTAACTTCTTTATTGTTGATGGTAGTCTATTGATACCACAATGAGCAAGGCTGAGTACTTCCAAGGTAACAAGATTTCCAAGAAAAGAGATATCATTATCCACTAATGAGCACGAATGAAGGCATAAGGTTCGAAGGCTCATGGAATAGCAAAGTGATTGTGCACGTAATGGATATTGTATTTTGTCATATGCCATGACTTCAAGCTTTTCCATTTGCTTATGGAAATTATCTGGCAACTTGAGTAGCTTATCCCCGTTCATCAGCTTCAAAAGTACAAGGTTAGGGTAATAAAAATCTTTGGGAAACTCAGACATACCTTTGCATGTAATTAAAATTCTTTCACAAGCCTCATGTGTATCTTGTGTAGGCCACTCAGACTTTCTACCATGGTTAACAATGGAAGCTTGCTTGAATTTTAAAATATTATTTAAAACAAAATCTCGTGCAAGATCATGCATTTTCACACATCCAGCGGTATGACTTTTAACCAACAAATTTGCACTTATGAGATTATGAATAGACCTCCTGGTTCGTTTTCTTGCTTCAACTAGGCTATCTGCTTTATTAAAAAACTGTAACCCCCATCCATACATCAATAACTCCTCTAAAGCAATATCAAAGTCCTCCAGAAATAAACCACAAAGAACAAAAATTGCTTTTTCTTCATCCTTTTTGAGGTGGTTGTAGCTTATCTCAAATATTTTATTTACAATACCATCAAGGTTACCGATGTCTTTAAGGTTATGGCATTGTAAATCCTTATGTGCAACTTCCCATGCATCCTTTTCTTCACCTTTAAGAGCCAATGCTATAGTTTTTATTGCGAGAGGCAACCCCTTGCATTTTTTTAAAATATCTTCTCCTATTGTGTGAAGCTTATCATCTACATTTGAAATTTTTACTGTGTCCCAAAAGAAGGAGTTTGCGTCTGCTTCTTCTAAACCATGAATTTCGAATATTGAATCCTTGTCAATATCCATCTTAATGCAAACATTTTCATCACGTGATGTGATCATTAACTTGAAGCCTTTAGGAAAAGACCTTGTAAGTCCGATGTCATTGAGATCAATCGCCTCCCAAACATCATCTAGGATAAGCAAAATATTTTTGCCTTCTTTTGAAATCTGCTCAAATCTTTTCCTAAGCTGTTCAACCCCTACGTGTCTTGTTTCATCAGGTAGATCAACACCCATGCATTTTGCAATATATTTTTGAGTAGCATTTGGGTCATATTTACTCCCAATATCCACCCTCAAAACATATTGAAACTTTCCCTTCTTCTCCATAACCTCCTTTATTTCTTCCATCATTGTGGTCTTACCCACACCACCGGGCCCCCATAGAGCTATCATTTGGGTCTTATTATCAGGTTCAAGAGATTTCAATACGCCTTTGAATATTGGTGCTCTAGACAGGAAGATGTTTGGGTTAACATCATAATCAATTTGAGAGGTGGAAGATCCTGTGGAATTAATAACCATAGCAAAAGGTCTTTTTTTATTACTCCACTCGATTTTTTTTTGTTCTTCAATAAGATCATCAATCTCTTGGAGAATATTGAATGAACTTTTTCCTGCTCTATATTTAATCTTGAGATTCAAGCATCCATTTTCAGCTGTTGGAATCTTTTTAATTTCTTCAGTGATTGTTTCCACTTTTTTCAACCAATGATCTAATCTGTTAGGTATAAGTAGATAATTCTCTAAAGCGTGCTTCTTCTTCTCTTCCATTTCATGTTTTGCTTCATTTAACTTTGACAATTTCTTATTCATACTTGCAACATGTTTTGTGGAGGAGAAGAAGAAACCCAGGTGAACCTTAATGGGTACCATCAAAGAGTCAACAATGGCGGTAACAACTGGAGTTGTAAATTCCATTTTTCAGCTGTCAGAAACAATAAAGTAATCATTAATAAAAATGAAATTAAATGTTATATATGCACTATAAGAACAAATGCTTAAAACTTAAACAATGTGTATAAAATCAAATTTTGTTCAAATTTGCATGATTTTAGTTTTAACGTTTTGCTATAACTAGAGTCAACAATTGAAAGAAACCACCACATTATGACTTTTAAATTTTATTGATATTAACATGACATTATGTCCGAGTTGACATGTATAACTCATTTAATTAAATATGTTATGATTGATTGTATTTGTCAAACCATAGAAAGAAAAAAATGTTTAATAAAAACCAACCCATTTACATCATGTTAGCAATCTATATACACACACACTAGGGGATGATTCGAATTTTAACCCTTCCTTATTGCGATAACCGAATAACTACATCTTATTACTTTGGGGCCCATATTAAAGTAAATCTAAAGGGCTACGTTTTTTCTTATTTTTTTTATTAATGTAAGTGGGCCCTATATTAATTAAAAAAAAAGAAAAAAACCTACACATTTAGATTTACTTTAGTGTGGGCTCTAAAGTAATAATATGTAGTGATTCGGTTAACGCAATAAACAAGGGTTAACATTTGATCATCTCCCTATACACATATAAGATTTGTATTTCATTTAAAAAGTGAACTCTAAGACTTAATATGTGGCTTCTATTTTTTTTCATTATTATTTTATTTTAAATCTGTAAGGATACTAAGGTAATTTTATATCTTTTTTTCTCTCTTCATGTACTTTTTAGTTTTTACCTCTTTTAAATCAAATAACTTTTACTTGTTTTATCATTTTATTTAAAAAGAAATTACAACATAAAATAGAGATTTTTAGTATCATTAATTTGAGGATAGTATTGTTATAGGTTTTTTTCGATTTCTTTACGTGGTACGTGAAAATGTACACATGTGTAAGAGATAATATTCAAGATCTAGTTTAAATACACATGTGTAATATTTGTATAATGTACACTGCGTAGAATTATTAATTATTTGGGTTCAAAATCTAGTTTTAAGCACACAAGTGTAAGATTGTGTTCTGTGTAAAATTATGCATAATTTACGCATGAGTAAGCATTTTGTTCTTCAACCCTTTAGTTTAAAAAGTCAAATTTAATCAAAAATTAATTCAAGATTTAACTAATTTGAATTTAATGCAACAACACGTACCCAGTTAAATCCCACTTTGTGGGGTGGGGGGAGATGAAAACAAACCTTACTCCTACCCTGATGTGGAAGAGAGACTGCTTCGTGAGAGATCCCCGACTCGGTTTATTTTTTTACATACCATAGATATGAGACATATAACACCTAGCATAGAATCATAACACAGCATAACCCAAGCCCACCTATTTATAAATACGTAGCAGATGCAAAGTGAAACATATAGGTATTTAACAAACTGAACGACATATGCAAAACACAGAAGAAGACAAAATAAGAATATAAAAAATACGAATGAAACTGATGCAGCCCCTACAATGCAAAATCCAATCCAATTTATGTTACAGTGACCCACATAGACAAGTAGGTAACATTCATATCCAACACACAAACATGTAGCACATAAACCTCCAATTCTAAGTTCATATGGAGACTTATTCCACATCAGAAAATTTAAAGTAGACACTACATTGTTTTACATAAACATAATAATGTAAACTATTCAAAATATTGGTTAATGCAAGCAGAACCCACTTTCTGTGACTCCTTGTGCATCCTAGCTTTGTGCATTCAATTAGCTAAGAATACATACTAAAACGTGTCAACATAAAGTTGGTGAGTTTATAGGTTTAAATAATAGTAAAACAGTTCACGAGATATATACCGGGCATGTTAAGTTGTAGACCATAGGTCCCAAGTGTATGTGTTGCACCACTACCGAAACTAGACTGACGAAAATTAACCTTTCGGCCCGAAAATTAACCTTTCGGCCCGAAAATTAACACTACTGACGAAAAAAATGGGCGTACGTGTTTGAAGAGGGAGAGTAGAGAGAAAAAGTCTCAACTAGCTTCAAGGTAAGAACTTTATCCATTTTTATGTTTTCAAAATATAGATATAAGCATCAAATCATGCTTATTAGAACATAATGGAATGATAAAGCATAGATCTCGACCAAGGCATCCATTATATGGTTCCTAAGCTGCATCACAGCAGTTGAGTTTCTATATCCCCTTTCTATAAGCATTAAACGTTTTATAATTATTTAGGGGCTGAATGCATACCAACAGTTTTTATAAAAGGACCAAATCTTAGTTTTCATGTTAAAGTTGACATCTTTTATTTTTAAAATAAGGGTTCTGAGAATATGTAATAGTTAACTGTTATAAACAAGTTTGCATGAAAAGTTAATGAATAGTATTGCTTAAATATGTTAGGACTTAAAAGAATAAACTAATATAAATGTTACAGATTTAACTTGCCTTCGTTCGAACTTCGCCCAAACTTGATGACTTGTTCAACCGAACTTACAGTTGTTCATCCGAACATGAAGTTCCTTGGTAAACGTTAAAGATAGTATTCCAAACTTGGGATGACTTGGTCATCCGAACTTATAGTTTGTTTATCCGAACTGATAGTTGTTCATTTGAACCAGATTGTTCATCCGAACTTTAAAGATAACTCATCCAAGCTTGATGATTTATTTATCCAAACTTGAACATTATGCAAAACACGATCAATAACGATCAAAGTGAAAATGTAAGTGTGGGTGCCTAGTACAACAAAAGCATTTATGCTGAAAAGAAATTTTGCACAAACTATACAAGCATATAGTCATAATAAAGTAATGAAAAGGACAAGGAAAATATAAAGATAAGGGAAAGGGAGAGGCAAAAATAAAGCTAAAAATAAAGTCAAAGATAGAATAAAAGACAAATTCAAAGAAAAGACATAGTCATAGTCATAGTTAGTTGTAATAATTAACAGTGTTATAAATAAAGTTAAAAGTAAATACATAATGAACCTGATCATTGTGCACAACATAAATAAAATAGATTTACTAACGTTCTATGGTCCAACTAGGTTTTCTAAATGTTTTGATTGAAAATATAAAGCCAGAACTCACTCAACGTAGCAGACTTTGTATGTATACCAGTTTTTTGCCATGTATGATCAAGGTTAAAGACATAACCTTAATGGACATCGAATCATAAGACTTCTTGGGCATGCATTTGTTGTTTGGAACATAGCATTTTAAACAAGTATTAAATTTCAGTAACAATTCGATATGGTTGTAACCACACTTACTTTGACATGTTTTAAATTTTACACTACAATAAATTATATTATTAATGCTTTTAATTCAAAAGTTAAATGAGTGACGTGTAAATCCAACAAGTAACACTTTATAGAGTGTAAGGTCTTACAAGAGACTCCCGACTTATATGTGTCACTGTTTATTATTATATGCCATATCATAGTTACCTAAATCACGGTACGCTTCGGTACGGGTACGCGGACCGGGTACGCGATTCGCTGCATTTAGTGTATTCGGTACGGAGGGGAGTAGGCTCATTTCAGTACGAACCGGTACGGCGTATTATTTATATCCGGTACGGTGTGCTAAAATAAACCAATAAAATGAAGTTTAGTCAAAATTATAACTCTAATGGTTAATAAAGGTAAGCTTTAACATAATTCTAACTTCAAGGGGTTAATATGTAACTTTAAAAAAGACAAATCACGTTAAACCTAAAAAGCCGTCATGGGTTTTCATCGCCACAACAGTTGCTTGTCTTCATCCTCTTGTCATCCTAGTGAAGAATTAGAAGTGTTTAGACGAAGAAATTGGTGAAGAATTAGAAGAAATCATTGATGGTGCCAACTGTAATCGGATGGAACATGAATCGTCGGAACAGAAGAGTGGTCGTGAGAACGTAAATGTTCGCCGGAATGGAGCATCGTCATACCTGAAATGATCAACACGCCGAACCAATACTTACCGAATCTTCGTACCGGAGCATCTATCAGAGTAATTTTCCGTCGAACCATGACGATCCGAATCGCCGTACCGGAGCGATTGGAGTCGTAAACGAATTGCGATCCGGTACACTGCGATCCAATACGGAATTCGCGGCATTCCTAGCGATTTCGGTAACTATGTGCCATATACATGCATGCATGTATATGTGTGTATGTATGTGTGTGTGTTTGTGTGTGTGTGTGTGTGTGTATATATAAGGTTCGTATCCTGTGAAAACTCGATATTAAAGAGAACTTTTAAACCCTATCTTGACCATCCATTTTTTTCTATTTACTTTTTGATTTAATAATACAAAAGAGTATTTTAGTCTTTTTTAAAACTCTCCTAAAACTCTCCTATATTTATATCTATATATATATATCTATATATACTAGGTTATTAACCCATGTACAACATGGAGTTGTATAAATAATAAACATTTGTTAAATTGATTACTTATAAAAAATTAGAGATAGATAAAGTTAACTTTTTAATATTTTCTAAAAGGAAAAATTGTATAATTTACAAAAACAATATTGTAATAAATATTTGATATGATGAAAATTACCTATTAAATATAATAATAAAATATAACAAATGAAAGTTTCCCTTAAGATGTTGATTAATTTTATCTAAGAAAAGAGAAATAAAAAATCACTAAAATGTGTTAAATATGATAGTATGAACTAAATATTGACAACAAATGCTTTAAAAATCATAATTAATAAAGTGTGATCATTATAGGTTTAATAATCATACGAACCACATATCAAAAATTATATGTTTTTAGATAATAAATACTATAAAATTAAGAACTAAAACTTAGTTTTTCAAAAATAATAAACAACATATTCATTATTATTTGACATATTGCATTTTTACTATCTAACGACATTAAATTATTAAAAATTATAAATATCCATAAATAATAATTATTATCATTATTTTTCATTTTTTAGCTTGAATTTAAAACTTTTGAATTATGTATCTTGGTAATTCAAAGTATGAAATAATAATTAAAACTTTTGACATGATTGTAATTTAATTAACATTTAAAGATAATTTGACTTAATTAATTTACTTCATTTAAAGTATGAATTAATATAGTATTGACATATGACAAATATATGACATGGACAGCCTAAAATAATGCCATGTGACCAATTGTTACTCGTATAAAAGATTAGATTTTTTCTCTCATTTTAAACCCAATTCTCTCTACTCTTTCAATCTTCTTCAACCAGGATGATGAAATATGCAATTTGATCAAAACACTGGAACCATTTATGCAATTAACTCTTTAATAAATGTATAAACATGAAAAAAAATTTGTTTGTTTTTTTTTTAATAAATTTGTTTATATTTTCATGTTTAATGAACAATCACGAGCATATATGTCGTGTTCATTCATTTGTTTTCGTGATCGTCGATAATGTGAACGTTAATTATTTTCTTTTTTAAAATGTTTTTTTCTTTTTCTTTTTCTTTTTGAATTTATATTTAATTAGGTTAACTTTTAAACTAAAAGTTTAGCCCTTTACATTTTTATCTTGTTTGAAAAAATTGTAGTTTGAAACTATTATGCAAGGTTTAAAAGAACGGAATCGCGTCTCGAGGCGTTTTTACTCTGCCTCACGAGGCATACGCCTCAAGGCGAAACGAGGCGTAAGTCCGAGGCGGTAGTAAATAAATAAATATTTTTATAATATCTATCAAAAAATAATAAACATCAATTAAAGAACTTTTATGAAAAGGTTAAACAAGAAACCTGTTAAGGTTAAAGACGAAAACTGTTAATTTCGTGTGATGTTAACATGTTTGTATCTAAAATTGTTAGTCCTAAATAAAGCATTCACAAAAAATTAAAAAAATATTAGAAAAAGATTATGCTAAAATATGACTAGCCAACAAAATGTTGTTTTCTTTAATCTTCCATTTTCTTAAATATGTTCTACACCTTACACTTCTACAAAAAAAATCTATTTCTTGTTGCTAGCTTAAAAGAAAAGGAAAACCAAAACAAATGCAAGCGATAATAAATAAGTTAGAGTATTTTTTTCATAAACAGCAACAAATAATTATTTAAAATCCATAACTATTATATAATGTAATCATTACTTACTCACAGCATCTCCAATAACAAATTCTTGGAGACTTTTGAATCCCATGTGGCAGTTCATGAGACCAAACATTATTGAAGAACAATATTTATAAAATATGCATTGATAACCAAGAATGCATTCTTGGCTGACAAAAGCAATGAAATGTGAGCCATCTAAGTATGCAAGTGGGCAAGCTGTGATGATGTGGCAATGTTTTTAGGTGTTTTTGGGTTTTCTTATTGAAAAGATTTTTGAAGAATTTAAAGAATGGATGTTTTTGTGACGTGACAGCAGACAATGCATGTTTTTAGATGTTTTTGATGTTTATTATTGGTGATGCTCTCAGATTAAACATATAAGATAATTAGCACGAAAACATAGACGTATGTCCAGCCATAGATTAAGAAAATAATCCATAATACCCAGAAATTAATTGAAACGAAGGTAAAATTAAGTTACACATGCACAAAAGAATTCAATTATTAATTACAGCAAGAAACATAAATTAGATGGAAGACAGAAATCAAAGTGAAAAAGTTAGAGGTTACCTTTCAAAGAGAAAAACACTTCAATTTTGCACCACCAAGAAGGAAGGATTTTGGAGAGCAACTACCACAAGAAAGATGGATTTAGAGAGAAATTAAGCAGCCGTACATCCTGATCATTTATAGAGAGAGAGAAATTAAATTAATTTCATTGACCGTAAACAATGTTTACAGTACAATAATTGAAATCGAATAGTAGCATCCAATATGATACATAACCTATAAGAAGAATAGACTAGCAGACCAAAATACTTTTTAGGGAAAATTCACTAAATGTTCTTGTTGACTAAGAAAATGAACAATATGTTCATCTGACCACTTTCTAGCCAGGCGCCGCCGTCCATAGCTAGGTTTGGTATGCCTATAGTGTGTTTTCCGCTTAAAATTTCATAAAAAAGGTAGGGACGTCCATAGCTAGTTTCGGGACGCCCATAGTGCGTTTCCCGCTTAAAATTTCAAAAAAAATGTAGGGACGCCCATAGCTAGGTTCAGGACGCCCATAGTGCGTTTCCCGCTTAAAATTTCAAAAAAAAGGTAGGGACGCCCATAGATAGGTCGGGACGCCCATAGCTAGACTCGGGCGCCCATGATAGCGGTTCGGTTCAGATGGACATATTGGTCCTTTTCTTGGTCAACAAAGACATTTGGGGAATTTTCCCTACTTTTTAATGGAGACAAAACATTCTTAGAATCGTTTGAGTACATTCATTTTTTTCTGTTCAAATCGGGTCGTTTGAGTATAATGTTTACAGTATAATCATTTTTTTCCGTTCAAATCGGGTCGAGTCATGTTAGAAAAAAACAATCAAACTACATATACCAACTCAAATAAAGGAGCATATTTAGAAGTCTTGTGTAACACCCTGGTAAAATATGGATTTGTTTTCTCGTCTCTCTTTCTTAATAAATTTTAACGATTTTTAATAATTAAATATTAAAAAATAAAAATCTTCTTATTCTAATAATTTATTAATTTACTAAAATTTGATAAAATGTAATAATATTTAAAATATATATTATCTAAAAATATAAATATTATTATTATTTATTTTTAAATTCTTTAATTTTTAGATATTCATATTTTTTATTTCACCAATTGATGATAAATGTAATGTATTTCTCACGCAGAAGATTCATGATATTATAAAAAAATACTCAATATATATAGAGGTGGGCAAAAAAACTAGACCCGGAACCGACAACCCGAACCGGTGGGTACAAACGGGTCCGGGTTTTCAGACAAATTAGAACCGGGACCGGGAAAACCGGAACTGGTTCCACCTATACCCGGCTAAAACCCGAACCAGAACCGGCTAGAACCCGAATCGAAACTGGTCAAAAACCGGTCGGAACCGGTCGAAACCCGGAACCGGAACTGAAACCGGTTGAAACCGAAACCTTTTTAAGAAAAAACCCGATTTGCGCACCTCTAAATATATATAGATTTTTGGCCCTACGTGCTTAAGATCTAAAATGGTCCAATCTATCATTGTTGGCCCCAAGGTTCTAACTATTATAACTTTTTGTTACGTTTAAATTTTAGGTATCTGTTTAGTTTGTTGGTGAATGATTAAAATTAAATCCAAATGAAAGGAAGCCAGAAAGGAGGAGCAGGGAGCGGCGGTGGGGGGAGGATCGTCGGAGCAGCGGTGGGGATGTGAGGTAGAATGTCACGACTGCAAGGGTTGTAATGGAAACTATGGTTACACCATCAAGACCGAGAAGCTGGGTTTCAGATTGTGATTTGTGAGAAGCCTTACTGACTTACTAGATATTTTATTTTATTAATATATTTAATTATTAAAAAAATATTAACAGGTTTTAAAATAGATACTAAAAGATTTTAAAATTTTGGTGTTCAAACGTGTCGACCTGTTAAATACGCGAAACATGTTTAAGGTTAAACATGAAATGAGTTAAGTTCATGTCGTGTTAACATTTCCGTTTCTAAAATTGTTGGTCCACAATAAAGTATTCACAAATAATTAAAAAAGATTTGAAAAAGATTATGCTAAAATATGACAAACCAACAAAATGTTGTTTTCTTTAATCTTTTCATAAATATGTTTCACACCTTACACTTCTTTAAAAAAATCTATTTCTTGTTGCTCAAAAGAAAAAAAAAACAAAACAAATGCAAGCGATGGTAAACATGTAATATAATTAGCATGAAAACATAGACGTATATATGTTCAGCCAAAGATTAAAAAAATAATCCATAATACCCAGAAATTAATTGAAACGAAGGTAAAATTAAGTTACACATACACAAAAGAATTCAATTAATAACAGCAGTAAACATAAATTAAATGGAAGACAGAAATGAAAGTGAAAAAGATAGAGGTTACCTTTCAAAGAGAAAACACTTCAATTTGCACCAGCAACAAGGAATGATTTGGAGAGCAACTACCACCAGAAAGATGGATTTAAAAGAGAAATTCAGCAGCCGTACATCCTGATCATTTATAGAGAGAGAAATTAAATTAATTTTATTGACATAATGTTTAGTACAATAATTGACATCCAATAATAGATTCAATATGATACATCACTATAAGAATGCAGTACATGACCCAGAATGCTTTTTAATCGGAGGCAACACATTTATTGGTTCGTTTCAAAATCGATATATAATAAATTTTTTTACTTTTGCTAAGTTCGGGTTGGTCGAATTAGGTCAAGTCATTTTATAAAAAAACAATCAAACTACGTCTACATACTCAAATAAATGAGTATATTTAGGACACACGTGTCACACCCAGGTAAAATCTGAATTTGTTTTCCGTCTCTCTTTTTCATAAATTTTATCGATTTTTAAGAATTAAATATTAATTAATATAAATTTTCTTATTCTAATAATCTATTAATTTACTAAAATTTGATAAAATGTAATAAAATTTAAATTATATATTATCTTAAAATATAATTTTATAATTATTGAATATTAAAACTACTAAGTTAGAAACACATGTATTACATGTATTTAATAAATCTAAATGTTGTAAGCAATATTTATTTATAAAATTTGTATTTTTGATATCATTAATTGTTTATAAAATAATAATAATTGAATGTTTAAAAATGACATATTACAAATAAGGATTAAGAATTATAAATTATATTTTAAGATATTATATAATTGAAATTTTCTTATAATTTATTAAGTTTTATTTAATTTTTATGATAAGAAGATGTATTTGTTTTATATTTAATTGTATAATTTAATTATTATTAGGTTGATATAAAAGATAATTAACTTTTAATAGAAAAGAGATGCGGGAAAAAACATTTTAGAGTTCATTAGAAGATGACAAATATTCATGCTAGCTATTTTTTTATTAGTAGAATATTTATTTTTTAAATTTTTAGATATTCTGATTTCTTATTTCATCAATAGGTGATAAATCTTATGTATAAATTTTTATAAAAATTATTATTTATAATATATTATATTTATTCAACCCATGTGATACGTAGATTTCTAATACTAGTTGCCTAGTTTTATATATAATAAAGCATAATAAAAATACTATATCCAGAAATTAATTGAAACGAAGGTAAAATTAAGTTACACATACACAAAAGAATTCAATTAATAGCAGCAGGAAACATTAATTAGATGGAAGACAGAAATCAAAGTGAAAAAGTTAGAGGTTACCTTTCAAAGATAAAACACTTCAAATTTGCACCAGCAACAAAGAAGGAATTGGTGAGCAACTACCACAAGAAAGATGGATTTAAAGAGAAATTAAGCAGCCCGGACATCTTGATCATTTAGAGAGAGAGAGAGAAATTGAATTAATTTCATTGACTTAGACTTAGACTGAGTGACTGTTTGGTATCATATGAATTATTAAGTGCTGAATGATTATAATGTCTGGATGATTAAGAAGGTCTGAACTATTAAGTGCTGAATCAGTTAAGACTGTTTGGTTAATTATCTAAACGAATATACAGGATAACTATTTTACTATTCTGAAGCCTTTTTTTACAGTAATAATATGAATAATAAAAACAAGGTAAAATCTAAATATGCTAAAATCCAAACATACAAAATACACAATAGTCTTTTCAAAATCCATAAAAAATGCTAAAACTCATCATCAGAAGACAGATGCAATATCTCAAGAGCATTCAAATTGAATTAGCAAGAGGAATGATGTATTGAACAAGCTGATTTTTTGAATTGGAGTCAATAGTTTTGGTGGTGGTGGCGGGGGAGTGACGGTCGTAACATGGCCATACAGCCTCCGATGGCGGGGTGACAGTCGAACATGCGTATTTTGGTGGTGGTGGCGGGGGAGTATTTGCGGAGGAAATGGGTGACAGAGGAGCCGTCGATAACGGAGTCGATAATGCAGACATCGGAGTTGGATGAGGTGGTTTATCGGAAGAAAAGTTAGGGGATTGAGGGTAGTAGGGAACATGCTGCGATGGTCACCACCGTCGGCAATTGAGGATCTGGCGAAGATGAGAGGGTGGCGATGGATGAAGGTAGCGTGGAGATTGCCGGAGCAAAGGTCGGCCGGAGATGGGCGTTGGTGGACCGGAGGAGGGCTGTTGGAGGCGACGGGAGTGAAACCTTGAAGGTATGGTTAAAAAAGAAGAAAGGGAATAGATGACCCTTTGTTGTCCATATTCCATTCAGACTTGTTATGAGATCTCAGTGATTCAGACCTCGATTCAGATGTGGGGCTTCTTAAGACATATTTTTTTAAGTGAAACAAACGATCTGAATCTGGGGCTTCATTCAGACATTTTTTTAAGTGAAACGGTCTGAATCTGAACCATTCAAATTTCAGAACCATTCAGACTTATTCAGATGCTATCATACAGCCCCTGAGATAATGTTTACGGTACAATAATTGACATCGAATAGTAGCGTTCAATATGATCTCTAATTTAAGATCAAGATAGAAATTCAATAAAAGAAAATAAAATTAAAATGTATAGACTTTCAATAATATGTTTGTTTAGAGCCAAAAGCGAATCTAACTTCAAACGAATGGTTCTTTCACCGTTCAGTGAAAAGTTCGTTTGTCGGCTTAATAGTGGATGAACATAAACAAAATAATTTGCTCGTTTTGTTAAATGAACAGACATAAACAGTGACAATTCGTTCATTTGTTTTGGTAAAAAAAGATTTGGAGATAAACGACTAGAAGAAAGATGGATTTAAAGAGAAGTTAAGCAGCTTGTACATACTGATCATTTACAGAGAAAGAGAAATTGAATAAATTTCATTAAGAGTGATAATATTTACAGTACAACAATGGACATGCAAAAAAAACGTTGATTATAAAAAATTCTATGTATGAAAATAAAATTAAAAGATAACCATAAAACAATATTTTGTTCTTCAACCTAATGATTCTTTAACCGATTAGTATACCTTTTAAACTAAAAATAACCATAAAACAATATTTAGTTTGTGAAAATTAGGTTGGGTTGTTGTAAATAAGAGTGACAATTTTAAGTTTAATTTTTTTTATAGATGAAAGATAAAGAAATTAATTTTTTAATAAATAGTTTTGGTTGTTGGTTGTTGGTTATTAGGCTATGTGTTATGCAAAAGCCTCCATCACTTCACGTAGGTGTCACCTAGGCGCCACATAATCAACCAACATCATCTCCCCCTTATCACTCCACATCATCTTTACCTATGTTATCCATCACTCCTCTATCACTTACCTATCACTCCACGTCATCACCACATTTTTCTCCCTTTCTTCTCCTTCACCTCGTGACATCCCTCACAGTTGAACCACCACTTGATGGTCACGTCCAGTGTGGCATGGTGATGATGGCGTGAGGAGTTGTGACCCAGTGCCATCAATCCTGGGTCACGTAGCATAACACATACCCTTAACATGAGTAGTCTTACATTTAAAATATAGTACGAATTTGATATTTATTCTTCAGCAGCTAATGTGAACATTAAATTTAAATAGTACGATTTGGGGGCTGGCGACATTCATTGCGAAGGTCCTTTCACAAAGGGAACAATTTTATAATGTTCACATTACTATAAATTCAGGGACTAATTTTTTATTTTAACATCCTTATCGATCCTATATGACTCGTATTGGTTTATATGTGGCGTATAGCCCCGCGTATAGGTCTATACTACTCGTATAGGTCTATACTACTCATATAGGAGTCCAATCATTGACACTGACACCCAATGATTGGTCATGTATAGAGCCGCGTATAGAACTTATACGACACGTATATGTATTACGCTTCGTATAGGAGTACAATCACCAACACCAGAAAATTCTGACATCAAATGATTGCCTTTTATACGTCTCGTATATATAAGAGGTGTGAGTGGGTGTGATGTGTGTGAATAAGAAAACCCTAAATTTATGGGGCGTGTTATCTGGACACATATGTATTATTAGTTAACATTATTGCAAAGGTCCTTTCACCTTTTGAAAAAAAGGGAATAACTTTATTATATTAACATCATTATATATTTAAGGAACGTGTTATTTGGACACATATGCAAGGTCAGACTACATCATTGACAAGGCCGAATCTAATATTTGAAAATAAAAAAGCTCTCACTTAGGGCCACCAAAATCTAAATATCTCGAATTTTTGGAGTTTTTTTTAACATTCATATTATCCTACTCATACTCTTAAACTGCACCCCAATATACTTAACTTGTTTGGATTTGACCTCATTTCTTACGTTTCAACCGTAATGTCACAAAAAGTGGGTTTTAAGGGTACATCCACAACTTATTTAACTTTCCTCATTTAATTAAAAACCAATACACAACTTATTTAACCTATTTAACCGTTCAGCGGGAAGTTCTGTTCGTTTAGTTAAATGAACGAACATAACAGAGGTCGTGTTCGTTCATTTGTATTCGTGAACGTTCGGTAACATGTTCGTTTGCGGTCGTTTATGTTCGGTTAAGTTCATTTATTATATTTATTCATTAAATGTGTCGTATATTTTTAATTTTTAGTTTAATACCATAATATTTAAGTTATTTTTAATTTAATACTATAATATGCTAATTTACATATTTATATATGATTATCTCTGATGCTTGAGATTAATAATGTTGATTTTTATTGTTTATATAATATGTGTTCGGTAGCGTTTGTGAACAAAATAAATTACTTAATGAACGAACACGAACAACAATTTTCGTTCGGTTGGCGTTCGTGAAATGTTCGTGAACAAATTAAAAGTTAAAAAGACCGAACACGAAAAGAGCTCGTTTATGTTCGTTCGGTTCGTTTACAGCCCTAAATACACCAAATGAAGCTACTCCAAATCACTTTCTTCCAATTTAAAAAATGTTGACCACAGCAACCCAAACAGCCCCAACGAGTTTGAATTTCTCCTTCGCCTCGCACACAACACAAATTCTAACCAACAATATTACCAAATTCAACCACAACTTCACCAGTAACTCTTACCAGGTGCCATCGATTAGTAGCCAACAATACTACGGACCATACCCGATAGGGGTGTTCATTAGGTTGGATAACGAGTTATTCGGGTTTTTCGAATTGGGTTATTCGGATTTGAAAATGTTTGGGTCTATCCAAAACCCGACCCGAATCTTAAGATATATTATCCGATCCTAAAAATCCAAATAAATCGGGTTTATTCGGATACCCGACCCGGAAAAACCAGTTTTTTGCACATCCGAAACCCGACCCGAATCTAAAATCATATTATCTGACCCGAGCAACCCGAAAAACCCGAATTAGATTTCGGATGAGGTTTTTTCGGGTTTCGGATACGATTCGGATTTCGAATTTTTTCGAGTTTCGAAAATTTTGAACACCCCTAAACCCAAACCAACACCATCCTTGAGACCCAACCTGAACAAACTAAAAAGCGTAAAAGCACAAAGAAAGAAGGTCCATCCGCCCCTCTAAACTGGATCCTCATAGAAGAAGAGGCGTTGGCTAAGGTTTAGATCGACATATAAGAGGAAGTGATCGCACGTAACTTCGGGTGTTAAACGCGGGGCAGAACTATAGCATTGGGACTTGTTTCACAGGAACATAAGAATTAGTAGGAATTTTTTGTTTTTAAAAGTCTTAAAAGGTACGATGAACCCATTAATATTTGTAAGGGTAGATCCTTAATGTAATTTTTCTAGAAGTTGGCAACTTGAATGGGTAAATGATCTTTGTGTATGTGATCTGAATTGCATGTATGTTCTTCTGTCGATTTCCTCTCAACGAGACCACCACAAGAGGCTCTGCTCCTTGGACTCTGCAAGGTATGGGTGTGTTTTTTATCGAACCTGAAGAACCTTACCCGAATCCGACAAAAACCCAAAACCCGAAAAACCCAACCCGAGAAACTAATAAACCTGAACCCGAAAACTTATATGGTTCGGTCTTTGGTTATATTTGGGAGCAATTCAGGTCTACCCGAATAACCCGAATTAGGTATTTTTTGCAATATCTCTCCATGCAATATCTAACCATTTTAATTAATTTATATGACTTATTTTTAATATAACAATAGAAGGAGACGATAAAACACTTAAAGAATGAGTTTTTTCATTTTATTGTCTTTTTTGTGATTTTCTAAACATTTGAGATTGTTAAAACATATTTTGGTTGTGGTTTGTTAAACATTTGAGTTTGTTAAAAATATTTAGGTTGTGGTTTGTTAAACATTTTTTTTACAATCATTTATTTGAAAAATAGAAAATTAGTTATTCAAGTACAACCAGAGAACCGTTAAACCAAACCCGATTAAACTCGAAAACCGAATAAACTTTCGTTATTTGGTTCGGTTCTCGGTTCCATTTTCATATTCTGAAAACCCGAAAAACCCGACTTGAAAAAACCCGAAACCTAAAGAACCAACCCGAACGACACCCCTACCGCAAGGGGGCGGGACCCCCTTACCCCGCTTGGTCTCTAACTCAGAAGTCTTAAACGAGGATGCACTCTGCACCTCCGAACTCTTTAATGATGATGTTTTTTTAATTATATACTTAATATATCACACTATTTTTAGGTGATGAACTTTGCAAGACCCGTGCCATCATACAAACACTGAAATTTTTATGTTCGGTTCTATCTAATTAAAGCGTTTGAAAATATTGAACCCACTGAAAAAATTTCCTGAATCCGACAATGGACTTAAACGGCCATCTTTGCGGGATGGAAGGTCATTGAATCCCAAAATTTAAAACGAACCCACACGACAAAAGCCTGAAAATCAAATCATATGTAGGAAACTGAATATGATACCAATATATGCTGGTTGACACGGACACGACTCTTTTGACCTAAAGTATTTATTTTCTTATGATATTAATATTTTAAAATTACAATTTGATAACAAAAAAAATAGAATTTGTGTCTAAAAAATATGGCATTTTAATTATAAAATCTTATGTTAATTCCTCTTTTTAGTTTAAAATCTTAGTTTAAAATACCTAACCAAGTTAATTTATAATATAAAATATATTTAAAACTATAAACGATAATATAAATAATAAATAATAAATGGGTTAAATGGTTTAACCCACAAACATGTTGGGTTAACACAAACTTAATCCGTTTAGTCAAACGGGTTCATGAGTTCAAACCGAAATGGACTTGAACCCATTAATATTGAACAAAAACTCATAAATTTCATGTTCGGTTTGTATCATGTCACACCCTCATACTCCTATGCGTAACATACAAACCCGAAACACAAATGGTGCATGCTGATGGATAGTTTCCATTAGAATTTGGATTGAGAACTATATCGAAACATTGACAGAATAACTTCAAATAATACAACATACTTCACAGGTGAACAAGTTTTAGGTAATTTAAATAAAAAAATGCAATAACCATAAAACTACTACACACACAAGTACACAATTAGGTATACACGTGAACTGTAAGCCAAGTGCGTAACATAAAAACTTGTGTCAATTTCTATAAAAAAATATTTCTTTATAGGTTCGAAGGAGTTTCTGGCTAATCTTTAAGATCATATGTATGATTATATAAACCCTAAAAGGAAAATTTCTCATAAACACGTGGTTGATATTGTCAAACTTGTAACCTTAACTATTTACTGTTTTAAGGTACTAATTGTAACCGCTTCAAACATTTACATTCATATGTTTCATCTAAAGTATTTTTTATTGTGATTTATATGTATCATCTTGCGTCTTTATGAGATTTCAAGGCCAATAAACATCATAGGTTATTGCATTTACGCCTACGACCCACCAAACACACAAACAATTTAAAAATCCAGAGAAAAGGATACTTGAGAGAGATAGAGGGAGGTGCGGCAGCCCTCTCTAGCAACCATCTCTGACTATTCATGTGTTTTCTAACATCTTCCTAGTTTTTTCTCACTAGAATAAAATTTTGTTTTGCTAAATATTGAAAAAAAAAAGTTTTTCAATGCATAAATGTGTGTGTATATATATTGTTTTTTGCTTAACTATTAAATGTGTCATAATATGATTGAATTTTTTTATTTCTTAGTCTAACTTTCACCCATAAATCACAATTTGTTATCTACAAAAGATCTTTCAATTATTGGGTGTTATCAGTAACATTTTTATTAATATTTTAATTCTTATTAAAAATATCAACGCTTAATTTCTTAGCAAATTGGTTAAATCATTTTAATATATCAAAAAGAAATAATTATGTATAAACTTTTAGCTCATCAGCTACAAAGTTACATTTTCTAAAGTAATACACTTTACGAAAATAAGTGTTTTTCATTTATTTATTATTTTTAACTAATTTTTTTTTTAATTGAGTCAACATATAATTATTGTTTGTTGATTAAGAAAATAGAAATATGATAATATGTTGGCTGAAATAAAAAAGTATAATATATTAATTAAAAATAAAGAAATACATATATAAAAACATGTATTTTCATAAATATTTTTATATCACTCGTTTGATAAATAATTTTTCTATCAACTTTTTATAGGAAAAAAACTCAATTATGATTTTCGTCTTTTGTTTTTTGGCCCGTAGTTTCGGTGGGACCTATGTGTGTTTCCTCCCACTTAAACCTGTCAAATTTGGCGACCCATCAAAGAATTAAAGGTGACGCATGATAGGGTTATGGTTTTTGTATGTATATTGGATTTAAAGATATGTTTTTATGTGTATATCATAGACAACAATGGTACTTTGACATATATTTGGAAGTGTTAACAGACTGACCAGAATCAACCAACAAAAGTCAGGAAATTGAAATCATTATATATTGAGCTAGGAAATGAGTTACGTAAGCCATAATATACGAAAGCCGTGTTTCTCGACAAGACAAATCTAAATATGAAGTCTTCTATGGCGTATGATACACTTAGGCCAGCGTATCATTCAACCAGTGTATGATACGCCCAGTTTTCAGCGTACGCAGAAACTTGGCGTCGTAGCTTAACTTGGTGGGCGTATCATACGCCCAGGCGGACGTATCAAATGCCGATGGTCGAGAAAATTGAAATTTTGACTTATCTTAACCCTATTTAAACCCATATATGAAGGTTTCGAAAGGGGACGTTTTGAATTTCAGTCTTCTAAGCCTCCCGAATCCATTGAAGTTAATATCTTTTCATTCCGAATCAAGATCAGATCAATAAATAATGCAGATTCATGGCTAAATCTTTTGTAATAATACCTGGGTGAACAGGTTGTTAGGGTTAGGATTTCTTAGTGTTTCATTTGTACTTGGATGCAAACATCGATAGATTTTTGGATTTGTTTATGTTTGTATGTTTTATTTCGTACTTGGTTGAATGATTTATGTTAACTAGTCCATTGAATATTCATCATTATTAAGTTTCATATTGTTAAACATTGAATGTTGACTGGATTATTAACCTTATTGGTATTTGTAATTGTGAATCCAGGTTTTGATCGATGGTTGGTATATATCAATTAATTTAAAAAATCTGAAATTTAAGTTGCATTTATCCATCCACACGAATAATAATTAGTATTATATTGTTTTTTAACGGTAAAATAGGGTTTAGTGACGTGTATTATCATATTCTAAATAGATCTTTTAGACACAACAATTTACATGTTGCAATCGCACTCTGCTACCAACTCTATGGTTTCAAACGCTCAGGTGTTGCCAAGCATTGTATCGAGCAAATTCACCTACCCCTCATGAGAAAACCTAATATACGGTACGACCCCTTATTGACCCCCTTGGATAGGATTTAAACACATGAACTCACAAATCTTAATATTTGTGAAAATCATGACGTGTCCATTAAATTAAAAGCACTTCGCATTAGTATCCTATTACAATACCGTAGTCTCCACGATGGTAGCCTAATGGTAAGAGGGTGGGAATCTATAATGGAGGTTTAGGATACAAAGCCCGACACCACCTAATTTTCCCTGAATCACGCGATTTACCTTCCTTATATTAGTCGTGGGACCGGTTGGTGAGAGACGGTGACGTTACATTTTTTTATTAATATACCGTACAAATCTTATTATACTTGCAATGATGCACTATAGCTTACTTCAAGGAAAGACAAGACGAGGTAATATTGTACATTAAAAGTTAAGCACTAAATATATCGTCTGTCAAAAAAATGTAATTACATGTGTAATAATAATATTAAAGAAAAAACAAAGATATTAATTAATTTTGACGGAGGTATCATGGTTTTCACATTTAAGTTGGACTCGTGACGGGTCATGATGTGTTAAAAGCGGAATCAGCAAAGTTGATAAACACGAGAAAGATTGCTTGGAGAACCAACATGTGTTTACACCTTTTGCTTTTGATACATTTGGATTCCTGGCCCGAAAGGCTGTGAATTTTTTAAAAAGAGTTCAAAGGGTCTTCTAGGACTCAAAATATTGTTTTTAGTAGTATTGACTTTGCAATTTAAAAGAGGTTGTGACGCAACTAGCTGCTCGCTCACATGTCAGTTTATTGTAATCTTTCACTTTTATCAATGAAAAATGTGACGACATGTAGTAATTAATGTTTTCTAACAATGAATACTTCCACAGTGTGTGTATATACAATTATACTTTACCTCTGCATGTAATCTTGAACATAAAAGCTAAGTCCGATGCGTGCAATGAATTTATATAGTAAGCTGTAGCATGCTGAGACATAAATGTTTCTAAACCCAATTTACATCCCTTAAAAAAAAGAAAAAAAAATACAATAATTGATTGTAGTCTTTGCTTGAAGTGAGCTGTAGCGCATCATTACTCGCATAGTCGCATAACAAGATTTGTTTCTTTGATGGGTTGCCAAATTTGACAGGGTCGCGTGGGAGGATACAGACATAGTCACATATAGGTCCCATCCAAATTCTAAATAAAAAAAGTACGTTAAAGACGAAAATCAAATTAATTAGTTATTAACGAAAACTATTGCTTTAAAAAAATGTGATTTCATAGTTTATGAATTTGAAGTTTTTAGAAATTATTAATTGTGAATAGCGAGGGTTTTCGAAAAGTTGAAATGAAAGACTTTTGACGACGAACAGTCTTTGTGTTAGTTTAGTTTGAATCCAAAGTCCAAAAGACAATCAGAGCTAAACAAGAGTCTTTCTCTTTTATTGTCCGAAAGTACGTGGCTTTGTGCGTTGTCTTACAATCTTATACAGCTAGTCTTAGAGTGCAAGATTGATTTTTTTTTTTATAAATAACCACCTTAAAAAATGTAACTTCGTAGTTTATGAGCTAAAAGTTTATACATAATTAAAATTAAAACCTTAAATGAATATTAATAAAAAAAAAGTTACTAACACCACCTGATAATAGAAAGACCTTTAAAAATAACCTGTGACTTATGGGCGGAATCTAGACTAAGAAATACAAAAATAATATGACGTGATGAATCATTCAATAGTTAAGACTTAAAAATGTCAAACAAATAAAAAATATATCTTCTAGTTCTAATAACAAAAAGTAACTATTTAACACATGACTTACTCTTAAAGGATTCATCTAGAATTGTTAACAATTGTTAGTACTACAATAATCCTCAAATATTAGAATTTAATAATTAATGATGACTTATCTTTAGACGTAAAAGATTCTTAATTGATATTTATTTATTGATGGAGAAAATTTTCAAACGTAAATTTGAAAAACAAAATCAATTATCTTTTAGTAACAATAAAAATTAAAATTAGCACTGATGCTTTTCTTTTTTACAGAAGAAGCCGTACCGGATAATGATTCTTATTCTCTAACAAGGGGAGACTGTAACATCAGTGTCGGAAACGTAACCGGAACAGTGATCTGCACAGTAACTTGCACAGTAACTCAGGAACAAACTATGTGAACTATTTGTATGCTATTATCATGTAATGCTTGACACAAAAGTATTATGCAATTGTTTCAGTAACCTAATTCAAACTCACGGTTTAACAGTCAGAATCACATTAGACAACGCTGAACTGACACACAAATGCTTGTTAGGATGCTATTATGTATGAACGTATGCGAGGTTGAACTGAACAAAACAATAACGGACGGATTATTCGTAGAGATGACGACCTGTACGAATATATCTGAAAGTTTAACGTTCTGAATGATGTCCAAGAATTAGAAAACCATATTGAAAAGTTTAGTTATCGTCGTATTTGTACGAGTGACGATTCGAACGAATACGCGCGACGACTATACGATTCGATTTAAACAGTAAATTAAATGTTTTCAGAAATTTAAAGTAAACATAAGATATTTAGTTAATTTACTAGAAATTACCACCTAAAATAAATTTATAAATCTTACTCTTAAAACCGTAACGTTTCGTTTCGAAAACGAAACGAAAACGACGTCTCTACGCGAAACTGAGCGAAACCGAACGAGACCGAACACACCCGGGTAGATGAAAGCCATTAATATGGCATTAAATGCCACATTCAAGCTTCCACCTACCATTTTTTTACCAGTTTTCGTCACTCTCTCTCTCCAGAAACCCTCACCCTATCTTCTTCATTCAAACCCCTCATAGTCGCCCACCTCCTTAGCTGGTTCCAAGCCATAAAACTCTAGGGAAATCACTCACTAACACTCTAGGATGATGTAGAAACAAACCTTTCTTCAATACTTAGTAGTGAGTTAGCTCGAATACCATGGCTACCTTGTTGATGAGCTTGATGGGCCGAATGGGTAACCCAGCTAGCCGTATGGCTTTTCTTTCGGCCGAATGGCCAGCCCAGGCCGAATGGCCAGCCCAGGCCGAAAGGCTCCATTCGTTCGCCCCATTAGGTCAGAGCCATCCACATTTGGCCACCATGCTCATTCGGTTAGTTTCCTTCGGCCAGGCCCTGGTTCGGCCCACACCCTATTCGCTCGGCCCTTCCACATGCGGCCTAAGTTCTGGTTCGGTCGGCCAGGAGCATCTTCGGTCGGATAAAGCTTCATTCGGCCAAGGCCTCATGCGGCCAACCTTATTCGGTCAATACTCCCTTTCGGCCGAATCAATAACCAGCATAGCAACCTCATGCGACCATCTCTATTCGGCCATGTCTTCATACGGGTGAACCCCTATTCGGCAAAGGCCTCGTGCGGCCAAACCCTTTCGGCCCAAGGACCCTTAGGTCAGGTGTTAACCGAACCAAGAACATGAGGGTTAACCGAAGAAGGAGACTAAACTATGAGGCTCATATGGGAAGTTTTAAACACTTACACACACACACTTCATGCGTGCATGGTGTGTGTGTGTGCATGGAAAGCCTATTAGGGTTTTCATATTATGAGACCAACTTACATTATCTAAGGCTTAAACATGAGTTTCAACAACAAGAGGGTAAGTTCACTTGTATTGATTGATTAAATTCATGGTATCCATAAGTGAAATTATGGTTTTCATTATGAAGCAAAAACTAAGGGAAAACAAATGGGGATTCTTTAAGACTCAAGAAAGAAAACAAGATAAGTGTGGGTGTGGATTAAGTTCCAACATTTAACACTTAGTGATTTCTATGCAACCAATATGATTAAGCTAGAGGATTCCATTGGACCCTCTAAGCAAAGCTATACACATGTTTGATTCAAGAAACATGGAAAAGCAAGGATCTAACAAATGACTTAGGGTTAATTTGAAAGAAATTAACCTAAGTCTAACTAGTTAAACTAAATTGTATTTTGATTAAATAAAATGAGATACAAATGCCTTTAATTAAAGTATTTTAAAATAGAAGAAGTTGATGATAAACTTCTTAAATTAATTAAATGATTTTAACGTAATGGTTTAACTTTGAATGAACTATTCAAAATGTTTTTTAATTAAAGACTTTAAATGCAATTAACATAAACCTTACATAGCTAAGGTTTAATAGCCACTACCTACGGGACAAGGGTTACAAACGGGTAATGTATTAGAATTTCTAGAGAGAATCATAGGAATTCATTAGTAACATAGGACACTTAGTTGCACTCTGAGACCAAAACCCTAGTTTGCGTCTATTATAAAGACTTACGTCTATTATAAAGACTTATAGTATTCGAACCTCTTAAAACAACTCAGGTGTTGAAGATACTTAAGCTACAACTAACGAGCGCGCATTATTTGTTGTGATTCATACTTAGCAACATAGGTGAGTTCATTGTTCCTTTTCAAACTATTTTGTTTTACTTCAGGACTGAGAAGCATGTTTACACATTTTAAATAAATGTTTAAATGTTTCTTAAACGCTTTTATGCTTATTCATAATGCTAATACTAATGCTTTATACACTTATTCTAAAAGCTAAAAGCTAACACTTTATACACTTAACCTAAATGCTAAGGTTACATACTTATATACTAGTTTTCTTAAAAACACTTGATGCTTTTAATTTGCAAAGAATGCAAAGGCTAAAATGTTGAAATGCTTTTAGGAACTAAACTTTGAAAGCATGAATACTCAAACTCAGAAAGCCTTATATGCTTGATGTGCTTGCTATGCTCGAAATGCTTTGAATGCTTTAAACTTTTGTATGCTTGATATGCTTGAAATGCTTAGACAACATGCTAGTACTTGTGCACAAGATACGTAAATGCTAAGCTATGTGAATGCTATAAACTTTATGAACTTGTATGCTAAAGCTATCGGCTATGGTAGAACAGACTAATTGGCCTCTCAGTGCTTGCCATATGGTGTTCTTCATAGTCAGGACCTTGAGGAGCAGGCTGTTGGCCTCTCAGTAATGATTCCTCATTTTCCACCCATGTTTTGTGATGTGCGACTAGGATGATTCTGGTTTTCTTAAGTTGACTTTGTGTCATCTTAGGAAATCCTTTATCAAAACGCCGATGTAGCTATTCACATTTAGTTCCGATATGGACAGATGCTGGATTCTTTAAGGTGTTAAGTTGTCCATAAAGGTAACTCTCAAAACTAACTTGCCAATGCTATTGTGTGCGTGTTTTAAACTTTTAAACATAATGCTGAAAGCTATGATGGAAATGGGATTGGATGGTAGGTAAAATGCTTAATTATCATTAATAACAATGTCATATGCGGTTTAGTATGTGGTGGGATGGCGTCTGGGCGGGTTGTAGGCTCGACCCTTTTGTATGCGCTATATATAAGCATACCGAGCTGGATATTACAGGTGATGTTAATGAGATTAAGGTTGTTACCGAAAAGGTTTGCAAAAGGTATTTTTCAAATACTAAACAATATGAACTCACCAACCATTATGTTGACTTTTTTTCTTACATGCTTTCTCAGGTGACGTACAGGAATAAGCTAGGGCTCATGAATGCATGTTAGGATGCCCAGTTAGAGGACCTAGTAGTTTTTGGAAAGCGCACATTTTGTTGATTGCTATGAATCACTTTTGATATCTTGTACAGTTACAAGATAGTAAATATTTGATTCTTTTGAAAGGTTTACTCAGTTAAATTATCAAACATTGACAATTGTAATTTAACTTTGTAATCCTAGTTTAATGCTATTTGTGCTTTAGTTGTTCTCAATGTTGATGCTATGTAAACAATCTGATCATCACGACTATGATTCCCGATATCGCACCCCGGGAACCTTCCGACCGATGGGACACACGATTCGGCCCGCTGGCTCGGGGTGTGACACTAAACAACGAAAATCATCACCATCCAAAAAAACCACCAAAGAGAAAACCTAAACGAATCATGGAGATTGAATCTATAAGTTTACTTTGAGAGGATTTGATATTTTTTATTCTTTCAGTAGCCACAAATGACTTTAATTGCCTTGAACCTTTTTGAAAGAAAAAAAAATCACACTTCGTATGCTATCTGATTCGGGGGATCAACCTACTTGATTTGACATATTTCCAACTAAACACATCGATGACTGGTTTTACTGATTACCATCATTAACTAGTGCTATTTTGGGTATCTAGGCATGGTTTATGCCACAATCCTTGTAGTGTGTTTCTGGATCTCTTGTTTGGGCTCATTATATGTTTAGTGTGGGCTTAGACGTTGATACTCGTGCCTACTTCACCGAAGCTACCATGATCATAGATGTCCCCACTGGAATAATAATCTTTAATTGGATCGCTACCATGTGAGGGGGTTCGATAAAATACAAAACACCCATGTTATTTGCTGTAGCCGTAGGGTCCATCTTTTTGTTCACCATATTGGGCTTACTAAAAGAAAAGGGGGAATTTTGGTGAAAAAAACCAGGATTGGTGACATATAGGTGATATGGTTGATCGAGCTTTCTCTCAAGTGACATCTCGCAAATTCCAGGTCAGCAAACTATTTAATTAAATGTTTATTTAATTTGTTTCTACATACATGGCACTAGAATTGTCTTAATTTAGTGTGACACGTGGCACGATGGTACAAACACAGTCACATAACACGGTAATTCGGCGAATTACCGATAAATGTACACACGTATCTCAAAACTCACGAACGTTGGGGAACGTCGAACAATTTATTCAATTGAGCAATAATAGAACGATATGTGAGAAAACAAAACAAAATCCATACAAAAGTCAAGAAATGTTAAATGATAACGAAAAATGGGCGAAAAATGAACCATACAAATAAAAATGGGCATTTGGGCCATTTTGTGACCCATCGCGGTACGCCAAGGGGCTAGGTGAGACCCTCGGCGGTACGCGGCGATGGGCGGTAGAATTTGAATTCTCCGGATTTCTTCGCGGTACGTCACGACAGATCAAATTCCACCTTGGCGATATGCGGCGCATGTCGGAGGGGCACCCGACTATTTTAATCTAGGCGCTACGCCAAGGCTCCTGGGGGGAAGGCTTGGCGGTACGCGGAGCCCCGTGAACACTAAAACTTTATAAAGACTCAACCCAGCTCCTTTGATTACTTCCTACTCATTTTCTCTCGACTCAACATTACCATTCCGACCAAAATCTCTCTGCTACACCACCAGCCAACTCCAGGAGACCTTGGGAAACTATCCTTGAGCTCCATTGAAGCTAGAAGCAAGAAATAGGATTCTTGGGAGCTTGTAACCATCACCATCACAGGCCTATCCTCATCCATTCCCAGCTGCATTTCAACATCCAAGGTCCTATTAAGATAGTTCTAATGGTATTTCACACTAATAACCTATATAAACACACATGCAACTATGTACACACACATACAACACCATCAAGACCACATGCATGAAATTTTGACCTTGTAAATTTGTAAAAAATTTGGATTCACTTATTTGAGTTATTGAGATGATATATTGGGCATATTGATGCTATTTTGTGTTTATAGGTGATTATTACTATAAAAGGTACTTTTTGGTAACATGCAATGTTAATCTATGATTTTATAAATTAGGTAGGAATGATTAAGTAAATGTTTGTGATATTGAATTAATCTATGATAAATATTATAGTTATTTGTTGTCAAATGGTGAGTTTTGATGCATGTTACTAGATATAGTAACTTTTAACGGCAAGATGATGATAGGTGGTGTTCTAGGTACAATAAAGGAGGTAAAATGATGATTTGTGATTAATGTTAGTGATATGTGCAAGATCTATGTGTTAAATTTGATGAAATGAGTGATTTGGTCATAGGTTTCTGTATAAGGTAACTTTTATTCAAGAACTTCGCATGCTTGTTGATTTTAGTTAAGTTTAAGTTGATTTGAAGATGTTAATGGTCTTATGAACACCTTTGAGTGATTTTTGATGATTAAAATGAGTTTAATGCGCAGGATGATATCACTAGTAGACCTATTTCCAGGAGAGATTATGCGTATTCGCTGTCGCGGTAATACACAAGATTGGGAGTGGTATCTCGATATGATCCATAGGTGGGTATGCGAGGAGTGGATACCTCCACCCATGTCTCTAGGCAACCCCTCCAGCATGCCTAGACTACCAGCTTTGGGATACCTAATGGAACAAGCATTCGCGGTTCACGTCGTGTCTACGGATCGAGAGATCCGTAACATGCGAGAGGCAGCGGGAGCGATCACAGGATTTCTAGTTGACGGGAACCGCACCTCTCAGCGGTGGCACAGTTCGAGGTTGAACTAGCGGACACTGACCAGTATTATAATAACTTGGTCGACTCGACACACCGGGCGAAAAGGCGATTGGACGAGGTCATTGCCCGATTGATGTTGGTAGAGGCTTGAGTTGGGTTAGCTGAGGCCCAAGTGGATGCAGCAGAGGCCATGGTAGGGCTCTAGCTGCTTAGTTAGCAGTTGATCCGGCACCTATAGAGGAAGAGGATGAGCCGTTCAAAGACGAGGAGGATCCGGTAGAGGATGAAGAAGAAGAGCCGTTTGAAGATGATCTCTACAGTAACTAGCACAGTAACTCAGGTACACACTACGTGAAGCTATGTATATGCTATTGACACTTGATGCTTGACACTAAACTATTATGCTATTGTTCTGAGATCTGATTTAAACCTCTTGGTTTAACAGTCAGAAACACATCAGACAACACTGAACAGATACACAAACGCTTGATTTGATGCTATTATGTATAAACGTATGCGAGGTTAAACAGAACAAAACCATAACGGTTGTTGTTGCAGAATGCTAAACCGACGAATTATTCGTAGAGGTGACGATCTGTATGAATAAGTCTGAAAGTTTAACGTTTTGAAACGATGACTGAAAAGTAGAAAACAAGAATCATAAAGTGAAACCAACGTCGTGTTCGTTCAGGTAACGATTCGAACGAATACGCGCGAAGGTGACACGTTCTGACGAAACTAAAACGAAAAACGAAACGAACGACAATAAATTAAGAAAATTAAATGCTTAGCATTTATTAGGAATCACAATCTTTTAGAAAATTAAAAATAAAGTTATTTAATTTAAAATGCATAGAATACGCGAACGAGTTAACGAAACGCGTAAAAATAATAAATTACGAGAAATAATTCAAGAAAAGTTAATTTAAAAGATTTACTAGGAATAACCACTTTCCAGATATTTAGAAATAAATCCTCTTTAATTTAGTTACAAAACACGCGCGTAACGTGCCCGAAATAGGACGAAAACGAGAACCGAGCAACCGAAACGAACCCGAATACCCGCGGGGTATATAAGCATCAAATGAGGCAATTTTATCTCATTTCTAGCATATCTCTCTCTAAAACTCTCACCCGTTTTCTCTCTCTCACTATAAAACTCAAGCTTCAATCCACCATAACTTGGTCGTTTCTAGATGAAATCGAGTGTTTTTGGAGCCTAAACGAAGATCTCGACACCCCTACCTAGAAGTACAACCGATCTGAAGAGTTCCAACTGAAATAAAGATAAAGAAACTCAAAGGTTTGAAAATTTAGGGTTTTCACTTTTGTTTTAGTTTCACGAAACCATAACCGGTCCTAGATCCAACCCCCTACAAGCACTATGACCTCGGTAATTCACTAGGGGATATCTCTACCGTGGGAATGAACCGAAGCAGCTTAGATCTAAGGAAAACGAAGGTGAACAGTGGAAGGTCGCGAAGGAGAACCATGCTAGCCGAACCTGCGCACACTTTGCCAAACCCTACCATCGACCGAACCTTGGGTGGATTGGGCGAACCTACACACCTATGAACCTGCATGCGAAGCTATTATCACGAACCATTGACCGAACCCTCCTAACTCAAGTGAGTCTGTGGAGAGGGACGAACCCTAGCCGAAGCTACCTAGCCACGAACCATGCACAGCCACGAACCCTTGAGTGTTGAACTCAGTTACAGTGAACCTATGAATTCAAATCTCATCAGCCGAACCATGCAAACAACAAACTTACCCCCAGCCGAACCTTTCCATTTCTAAGCCTTAGTTGTGCCAAACCCCAGGATGGTTGAAACCTTAGTTCGCTGGATATTGGAACCACCATTTTCTACTGGGTTAAACCCATGAACTGGACCCAAGACACTTGGCACATGTACGCACATATACGACCCAAGGATGTGTTGGTGATTACTATAAAGATAGCGAAAGAATTTAGAAACAATGCTTGAGACTTTAACTTCTACAATTATGATGCAACAAACCATTACGAGTCTAATGGTGACAACAAGTGCATTAAACATATAAGAGGAAGACATGTCATATTAACATAAGTAATAACAAGTACTGAACAAGGGCCGAATGAATACCGAGACTCACAAGTGTTACCCAACTCTAGGGCTAACACGCACACGCGCACTATTCACTACGACTTATACTTATAAATTGCAAACAAAGTGGAAATCAATACAGGATTGTGAATACAACAACAAAAACAACAACGAGCGCGTACATTCTTGTTTTAACTTAGTCAACCACATCAACAACTAGGCGATTTCATTTGTCCCTTTTCAAACATATTTGTTTTTACATCGGGACTGAGAAGCATGTTATACATTTTAAACAACATTGAAATGTTTATTAAATGCTTTTACACTTATTCGTGATGCTTATACTAATGCTTAAGATTTTAACTCTTATTCTGGAAGTTAGAGACTAAGACTCAAACTATATGCTTGATGCTTATGCTATAAACTCAATGCTTAAACTATATGCTCGATGCATATGCTATAAACTCAAGACTTAAACTCTATGCTTGATGCCTATGCTATAAACTCAAGACTTAAACTATATGCTTGATGCTTATGCTATAAACTCAATGCTTAAACTATATGTTCGATGCTTATGCTATAAACTCTATGCGCAAACTATATGCACAATGCTAATGTTACCGACTATATGCTAAAACTATATGCTAATACTAGAAGTTAAATGCTCAAAGCTATGATTGTATGCTAGATGCTAAGCTTGTATCTATTCATGGGCTACGTAATTGCTAAACATTGCTAGAGCAAAGCTTGTACCTATGCATGAGATACGTGAAAGCTAAACTATGAGAATGATAAGCTTTTATCTATATATGAGATACGTAAATGCCAAACATTGCTAGAGCAAGGCTTGTATCTGCATATATGAGATATGTAAATGCTAAAATATGTGTGTGCACAGCATGTGTCTATATATAAGATACGTAATTGCCAAACATTGCTAGAGCAAGGCTTGTATTTGTATATATGAGATACGTAAACGCTAAACTATTCGGAGGCTAAGCTTAAACCAATTCATGAGATACGTAATGGCTAAACTATGCTAGAGCAAAGCTTGTATCTTATCGTAGGCTACGTAAATGCTAAACATTGCTAGCGCAAAGCTTGTACCCATGCATGAGATCGGTGAAAGCTAAACTTTGGTTCGTGAAACTATTATTCTTGTACAACATACTCGGAAGCTAATCACGTGAATGCTATAAACTTGTAAACTTTTAACAGTATCCAAAAGCTATGATGAAGACGGAATTGGGTTGAGGTAAAACGCTTAATTATCATTAACAACAGTGTCATAAGTGGATTAGTATGTGGTGGGATGGCGTTTGGGCGGGTTGTAGGCTCGACCCTTTCGTATGCCCTATTTATAAGCATACCGATTTGGATATTACATGTGATGTTAATGAGGTTAAGGTTTTACCGAAAGAGGTTTGCTAAAGCTATTTTCAACAAATAAACTATATGAACTCACCAACCATTGTGTTGACTTTGTTTTCTTACATGCTTTCTCAGGTGATGCACATGTTTAAGCTAAGGCTCAGGATTTCATTCTAGGACGCCCAGATAGAGGACCTAGTAGACTTTTGGAAATCACATATATTGTCATTGATACAAGTCATTTTTGTTATCTTTTACAGATACAAGATAGTGAACAGTTGATTCTTTTGATAGGTTTACTTAGTTAAATTACTAAACATTGACATTTGTAATTAAACTTTGTAATCCTAGTTTAATGTTTTATTGTGCTTTAGTTATTCTCAATGTTGATGCTATGTAAACAATTTGATCATCACGTTTATCACTCACGATATCGCGCCCCGAGAACCTTCCGCCTGGCGGGGAAGTCGATCCGTCCCGCCGGGTTAGGGTGTGACACCTTGAGGGTCAAGCCTTCACATGGTGGAACTCACATGTCCAGACATTGGGTCTGGAGGCAGCCAACTCAATCTCATGGGTAGAATTCACGAGGATGCTTCAGGAGGACTACTGTCCTCACAACGAGCCTGACTTGTTCAAAGGTTAAGGTCAAATACTAGAAGCCATCAGGACTGCTCTAACAGCCTGAGATCCTAGTATGGAAATGGGAGCAGATTTCCATGGACTTTATCACTAAACTACCTAAAACTACAAGTGGTTGCGATACTATCTGGGTAATCGTAGACAGACTAACTAAATCTGCACATTTCCTTCCCATCAAAGAAACCGAAAAACTGGATAAACTGACCACCCGGCATGGAGTGCCAATTTTGATAATCTCTGATCGTTACACCCGATTTACGACACATTTTTGGAAGTCCTTACATAAGGTACTAGGAACGAGACTCGATATGAGCACTGCCTATCATCTGCAGACAGATGGATAGAGTGAACGAACCATTCAGGCACTGGAATACATGATTCGGGCACGTGTTATTGATTTCGGCAGTAGCTGGGAGACTCACCTACCTTTGCTTGAGTTTTCTAACAACAACAGTTACCACACTAGCATTGGAGCTACATCGTTTAAAGCGATTTATGGGCGCAAGTTCCGATCATTAATCTGCTGGGCAGAATTCGACGAAACCCAACTAACTGGCCCCGAACTAGTGCACGAAACGACTGAGAAGATCGTGCCGATACGAAATCGCATGGCAGCAGCTCGAGAACGACCAAAGAGCTATGCCGACAAAAGGCGCAAACCTTTAGAATTCCAAGTAGGAGACAAGGTACTATTCAAGGTCTCACCTGGGAAAGGAGTCATTCTATTCGGGAAATTAGGAAAGCTGAATCCTGGCTATATCGGACCATTCGAGGTTGTTAAAGGAATATGCTCTGTAGCCTATGAAATGAATTTGCCGAACGAGTTGAGTAGTGTGCACAATAGTTTCCACGTTTCTAATGTCAAGAAGTGTTTATTCGATGAGATGCTTGCAATTCCTCTCGTGAAAATTCAAATTGATGAACCACTACAATTCGTAGAGGAACCGGTCGAGATCATGGACCGTGAGGTTAAGAAGCTCAAACTTAGTCGAATACCAATTGTAGAAGTTCGATGGAACTCAAGACATGGACTGGAATTCACCTGGGAGAGTGAAGACCAAATGAAACAAAAATACACACATCTGTTCACAAACGCAATAAACACTGACAACGCGAGCTGAATTTCGAGACGAAATTCTTTTTAACGAGGGAATGATGTGACACCTCGCAAATTCCATGTCAGCAAACGATTTAATTTAATGATTAATTAATTTGTTTTTACATACGTGACACTATAATTTTCTTAATTTAGTGTGATATGTGGCATGATGGTACAAACACGGTCACATTACACGGTAATTTGACGAATTACCGATGCACGTACAGACGTCTCTCAAAAGTCACGAACGCTGGTGAACGTCGAACAATTTATTCAATTGAACAATAATTGAACGATATGTGAGCAAACAAATAAAAATGGGCATTTGGGCCATTTTAGGATTCATCGCAGTAAGCCAAGGGGCTAGGTGAGACCCTCGGCAGTACACCACAATGGGCGCGGAATTTGAATTCTCTGGATATCATCACGATACGCCATGACCGATCAAATTCCAACTTGGCGATTCGCAACGTGTTTCGGAGGGGCCCTCGACTATTTTAATCGAGACGGTACGCCAAGGATCCTGGGGCAAGCTTGGCGGTACGCGAAGCCCCCAAAACACTAAAATTATATAAAGACTCAACCCAACTCGTTTGATCATTTCCTACTCATTTTCTCTCGACTCAACATTATCATTCCGACCAAAATATCTCTTCTACACCACCAGCCACCTCTAGGAGACCTTGGGAAACTATCCTTAAGCTCCATTGAAGCTAGAAGCAAGAAAGAGGATTCTTGGGTACTTGTCATCATCACTATCACTTGCACTAGCTGAAAGAACTCCACCAGCAGCTACCAGGGCCTATCCTCATCCATTCCCAGCTATATTTCAACATCCAAGGTCCTATTAAGGTAGTTCTAATGGTCTTTCACACTAAAAAACCATATAAATAAACATGCAACTATGTACACCCACATGCAACTCCATCAAGACCACATACTTGAAATTTTGACATTGTGAATCTTTGTAAAAACATTTGGATTCACAGATTTGATTTAATGAGATGATATATTGGGCATATTGATGATATATTTGGTAACATGAAATGTTAATCTATGATTTTATAAACTATTAGGAATGATTAAGTAAAGGTTTGTGATATTGAAATCATCTACGATAAATATTATAGTTATTTTTTGTCAAGTGGTGAGTTTTGATGCATGTTACTATATATAGTAACTTTTAATTGGCAAGATGAGGATTTTCTAGGTACAATAAAGGAGATAAAATGATGATTTGTGATTAATGTTAGTGATATGTGCAAGATCTATGTGTTAAATTTGATGAAATGAGTGATTTGGTCATAGGTTTCTATATAAGGAAACTTTTATTTAAGAATTTGGCATGCATGTTGGTTTTTGTCACACCCGAACTGACGGACTGGATCGACTTTCCCGTCGGGCGGAAGGTTCTTGGGGCACGAGATTGTGTGATAATCGAAATGATTAGATTGTTTGCATGGAACATGATATATAATGAGAAATGCTAAAATGACATTGATATAGAATTGCAAATTTAAATTACACAAGTCATGTTCATAATTTAACTAAGTGAATCTTCCCAATAGAATCATAGAGTTTCTATCTTGTATTTGCACAAGATTTACAAAAGGTGATTTACAAAAATGTCAACCCAAAAGATATCGAAACAAAAGTAATCAGGTCCAATATACAGTCCACTAGCTAATGCATCCTGAAATCTGGTGACTAAACATGTTCGTCGTCTAAAAAAAATATGCATTTAAATCAAGTCAACACTAGGCTGGTGAGTTCATAAGTTTTATAAATGAAAATGATTGTAATTTGTTATTCACAAGTCATAGTGTCACAAACAAGTCTTATTGAATTTGTCTTATATTGTCTCACAACAGTGTCCTCTCCATAGTTACACCTACCAGGTAGTATATCATCCAATAAAGCATGCTTGTATATAGGGCATACGTAGGGTCAAGCTTACAGCCAGCCTAGCCTCCAGCCCACTACTTAACTAGAATTCAATACCACATGTATTGAAACTATGGATACCCATTTCCAACTCACATTTGTTTGTCCTTAATTGATATCCAACCTGATGTTCCCATATGTTATGATTTCATCCCCCAATGATATAAGTATAAGATAATAAATTATTGAAGGGTATGTATCACCATGACATAAATTATGGTAACCCTTAATGCTTGAAAGATATAGATTTTATTAAATCTTATTCTTTTAATTATACTCTCAATGGTCGAGTTTACTGAAATTCACTTCTAATATTAGGAGTGACAGTCAACCCATTTTTAGTGTTTACAAACTTGAATGGATATAGCATAAATAGGACCCATTGTGGTCCTCACATAATCAGACCACAATGCCTTCAATTCATTTCTATACATTTGAAATCCCATAAAGTCTCAGTGGCTTCACAACGAATCTATCACCAGTAATATGACATGAGAGAAAATCAATTCCTCTGTCTACCAGTTAACAATCGAAGGGTACAATTACTAACAGTGTCTAATGTAAGCCCCAAAACCCACACACGCGTGACACGTGTTTTAAAACAACAAATCAGAATAGGTCCCTTATTTTTCAAACAAACAAGTGTATTAAACACTTGAACACCCCACTTTACAAAGGATTTACAAAATATTTGATGTTAGTTAAACATTCAACAACCAAAAATTACATTAGAGTTATTCCCAAAAACCTTTTGTTTTAAGCCAACAAAGAATAAACCCCAACACGTTTGATTCGAGTCCTTGGAAGGCAATCCAATCACAACTGCTTTCAGCCCTACCGTTCACCTGAAAACACCATAATTAAGTCACCGTTAGTTCGTTAGAACTAAGTAAGATCACCATGCCGCCCACCCAAGCTTACACGATCAAAATAGTCAATTTTGATCAAATTCAGCACCCTGCATATTGGTTGGCGTATTTGGCGGCGTATCACAGAGGATTTGTGACATTGAGCTGTAGGTGGCGTATCCACCGGTGTATCCACTGGCGTATGATACGCCGGGCACCCCACTGCACGGCCATTTTTTATGTTTTCAACCATCTCGACCCATTCTGCTCATTTCCGAGCATTCCAATACACCCATAAACATTATATAACACCATATAAACATACTAAACACCTTTATTCACCAATATACAACTATCATGGTCATAATGTCAAATGATTTACTAACGGGTCGTTTGCACCCAAAACTCCGTTGAAATCTTATTCCACAAGATTTCTCAAGTTAAGTAAACCACAACACTTGTGTTTTACAAACTTTATTACACCCAACAAAGAATATTCACACACCATGTGAATAATCCAATTTCATGATCACACCACTTGTGATTCAAAACATCAAGATTAAGTCAATTTCAACTATAAGCTCACACACCTTGTGAACTATTTGCATACAACCACCACACATACAAATGAACAATAAGTCAATCATAGACTAGCATTAGAACACACATATCAAAAATAATCAAGCAACATATATCACATATTGCTCATTATTGTCTAACAACAAGATCATAATCACCAACTCACCCAAAAGTCAAATCTTTCACTATAACATTCATGCATGCATAACACCATTACACGTAACAAGTAAAAGATTTGGGTGACTTACCTTGTTCCAACGCTATTCTCTATAACCAATTCCTTCCCGGGTCGTTTAGTGCCACTCACGCCTTCATTATCAATTCCTATTATCAGAACTAATAGGTTGTTGAACTACAAGAACCTCGATTAGTAGCTGTTTTAACCAGGAACAATGCTTTAGACACTTAGTCAAAGCTTAGGTTTCAGCTCCCTCTAAAGTTTTGCACAAGTTGTTGTCGTTGTTTTAGTTTTCTTGCCTAGAGAAGAGAGAAGATTAAAGATAGAAATCATAAGGAAATATGGGGAAGTGATCCTTAATTTTTCAGAGAATGTTGGGACTTAAATGCCCAAACATTCTGCAATACAAGACAAGAAGTAATAAGACAAACAACTGACATTATTACAGACATTGAGACAATCAGACTAGTACAAATACAAAGTCAACAATAACAAAAACCAGAATCTTCATGTCTTCTGATGTTGGTGTAGATGTGCTGAAGTTCAGTGATTATTTTTTCGGATGTTTGTTCATCGGAAGCTGATTAAATAATCAGTTAGATTGGAAGAGAAGACTGTCTTCTGAGTCATTTGACTTCTTCCGATGTAGAGGTTGTCTTCCGATGTTCAGCCTTTGTCTTCTGAGAGAAACAGGTTCAGCGACACTTCTTTTTGGCGAAGCTTCCGCTGATAGTCTTCCGATATTGAATCAATTTTTCAATCGAAAGAGAAACAGTTGCGGCTTTTCTTTCCACAGTTTTATTTAGGTGTTTGGCTTCAGTGGTTTTGCTCATCAGTCCTTATATTCCAACAATCTCCCTCTGGACTGATGAAGCCAAAACCTACTTATTTTTTTCAAAGCCATACCCATTTTATTTTTGAGAGTTTGAACATAGTTCAGAACCTCATACTCTGTATCGACATTATCCAGAGTTTTGTACGGCAGTTCCTTCAGATCATCAGTTGGTAGGGATAGGATCTCATCCCAATTTGAGACGAAGGTTCTTGAGCCATCGAATCTTTCTATGGCTAAACTCTTGGAAACAGAGTCATCGAACCATCTCTTTATTTTTATTCTTGAGTTTATAATCTTAGGAGGCCGGGACTTGGCAGATGGAGGTTCGACAGACCCAGCACCTGGAGTTCCCCAAGGTGAATTTAGCAAGTGATCAATCACTGTGCTTGAGTTAGCTTCCTTGAGCTGAGACACAGTGGAAGGATAAGGGATGACATCTTTCCAAAGCTAAGGGTGGTCTTTGTATTCTCTTTTGAACTTAGACCATTCATCGAACAGAACTTCATCTTTCCATCTTGTTATTTTATTCTTTGGTCCCCATTGGTTTTGAATGAGGATGTGCTTTATTCTTTTCCTTTGTTCAAGGATCTTCTTCTTTTTTACTTCAGATTTTATTCTTTCGGATAGGACTTTGGCTTCATTTATGAGGCTAGTGATATCCTAGTTGCTGAAGTTTTCAACCTTGTATTTCCCTTCGTCCAGCAGGTACGTGATCAGCTGCTCCCTCTCAGCTTGATAGGCTTTATTTTGCTGCTGATCCAATTTGGCTATTTGTACTTGATAAGTTCTTATTATTCAACTCCTGATAGACTAGAGGCTTCAAGACTAGCCATAATCAGATTTTCTTTCTCCGTTTCTTTATTCTTTATCTTCTGAAGGTCTTCATCGGAAGGAAAGGTCCTAACAGGTGAGTAGGATTCCTTATTTGGAGAGGTTTATGGTTTCTCAGCATCTGCTGATGTTATTGGAGAGGGAACTTTGGTGGATTTGAAGGTTTAGACTCATCAATATCAGCCAATAGCAGCCTTCTCTTTCTTGAGACACAAGAGGCAATGGGTTGATTGTCATTTGAGTCTTGGAAAGGTTTTTGAAGTGGGTTATTGAGAATTTTGGTTTTTCTAATCACATTCTTTTGTCTTCTTAAGAAAGACTGAGTGATTATTGGGGTTGGTTTTTGGCCAATGTTGGAGGCATTGAGTGTAACAGGAAGAGAGGAAAGTTCAAGGAAGGTTTGAGAAGCAGAGTTTGAGGAAAGAGTGGGTGAACATTCTTTATTTGGCTGTGTCGAGGAAGATGGGGCAGTGGTTATTGGCTTGGTTTGCTCAGTGGGAACAGATTTGGAAGGTCTAGGTTTTCTGGATACTCCAGATGTCCCGGTGTTTATTTGAGCTTCTGCTTCCTTTTGCTTCTGTTTTGAGCTAGCCTTGGTAGCTTTAGTTTGGAATTGTTGATCCAAGGCTGCTTTGAGAAGGGCCTATTGGTTCCTTAACTTTATTTGTTGCATCCTCATTTGCTCTGTCCTGTCTTCTGCCCTTTTAGCAGCTTGGGCAGCAGATAGGAGTCTTTCATTCTCCCTCTTTTTGGCTTCATCAGCCTATTCTTTGAACCAGGGAGAAGGAGGAGCAATCCCAGTTAGGGACTCAAGAAATTGGGTGTGATTAGATATATCATGTTGCAAGGAAGAGACTTTGGTATCTACCGAAATTTTCAGCAGATCCAATTGAATCTTTTGGGTGGTTAGAAATTGGGTGGTGAAAGAATGAAGCAGGGAAGTAAGTTGGGTTGTAAGAAGTGGGTTCAACACTTCTTGAAGGATTTGAGGAGAGAGGGTGGTTGCAGTGGAAATAGGTAGTGTGGTGGAAGAACCTTCAAGTGAAGGTGTCTGCATGGGGATGGATTGGGGTTGTAGGGCTTGATTGCTCAAGATTGTTGAAACAAGCTCAGTGAGCTTAGTGACATCAGCCTGAATGTGAGCCACAGAATCCGTCAATTCCTTTATTTTAGAATCCGATTCGTCCAACCGTTTAAGGATATCATCCGAATCCCTGACTAAAGAGTCGGTTTTATCATGACCTGAGTCCATCTCAGGAATGTCATGGACCCCTATTTCTTGGTTCAGGGGATTTCCAGCCTCAGTTTCAAGAACTTCATGGGTTGTTGCCAAATCAGGAGTTTTTTGCCTGATCCATTCAAATGAACGTCCAGGGGATTCTCATGTGAGATGGATGCTCTAGATATAGATCGACTGGCAGTCTGATCTCATTCTCTTTTCCATGGGTAGGAGATTGATTTGTTTAAGCAAAGGTTTGATGGAGCAGCTCCTCTGTTGTAGAAGGGGGAGGAGAACCAAGTTGCTCAAACACAACATTAATCTCATGGAGTACATAAGTAGAATAGTTAAGGGCTACGTGTGGGGAAGAAATAGAAATGTCCCTAGGAGAGTGGGCTGCCGACTGAGTGTCAAGTGACACTTCAGTGGCTATAGAGGGTTCCCTTTGAAGTACAATATCATCCTGTTGAGAGGATGGATGAGGAGCTAGGTGGGATGGAGAACCTTGATGCATCTATGAGGATGGAACAGATGTATCCAACTGTGCAGTGGGGACAGATACATGTTCAGGGATCTCATCTTCCTGAACAACCTTTTTGGGCTTCTAAGGCTTAGTGGCTTTGGTAGAAGCTTTTCTTTTGGTCGGTACCTTTACAGGTGGGGAAGAGGAGGTGGATGTGGGTTCACCAAGGATGGGTATGTCCTTGATGTCATCCATATGTTTTGGATCACTGTTCAACCTTGTGAACACTTGCTTGTCAATGCTCTTGATAGAAGAAAGATGAGCAATATGAAAAACATTATTAAGGTTAGCAAAGAGGCAGGCCATTACAAACCTAGGATAGAGCAGAAACTTGGGAGTTTCTAGTGATTTACCAGATGATCAAAGATTATTTTAGAGAGATTAACCTTCTCGTTGGAGAGAACTGCGTACATGACATATTGCATGTCATATGGCATTTCTCCCCAACTTGTCGACTTTTGCGACAAACACTGAAGAATAGTGTGATACAAGAACTTGTACTTAGGGTAGAAGAAGGCTTTGTACAAAGTCCTGTTTTTCATGTCACCCTGATAATCACACTGGATGAAAGTATTATGAAGAAGTTTGAGAGGGACAGAGGAAGGAGGGTCAGTGTCGTTCAAGTTTAGGGCAACGCTTATTTTTGTGGGAGCAATGATGACTTGTTGACCAGCAACCACCGAAGCGATGCTTTCAACATAGTCATCATGCATCACCAAGGATAAGTTTGCCCAAAACTGGTGTAGAGCGACTTCAGAAATAGGAGGGTTTAGAACAAGAGCAGTGTGAGCGAAAGAGTTTACCACAGTGTCGATAGCTTCGTTATAGTGAGGATACTAAGAAGATTTGACAAGGTAACCTCCGAGGTAATGGATCGGTTTGAGTTTCAACGCTATTATTCTTTTGAGATGATGACCATAGAGTAGTTATGAGTGCAAAGTGTGAGAACAAACTGTTCTTTAAAGAAAAAGAGGGAGGAAGACGAACCGTTCACACTTAAGAGCGGTTTCAAAAATGAAAAACCGCCACTACTTATATCATAACAAAAGCTTTACCTTAGGGTTTTTACCCACCGGACAAACCTGTGATCATGAGAGAGAAGAAGCAAAAAAACAACAAAGTACCTTCATGCGCACCCTGAAGTACAGAGAATGCTTTGTCAGGAATGAAGCCTGGTCTGATGCCGTTACACCACCATCATGAGCATAAAGCTCAGAAGAAAGCAGGGGAAATGCATCGTGCCAGGAGACATACCTGACAAGCAGGAGTCCGTCGCCATGAGTAGCAACCGGAAGCTTGAAGATGGAAGGAGAAGTGTTATTGATCAAGAGAGATCAAGAAGTGTTATGAAAGAATTCATGGATTAAAGGAGACAACGACTGCTATAAATAACGAAAGAAGATCAGTGGCCATTTAGAGTAAGATGAATAAAAATGGAAATAATATAGCATCGAGCCGTGAGAACAATTAATGAGTGTCAATTCTATTAACTGGGAGAGGTCTAATCTTATAGAGAGATTAGTGACGGCCGAATCTGGCGTAATTATCAAGAGATTTGATAACCACTTGGGCAAGGAAGAGTTATATAATAAAGATTATTTAATCTTCGGAAGAGTTTTATTGTTGGAAGGCAGTTAACCATGGATAAACGACATGGTTAGATATCTCGAAAGAAGAGACATCATAATAAGAAGAAAGGACGTCGGAAGAAAAGTAAACCACAGAAGGTTTAAATTTGTAACAACGGAAGTAGTAACCGCGGAAAAATATGAAGCAGTGGTTATAATAGCCACTGTTCCTATCCGAGTTATGTGATAACCACTGAGGGAAACCAAGATCTTCATCAGCGGTTTATCAAATAACCATTGTTACGATAATAATGATTATCCTTTTATGTATTTATTTAAGAGTTTAAGAAACAGATTCTTAACCACATTTATTAGCTCATATTTATCATACCCAATTTAGCTACAAACTTAGAAAAGGTTGAAGAGTCTAAGGGTTTGGTAAATATGTTTGCAATTTGATCACTCGTAGAGACATGTTCTGGGAAAATTAGTCGTTTTTCAAAACAGTCTCTAATGAAGTAATTCCTTGTTTCTAAATGTTTGGTTTTTGAATGGTAGACATGATTCGTTATTATATTTTTGGCTGCTTCGCTGTCACACCCTGAGCCGGCGGGATAGGATCGGATTTCCCCGTTGGGCGGATGGTTCCCGGGGCGCAATATCGTAAGTAATAATCATAAGGATCAGATTGTTTACATTGCACATGATATAAATGAGAAATGCTAAATAGAATAGAGTTACAAAGTTAAATTACATCAGTATTGTTTTTAATTTAACAATGTAAATCTAACATCAACATCATAAATTTTCTAACTTGTTTCTGCACAAGATATACAAAATATAGTGTATAATGATGTTCCAAAAGAATGCAGGTCCAAAGATGCTAAGTCTTCTATCTGAAGTCCTAGTCCAAAAGTAATGACTTCTTAATTGACCTGTTCTTCACCTGAGAAGTCATGCAAAAAGATCAACTCAACACATGGTTGGTGAGTTCATATAGTTTTGTTATTGAAAAACAGATTTGTGAACCTTTTAGGTAAAACCTTAACCTCATTAACATCACCTATATCATCCAGCTCGGTATACTTATGTATAGGGCATACCCCTGAGTCGAGCCTACAAGCCCGCCCAGACGCCATCCCACCACATACTAAGCCACATAGGACATTGATATTAATGATAATTAAACATTTTACCTACCATTCTATCCCATGATCATCCAAAATTTAAAACACTCTGTTTAATAGCTTAAAACACATATGATAACCTTGATAACCTCTTCGAGAACAACCTTAACCTCATTAACATCACCTGTATCATCCAGCTCAGTATGCTTATATATAGGGCATACCCCTGAGTCGAGCCTACAAGCCCGCCCAGACGCCATCCCACCACATACTAAGCCACATAGGACATTGATATTAATGATAATTAATCATTTTTACCCACACTCACTTCTACGTTAAAAGATTTGACTTCCACAATTTTGAAATACTCTGATTTCCTGGGTTCACCACGACTTCATAATGATTAATAAATTAATAATTAAACATTTAAATACAACTAAGATATGTTGATTGGGCCTTATTTGACTCAATCAATTAGACTTAGTTGTTGGTGGTTGCCCAAATTGTATCCTCTCACACGTGACCCATATCAGGCATAACTCACAAGGAGTATACCTGAGCGTGCCAGGATTTTAATGAGGCCCATACAGCTTGACCTAATGGTCTACTGTACCTGAAGGGACTTTACGGATATCCTTTGATTCTTGATCTCCTTGATTCTCTAGATTTTTTATATTGATTTCATTTGATAGTTCACGTTATTACCCATATAGCTTGACTACAAGAGTCGACTATTCATGACGGGACTTTATGTGTGTTACACGTGGTATTTATTCCCTATACAACGGACATCCACCTTAACTCGAGTATTAATGATTTCATTAGATTGTAATGATTTCATTATTTCAATGATTCACACACATTTATGATTTCTGATTCCTTGAGTCTCTTGATCTTGATCTTTAGAATTTCCATGATTTCACAATGATAATTGATTCTTGATTTTGATCCTTTGTTCTCAGATCACACACTGAATTAGGTTATTTTAACATGATCTTCAGTTCTTTTGGTTTCACTTTGAATTTAGGTTCTTGAATTTGAGCTTGATGGACTAAGGGTTTGTTTAGAGTTTTGAGTTAAGGTATTACTCATATGAGTAATTTAATTAACTTGATAATTTGGTCTGCATAATAATTACCTAGACATGAATATAGGAATATAACAAACATATATATGTAAAACATATAATAAAATAAAGCATTTAAGTAAACAATTTAAATAAAACAGTTTACGCATGCTTCTCAGCCCCGTGTTTTAAAACAAAAATGTTTAGAAAATGGGCAATGAACTCACCTGTGCTGCTCTGTATTGATTTACCACAAAATGCGCGCTCGTTGTTGTAACCTAAGTATCTTCAATCCCTGAGTTGTTTTAAAAGAATTCGAATACGATAAGTACATACGGTAGTTGTCGTAACTAGGGTTTGGTCTCGGTGTGCAACTAACTGTCCTGCGTTACTAAAGTGTTTCTATGATTTCACCTAACAAATCTAATTGTATTACCCGTAATAGACACATGTCCCAATATTATTAACTACTAAACCCTAGATGATTAGGGTTTATTTTAATTACATCACAAGTCTTTATTTAACGCATTTTTTTTAAAGATAATTTATTTTAAGTTAAACTTTTATTTAGAAATCATTTAATTATTTTCAAAAGGTTTATATTTTAATTTCTTTTATGAAAAACATAATTAATTTAAGAAAAGTGTAATTAAATATAATGGGCTTATATTAACCCATTGGGCCACCCTTGGGCCCATTATTACTCTTTGATCGTCCCATGATTCTTTAAATAACTCGTACTAGATAATTCGATAAATCATATAGACTAATTGCATGTTTGTTATGAAATTCCCTAGGGTTAGGTGTTAATAACTAAGTTAACACCCCAAACCTTAGGTTGTTGTTTCGATTCTCAATGAATTCTCAAGTCTTTTGAACTCAACAGCATCAAAACCTATGTTTTTAGTTTATAATGTAATTTTATGAAAATTCTTGTTAGTGAAAACTCCAATTCATGAACCCTTGCATATTAGACTAATCTCATATGAACTAACACATGATTAAGCCTCAGTATTTCTTAGAAAACGTTTGTGTTTACCCCATTAGACTCCTATGTTTAGATTAACATATAATTTGAGAAGTCTCTCGATACTCGAATCCTAGTCTAAAGTTAAACTCCATAGTCCTTAAGAAAACTCTTAAGTTGTTGCCTTATTATGATCCCGTATCAAACGCTACCTTGTTAGCTTCATCCTTGATTCATAGGTTACCCAAAATTGATAATGTGTGCTAAAACCCTAATATGCCCCCATGCACACACATGAGTAATCGAGATCCATGCATGCACACACTAGTGCATTCACACACATACACAATGCATGTACACACACATACATTAACTTAACTCCCATGCATAATGAACCCCATCCGACCCAAGTCTTATCATGCCGAATGGGCTTGAGCCGAAAGGGTCTTGGGCCGAAGATGGTCACGCGAAGGAAAGTTTGGCCGAGTGGGGTGAATGCCGAATAGGTGGTGGTCGAATGGGTTCTCACCCGATCGAATAGCATGATGTCCGAATGGAACTAGTGCCGATCGAATGAGGGGATGGCGAATGAGTTGGGCCGAAGGTCTTAGGACCGACCGAATGACGCTAGTCGAATGGACCTGGCCGCATGAAGCTTGGTTCGGGCGAAGCAGGCTGGCCGAAGGAAAGCAGATCGAATGAGCCTTGGCCGAAGGAGAGGGCCTTGGCCATTCGGCCGAAAGGGATGGACGGCTCATTCGGCGGCCTGGGGGGAAAAACTCATTCCTAATAAATTAACTATATACCTTTTATTTATTTCAAATTTTCAGAAATAATTACTCAATTGTTTAAAAATCGAATCGTACAGTCATCGCGCGTATTCGTTCGAATCGTCACCCGTACGAACACAAAGATAACTATACGTTTCAATATTGTTTTCTAATTATCGAATATCATTCAGAACGTTAAACTTTCAGTTTTATTCGTACAGATCGTCACCTATACGAATAATCCGTCGGTTTAACATTCACATAACGACATCCGTGTTGTTTTGTTCTGTAAGCCTCACAATACGTTTATACATAATAGAATCCTAACTAACAATCACATGATGGTTCTGTGATGCCAAATAATTATCTGACTGATGAACCATATTTCTGAACTTGCTTTTCTGAACTGATTCTGAAATTGCGTTATGATAGCACAAAATGATAATGATATATGAAAGATAACTGTAATGTACCTGATTCACTGTTCACATTACTGTTCAGATCACTGTTCCGGTGACGTTTTCGGCATTGATGTTACAGTCTCCCCTTGTTAGAGAAATTTCGTCCAGAAATTTAAGAATAGTTATCGGGTACGGCTTTCTCTGTAAGCAGTTGGGGACACTTAAACTTCACGTGATCTTTGCGTTCCCAAGTAAACTTGAGCATGCGCTTTGAGTTCCAACGAACCTTTACAATCGGAATACGGCTTCGCCTCAGTTGCTTGACTTTGAGATCCATAATCTCTAAAGGTTCTTCAATAAAGTGTAACTAATCATCAACTTGAATTTCTTCGATTGAAATGACGAGTGATTCGTCAGCAAGGCATTTCTTTAAGTTCGAGACATGAAACACGTCATGCATACCACCGAGATCATCTGGTGATCTCAGTCTATATGCTACAGGACCAATATGTTCAATTATCTCGAACTTTGTATCGTGGTGCTAACTTGCCTTTCTTTCCAAAGCGGACTACGCCTTTCCATGGGGAAACCTTTAACATGACACGGTCTCCACTTGAAATTCCAACGGCTTTCGTCGTTTATTGGCGTAGCTCTTTTGTCTGCTCCTAGTAGCGTGTAGTCTTCATTGAATCTGGGCAATCTTATCAGTGGTTTCCTGAATAATCTCTGCCCAGTTATACGGTTATCTCCCACTTCAGTCCAACAGATCGGTGATCGACATTTCCGACCATAGAGAGCCTCAAACGGTGCACATCCGATGCTACTATGATAACTGTTGTTGTAAGAGAATTCAATCAGTGGCAAATGAGAATCCCAGTTTCCACCAAAATCCACTCACAGGTTCTTAACATGTCCTCCGGGGTCTGAATTGTACGTTCGCTCCGACCGTCCGTTTGTGGAGGGTAACCTGTACTCAGATTTAACTGTGTCCCTAAAGATTTCTATAATGATTGCCAGAACCTGGATGTAAATCTGCTATCTCTGTTAATAGTTTCTCGATTAAGATCTGGTTAGTTGTTCGTTTATCTACCACCTCGATCCAACAGTTCGGTGACCGACATTTCTGGTCTTAATGAGCCTCGAATGACGTGCATTCAAAGCTACTATTATAACTGTTGGGGTAGGAGAATTTGATCATTGATGACCCGAATGGTATCATGATCACTGGAAGTGCGGGGTAGCTTGGTATCGAATTCCGTAGCTATTTGTTCCCACTTCCAGAGCGGAATTTCAAACTGTTCCAACAACCCTGACGGTTTCTGATGTTCTGCCTTTACCCTTGCACACGTAAGACATTGGCCGACGTACTCGGCTATATCTTTCTTCATTCCTGGCTACTAATAAAATTTCTGTGATCTCGGTACATTTTATTGGCAACTGGATATACTGGTCAGCTGGTTCGTGTGCTCTTTCAGTTATGAGTCTTCTCGCTTTGTCTACCGCCGGAATCCACCCATCATTTTGGTGATAGGTATTACATCCGGTTTCAGCTTAAGTTGTCTACCTGCTCTACAATCTAACATACTCCATAAGGTTCTCATGTGTGATTCTCGTGACTCTACGTCTTGATCGCTAAATTAAGATCCTTAAGTCACACATGGTGAATTCTTAAGTTATTTGATATAATCTTATCCATACTTCACCGTCTGTTTAATCTGTTCTCAATTTTGAAAGTGCACTTTATATGTCGGGGAGATCTACCTATGATATGGGAGTACTATTAGGATAAAGGTAATGATTTACCTTTTAAGTAATCCTATACCTATCTGCGAGGTGATGTATATTTACCTAACTTCTATCCGAAGTCATGTGACTTACGGAAGCCCATTGTAAATATTGTTTCCAACTGTTACTTATTTTCAATCCTAATTTCACAATTGAAGAGTCTAACATAGACTTGTTCTTCCTTTAACAGTTCTAGAATGTCCATGAGATATTGTTCACGTTCTGTCTTGCCGTTAGAATGAATCAGTATGTCATTCTTAGTGACAATGAAAAATTGATCCAGATACAATTTGCACACTCGGTTCATGAAGTCCATGAAGGCCATGGGTGCATTCCTTTATCCGAAAAGCATTACCGTATCTTGGAATGCTCATCTTTTATGCGGAATATTTTATCTTTGGCATATCTTCGTCTTGCATTCATAACTTGATTTCTCTTGATCTACCTATCCTAGTTTAGCTATGATTCTAGCACAGTTCTAAAATTCATCATTTCCTAACATCCTAGAACGGAGTTTCTTAAATCAAGTGATTCGTGTTCTATGGATCTAGGGGGAAATTTTCCTAACTATAGTAACTAGACTGTAATTAAGAATCACCCTATCTTTATTTGTTTACTTAACATTTATTTGACCTACTGCTTCCTTTTGTTACTATTCCTATTATCTTATTGGCACCGAACTAAATTACAGTTTCCTTGGATTTATCGTTTCTAAAGCCACAACGGTGTATGCATTTCAATTTAATATGCCATCTATAATTTAACGCACAAATTGAAATATGCATACCTGTGGGGTCTTCCCACTCCAAATCTGCATCAGAAACTGGTAAAGTAACCATTTTCTCAGAACGCGCATCACCTGTTGAGGATATCCCTACAGGGCAGTCTCGTGCAGTGTGTTCGGACATTCCGAACACATAGCAATCCTTGTTGTGTCAAGGAAGGGGATATGTAGAGTTTCCAGGGTTCTGATTATGAGTCGGGGGATTATTACAATCACGACTCTAGTGTCCCTTCCACCCGCAATTCAGACAATGTTTGCACAGTTTATTCTGAGCATGGTGAAGACCGCACGTAGCACATAAAGGAAATTTACCAGCACTCTGTTTGGATTTCAATTCCATCAAAGATCTGCATTGATGATCCAATTGGTTTATCTTACCACAATGGGTACATTGCTTGCATGAGATTTTAGCACGGTGGTGATAGTGACAGCTAGCGCAAAGGGGAGATTTCCCATCATAACGTTGACGACCCTCTGACTCAGAAGCAACGGCCACTTGGCGAAGGGGAATAGCCTCAGTGTAGATTACAGGATCTCTTGATTTCTCAGGACGACAACGTTTTCGCTTCTTGCTTGTCTCTCCTTGTGCAAATCCTTCAGTTCCCGTGACTGTCTTCGGGCATCATCGAGTGTTCACATCACCTCTCATGACTCGAGTGATGATTTCAGGGAGAACTGTCATCATCAGTTCAGTAACTAGGGTGGCGAGTGCAACAACTGCTGGGTCCATCTCATTTGTAGGGGTGGTGGTGATGGTTGTCTTCTTGGTGACATTCTGATCATAACCAATAACATTGTCGGTTAGTGCAATGATCGAATGTAGAAGATACAATGCAATAAGGTCTTAAGTCTTAGGTTCTCTACATGCAGGGTCCCTAGGTTATAGTCTAGGCCGAACCGTTTAAATAAGTGACCTATATTTCTCTATAACCATGGCTCTGATACCAATTTGTCACACCCCGAGCCGGCGGGGTAGGATCGGATTTCCCCGTCGGGCGGAAGGTTCCCGGGGCGCGATATCGTGAGTGATAATCATAAGGATCAGATTGTTTACATTGCACATGATATAAATGAGAAATGCTAAATAGAATAGAGTTACGAAGTTAAATTACATCAGTATTGTTTTTAATTTAACAATGTAAATCTACCATCAACATCATAAATTTTCTATCTTGTTTCTGCACAAGATATACAAAATATAGTGATGTTCCAAAAGAATGCAAGTCCAAAGATACTAAGTCTTCTATATGAAGTCCTAGTCCAAAAGTAATGACTTCTTAATTGACCTGTTCGTCACCTGAGAAGTCATGCAAAAAGATCAACTCAACACATGGTTGGTGAGTTCATATAGTATTGTTTTTGAAAAATAGATTTGTGAACCTTTTAGGTAAAACCTTAACCTCATTAACATCACCTGTATCATCCAGCTCGGTATGCTTATGTATAGGGCATACCCCTGAGTCGAGCCTACAAGCCCGCCCAGACGCCATCCCACCACATACTAAGCCACATAGGACATTGATATTAATGATAATTAAACATTTTACCTACCATTCTATCCCATGATCATCCAAAATTTAAAACACTCTGTTTAATAGCTTAAAACACATATGATAACCTTGAAAATCTCTTCGATAACAACCTTAACCTCATTAACATCACCTGTATCATCCAGCTCAGTATGCTTATATATAGGGCATACCCCTGAGTCGAGCCTACAAGCCCGCCCAGACGCCATACCACCACATACTATGCCACATAGGACATTGATATTAATGATAATTAATCATTTTTACCCACACTCACTTCTACGTTAAAAGATTTGACTTCCACAATTTTGAAATACTCTGATTTCCTGGGTTCACCACGACTTCATGATTTCCCAAAAACAATTGTAGAACATAACATTAAATGATTAATAAATTAATAATTAAACATTTAAATACAACTAAGACAAGTTGATTGGGCCTTATTTGACTCAATCAATTAGACTTAGTTGTTGGTGGTTGCCCAAATTGTATCCTCTCACACGTGACCCATATCAGGCATAACTCACAAGGAGTATACCTGAGCGTGCCAGGATTTTAATGATGCCCATACAGCTTGACCTAATGGTCTACTGTACCTGAAGGGACTTTACGGATATCCTTTGATTCTTTATCTCCTTGATTCTCTTGATTTTTGATATTGATTTCATTTGATAGTTCACGTTATTGCCCATATTGCTTGACTACAAGAGTCTACTATTCATGACGGGACTTTATGTGTGTTACACGTGGTATTTATTCCCTATACAACGGACATCCACCTTAACTCCAATATTAATGATTTCATTAGATTGTAATGATTTCATTATTTCAATGATTCACACACATTTATGATTTCTGATTCCTTGAGTCTCTTGATCTTGATCTTTAGAATTTCCATGATTTCACAATGATAATTGATTCTTGATTTTGATCCTTTGTTCTCAGATCACACACTGAATTAGGTTATTTTAACATGATCTTTAGTTCTTTTGGTTTCACTTTGAATTTAGGTTCTTGAGTTTGAGCTTGATGGACTAAGGGTTTGTTTAGAGTTTTGAGTTAAGGTATTACTCATATGAGTAATTTAATTAACTTGATAATTTGGTCTGCATAATAATTACCTAGACAGGAATATAGGAATATAACAAACATATATATGTAAAACATATAATAAAATAAAGCATTTAAGTAAACAATTTAAATAAAACAGTTTACGCATGCTTCTCAGCCCCGTGTTTTAAAACAAAAATGTTTAGAAAATGGGCAATGAACTCACCTGTGCTGCTCTGTATTGATTTACCACAAAATGCGCGCTCGTTGTTGTAACCTAAGTATCTTCAATCCCTGAGTTGTTTTAAAAGAATTCGAATACGATAAGTACATATGGTAGTTGTCGTAACTAGGGTTTGGTCTCGGTGTGCAACTAAGTGTCCTACGTTACTAAAGTGTTTCTATGATTTCACCTAACTAGTCTAATTGTATTACCCGTAATAGACCCATGTCCCAATATTATTAACTACTAAACCCTAGATGATTAGGGTTTATTTTAATTACATCACAAGTCTTTATTTAACGCATTTTTTTAAGATAATTTATTTTAAGTTAAACTTTTATTTAGAAATCATTTAATTATTTTAATAAGGTTTATAATTTAATTTCTTTTATGAAAAACATAATTAATTTAAGAAAAGTGTAATTAAACATGATGGGCTTATATTAACCCATTGGGATACCCTTGAGCCCATTATTAGTCTTTGATCGTCCTATGATTCTTTAAATTACTCGTACTAGATAATTCGATAAATCATCTAGACTAATTGCATGTTTGTTATGAAATTCCCTAAGGTTAGGTGTTAATAACTAAGCTAACACCCCAAACCTTAGGTTGTTGTTTCGATTCTCAATGAATTCTCAAGTGTTTTGAACTCAATAGCATCAAAACCTATGTTTTTAGTTTATAATGTAATTTTATGAAAATTCTTGTTAGTGAAAACTCCAATTCATGAACCCTTGCATATTAGACTAATCTCATATGAACTAACACATGATTAAGCCTCAGTATTTCTTAGAAAACGTTTGTGTTTACCCCATTAGACTCCTATGTTTAGATTAACATATGAATTTGAGAAGTCTCTCGATACTCGAATCCTAGTCTAAAGTTAAACTCCATAGTCCTTAAGAAAACTCTTAAGTTGTTGCCTTATTATGATCCCGTATCAACCTCTACCTTGTTAGCTTCATCCTTGATTCATAGGTTACCCAAAATTGATAATGTGTGCTAAAACCCTAATATGCCCCCATGCACACACATACATTAACTTAACTCCCATGCATAATCAACCCCATCCGACCCAAGTCTTATCATGCCGAATGGGCTTGAGCCGAAAGGGTCTTGGGCCGAAGATGGTTAGGCGAAGGAAAGTTTGGCCGAGTGGGGTGAATGCCGAATAGGTGGTGGTCGAATGGGGTCTCACCCGATTGAATAGCATGATGTCCGAATGGAACTAATGTAGATCGAATGAGGGGATGGCGAATGAGTTGGGCCGAAGGTCTTAGGACCGACCGAATGACGCTAGTCGAATGGACCTGGCCGCGTGAATCTTGGTTCGGGCGAAGCAGGATGGCCGAAGGAAAGAAGATCGAATGATCCTTGGCCGAAGGAAAGGGCCTTGGCCATTCGGCCGAAAGGGATGGACGGCTCATTTGGCGGCCTGGGGGGAAAAACTCATTCGGCCATCAAATCCACTGAACAAGGCAGCCCCCATCTCAAGCAAATCAGCAAAACCCTGATGCAAAACTTGTTCCTACATCATTATGGGCATATTTAGTGTGAAACCTAAGTGTTGGGGTGGCCTAAAACCGGTCCTAATGGTGTTCAAACAAGAGGGTTTTCAAAACCCAAAAATCGGAGCTTTCATGAAGATTTGGGTGAGAAATCTTAAAGAGAGAGTGGAGAGTTCTAGAGAGAGAAAGTGACGGGTCTTGTTCTTAGAGAGAAAGTGAAGAGGTTAAAAATCAAGAAGAAGACTCATTCCGTGTATTTATACCCCGAGTGAGTTCGGGTTCGTTCGGTTTTGCTCGGTTTCGCGTAAAAGCGTCGGTTTCGTTTCGTTCTCGTAACGAAACGTCTCGGTTTTTAAAATTAGAATTTATAAAATTATTTTAAGTTGTGATTCCTAATAAATTAACTAAATACCTTTAATTTATTTTAAATTTTCAGAAATAATTAATTAATTGTTTAAAAATCGAATCGTACAGTCGTCGCGTGTATTCGTTCGAATCGTCACCCGTACGAACACGACGATAACTATACGTTTCAATATTGTTTTCTAATTATCGAATATCATTCAGAACGTTAAAATTTCAGTTTTATTCGTACAGATCGTCACCTATACGAATAATCCGTCGGTTTAACATTCACATAACGACATCCGTGTTGTTTTGTTCTGTAAGCCTCACAATACGTTTATACATAATAGAATCCTAACTAACAATCACATGATGGTTCTGTGATGCCAGATAATTATCTGACTGATGAACCATAGTTCTGAACTTGCTTTTCTGAATTGATTCTGAAATTGCGTTATGATAGCACTAAATGATAATGATATATGAAAGATAACTTTATTGTACATGATTCACTGTTCACATTACTGTTCAGATCACTGTTTCGGTGACGTTTTCGGCACTGATGTTACATTCGCTATCTATTAGGAGAGGTGTTTTTAGTTCAGTTAATCCAAAATCCAATAGTTGATATTGTAACCACAGGATTTGGGCATTGCAATGAGCTGCTGCAATGTACTCAGCTTCAGCAGTTGAATTTGACACCGATGTTTGCTTTTTTGCTTTGCCATGACACTAAGCAGTTTGCAAAGAACTGACATCCTTCTGAAGTAAACTTCCTTGTGAGCGAGCATATTGCATAATCACTATCTGAAAAACCAACAAGCTTACAAGATTGGTTATCAGGATACCAAATACCTAGCACAGGAGTGCCTTTCAGATATCTTAGTATCCTCTTCACAAATGATAAATGGGACTGTTTGGGGGCCAATTGGTATCTTGCATAGACACATGTTTCATACATGATGTCTGGCCTTGATGCAGTAAGATACATCAAAGATCCAATCATGCACCTGTAGAGGGTTTGATCTACAAGTTCACCATTTTCATCTGGACTTATTCCAGGACTTGTAGCCATGGGGGTAGAAATTATTTTGCAGTCATTCATATTAAATTTACTTAGAAGATCTTTTACATATTTTGATTGATGAATGAAAGTCCCATTGGGGGTTTGTTTTACTTGGAGTCCTAAAAATGTTTTTAATTCACTTAAAGCACTTATTTCAAACTTTCAAGATGTTAAATTAGAAAATTGTTCACACAAGGAAAGTTTTCTTGATCCAAAGATGATGTCATTGACATAGATTTGGACCAGCAAAAGTTCCTTGTCTACCCTTTTGATGAACAAAGTCTTGTCAATGGTTCCCCAGGAAAATTAATTAGAAAGAAGAAATTGAGAGAGAGTATCATACCATGCTCGGGTTTCCTGTTTCAGACCATAAAGTGCTTTGTCTAGTCTGTACACCCAATCAGGATGATGAACATCATCGAATTCTGGAGGTTGACACACATAGACTTCCTCCTTTATTGTCTCATACAAGAATGCACTTTTGATATCCATTTGGTATACCTTTATGTTATGGGATATTGCAAATGCTAGGAAGAGTCTAATGGCTTCCAGTCTGGCCACAGGTGCAAAGGTCTCATCATAATCAATGCCTTCCTCTTGGCAGTAACCTTGTAGTACCAATCGGGCTTTATTTTTTATTACAATACCTCTGTCATCTGTTTTATTTCGGAATACCCATCTAGTTCTGATAGGGTATTTTCTTGCCTGCAAGGGACAAAGAGTCCAAACGTTTTGCCTTTTGTACTGCAACAGTTCATCCTGCATAGCCTCTACTCAGTTATTATCTTTGAGAGCTTCCTGATATTTGGAAGGTTCAACTTGGGATAAAAAGGCTGCATGAAGACAAAAGTTCGAAATCTGGCTCCTAGTTTGAACACCTTTATGTAGATCACCTAAGATTTGTTCCTGAGGATGATTTCTAATGAAGGGAATGATGTCCAAACAGTTATTGGAAGAAGCAGCATCGGAAGAAGGTGAGTTTTCAGTGCGGCCAGGAGAATTTTCTGGAGGGGAAGCATGACCATTTTCAGGAACATCTAAAGCTTGATAAGCCTTAGAGGTCTGAGAATATCCAACAAAATATCCAGAATCTACTTTAGCAGCAAACTTAGACAAAGAGTCTTTTGTGTTCAAGATGAAACACGGACAATTAAAGACTTTGAAGAAGGAGATGAGAGGCTTAACGTTATGAAGGACTTCATAGGCAGTCTTGTTATGTCTTTTCACAATTTGAACTCTGTTCAAGACATAGCAAGCAATATTTACTGCCTTAGCTGTCACACCCCGAGTCGGCGGGGTTGGATCGGAGTCCCCATCGGGCGGAAGGTTCCTGAGGCGCGATATCGTGAGTGATAATCAAAGTTATCAGATTGTTTACATTGCACATGATATAAATGAGAAATGCTAAATAGAATAGAATAAAAAGTTAAATTACATCCGTATCGTTCATAATTTAACAATGTAAATCTATCATAAACATCATAAGATATCTATCTTGTAACTACACAAGATATACAAAACAATTGTATAATGATGTTCCAAAAATATGCAGACAATTTAAATAAAACAGTTTACGCATGCTTCTCAGCCCCGCATTTTAAAACAAAATGTTAGAAAAGGGGCAATGAACTTACTTGTGTTGTTGTACGAATGATCTATCACAAATTGCGCGCTCGTTGTTGTAACTTAGGTTTCTTCAGTTCCTGAGTTATTTCAAAGAATTCGAATGAGATGAGTATACATATTTATCGTCGTATCTAAGGTTTGGTCTCGGTGTGCAACTAAGTGTCCTAGATTGCTATTATGTTTCTAAGACTTGATCTAACTTGACTACCCATTTGAAACCCCAACTGCCATGATTAGTTACAACAAGTCATTTTAAGTTAAAACATTAATTGAGAAAGTCATTCAATTTAATTTAATCAAGTTTATAGACCAATTTATTTTATTTAATTGTAGTTGAGTTAGTTTAGATTTACGATTAACATGTGATGGGCTTAACTAGGCCCATTGGGCTTACTTAGGCCCGTTGGTGTTCTTTGATTTCCATTTGATCACCACTCAAAGTCATGAATTGATATGATATAGATAACATATTTATTTAAGTTATCTAGCCACATTAGTGTTTTTCCTAAGTTAGTGTTAGTAATTAAACTAACATCCCACCTTTAGACCTTTGTTTGTAATCTACATGATTATTTATATCTAACACTTTATATGAAGATATCATCTTCATCCCATGGTAATAAGACCTTACTTATTCCCTCCATGCATTCAATGTATATTCTCCATACACACCTACTTAGATTAATTCATTACATGCACCTTATGAGATCAAATTCCCATGAGGAAACTTAGGTTAGTAGCCTACTAACCATTCCCTAGATTCTTAACACTAGTTTTTAATGATCATAAATCCCACTTTATCCTAATTAGGCAACAGCTAGGTTAAGCCTTTAGTTTAAGGCAGCTAATCTATTGCCTAACTCCATAGGTTCGGCTAAGTTCGAGAGTTGTAGGGTTCGGCTAGCACTTTAAATCCAACGAATCCTCAAGGTTCGGTCCTAGTGTTTTCGGTTGGTTCCAGGTTTAGGTAAATGAATGGTTCGGCTGCCTCATTAAAAGTTACTAGGTTTGTGATACTCATAGAAATAGGTTCATGATTTCATAGGTTCGTGGATTCTAGGGTTTGCATGGCCAAGGTTCGGCCATGCAAGGTTCGGTTATGTTGGTGCGGCTCAACACTGCTCAGCAGGGTTCGTCACCCTGGGTTCGTGACCTCCTAATGACGGTTTGGCTGGTTAAGGAGCTCTCAGGTTTGCCTAGACCTGTATGGTTCGTTCCTAAACTAAAGGTTCGACTAACTGAAAAGGGAAGTTCGTCTCAAGGGGTTCGCCACCCTAAGGTTCACATGAGGTAGGGTTCGTCGCACCAGGTTCGGTAATCAGAGGTGCAGGTTCGTCTGCAGGTGGCTACAGGTTCGGCTGCAGGTGGCTACAGGTTCGGCTGCAGATAAATAGGTTCGTAGACCTGTTGAGTGGTTCGGCCAGCCATCACAACTCACGAACCTGAAATCTCACCTTCTTCCCCGATCCAAACCTGCAACAAAGAGTTTCTACTGCTTCCTAGTTGTTTAACCTTACTTATCTCAACGTGTTTAGGTGTTTGGACAGACTAAAATAACAATATTTAGGTAGTTCACGACATTCCTACTAAAACCCGAAATTAAAGGGAAGATTTACCTTTAAATCAACGGGTAAATGCAGGAAATCCTTGTTCTTCCTTGATCTACGTCGCGTGAGGATCGTTTTGGCACCGAGAAGGCTCGAATCTAATGAAAAATCACCACTAAAGGGTAGAGAGAAGGAGGAGAATCACTCTAGAGAGAGAGGGTGGTAAAACGAAAATGAGAGGCATGTGGGGGATTGGTGGTGGTGGGTGGTGCATTAATGGCCACATTCAATGTTTTAGAAATACCCGATTGTTCGGTTTCGCGAAAAATGTCGGTTTATTCGTAGTTTTCATCACGAAACGACACGGTTTATAATTTAAGGCTTATAAAATTATTTTAAGTTGTGATTCCTAATAAATTAACTAATATCTTTTATTTATCTTAACTTTTCAAAATATAATTTACTGTTTAAAATGAATCGTACAGTTGTCGAGCGTATTCGTTCGAATCGTCACTCGTACGAACACTACGATAACTTTACTTTTCGCTATTGTTTTCTAATTATAAAATATCATTCAGAACGTTAAACTTCTGGTTATTCGTACAGATCGTCACCTATACTAATAATCCGTCGATTTAGCATTCACATAACGACATTCGTGTTGTTTTGTTCTATAAAGCCTCACGTACGTTTATACATAATAATATCCTAACACATAATCACATGATGGTTCTGTGTTGCCAGATATTATCTGACTCAAGAACCATAGTTCTGAACTTTGTTTATGTTAAATGTTTCTGAATTTGTTGCTTGATAACACAAAATGATATTGACAATTGAATATGTATATGAAATGCACTAAAATGTATATAGCTTGTACCTGTTTACTATTCATGTTACTGTTTAAGATAATGTTCCGGTACGGTTCTAGCACTAATGTTACATCAGCCCAGAAGGATAAAGGTAGTCCTGAATCTGCAAGAATAGTTCTTGCAGCTTCAATAAGTGTCCTATTTTTCCTTTCCATAACTCCATTTTGAGCGGGAGTTCTAGGAACACTATATTGTCTAAGGATTCCTTTAGAAATGCAGAACTTATCAAGAACCTGGTTCTTGAATTCAGTTCTATTATCACTCCTTATTGTTTTAACTGGAAGACCAAATTGTCTTTCAAGTTGAGTGATAAGTGCGATTATTTTCTCAGAAGTCTCATCTTTGCCGAAGAGAAAGAAGGTCCAACAAAATCTTGAGTAATCATCCACAACAACTAGACAGTATCTCTTTCTGGCCAAACTGGCAACCTTCACTGGAACAAAAGGATCCATATGAAGTAGATTGAAACACTTAGTTGTTTTGGACTCCTCAATAGACTTATGTGATGTTTTATGTTGCTTTCCCTTTAAGCAAGATTCACATTGACCTTCAAAGTGAAATTCTTTGGAAGGTAATCCTCTTACTAATGAAAGGGTAGAAAACTTATGAAGAGATTGGTGATTGAGGTGACTGAATCTTCTGTGCCAAAGAGCGGTTTCAGAAGATGATGCTTTGGCTATCAAACAAGTGGGAGAGGATGTTTGAGAGTCAGTGGTCATGTCTACAACGTAGACATTTCCACTTCTTTTAGTCATAAGCAGAGTGTGTTGATCAATTAAGATATTTATTTTTGAATTTATTTCGGGGGAGAGAATTTTACAACTGTCCTTGGTGAAAAATAAACTAAAGTCTTTGTCAGCTAGTTGGGAAATAGTCAAGAGATTAAACTTGAGATTTTCAACTAAACTAACATCCTTAAAGTGTAGTTTTCCACCCTGGGCAGAACCAGACCCTACTATCCAACCTTTTGCATTATTCCCAAAAGAAACATATCCTCCATTCTTTGGAATGAAGTTATTCTAAATGGATCTGCATTCTGTCATGTGCCTAGAGCCTCCACTGTCCACATACCATAGATGACTTTGGTTTGAAGAAGGTCTCTGCACATGACAATTTATTTGCATTAGGTTAGATATGGGTATTGTTTTATTTTTAGAAGAGAAAGAAAATGTTTATTTATCTTGCTGAGAGTTATTCATCAATTTCTGCATCATCAATATCAGCTGTTGCTGATTTTGATGCAAGATATTGATGTGTGAATTCATAGAAGGAGGGTTCACTTCAGCAGAAGAATGGGCAGCAGGAATCACCGTAGAGTAAGAAGGTGGTGTTCCAAGGAGAGAAGGCCCGGTTGAAGCAAGTGAAGAAGAAGAGTGAGGTGATGAATGACAAGATATGCTGAAAATCTATTAGCCTTTTTTGATTTCTTCACTTTATTAGGAGATTTTCCTTTAGTTGAAGAACCCTGTTCTGCTTTCAATTTTTCAGCATTTAGTTTTACCCTTGCTTTCTCCAGAGAAGTTTTTGTCCAACAGTTTTCAGTAGTATTATTATAATTAAAACATTTTAGAAAAGTAGGTGACAAAGCAGAGTAGTTTGGGATGAAAGGCTTGTTTGCCTTCATTATTGGGTAAGGGGATGAGAAGGAGGAAATCTGATGTCAAACATGGGCCTCTTTCCTTTGTAAAGGCGGGCTGCATGACTATCAGAAGTCTTATGAAGACTTGTATCTTCCAAACTATGAGTAGAGCTCATGGTAGGAGCAGTCTCAGTTTGTTCAGAAGGACTTTTATTTATATCACTTTCCAAGGATGTATCCTCCTGTCTCTCAACGTTAGTTTCAGTGGGATAAACAAACGTGGGAAGCTCTGGAGGTTGATACACTCTTTGAGGCGTGATTGTGATGGATGGAATTTCATCCAGAGGAAAGGTTGGGGAAATGGGCTCTGAATCAGTCTCATTTATTTTATTGTCAATAGGGGTGTAGTCCGTAGGAGGACTGGTATGATTAAACCCGATTCCAAACTTGGGTTTGCTGTGAACTTGCTTACTTAAAAGCATTTTGAATCCTTTGCAGAATTCAACCCACTTGTCACAGCTAACCTTGGTCTGAGACAATTCATCTCTACAAGCTGCATATTTGTCATTTTGCAAATCAAATAGAGCTTGTAAGTTTGACTTTTCAGTCATTAGGATAAATATTTGACTGTCTTTATTCTTAATTAGTTTTTCCATTTCAGAAGTTTTATTGTCAAGTAGTTGCTCCAACTCCTGATTTTGTTGTTGAAGCAACACATTGGCTTTCTTTATTTTTGCAAAAGCCTCTATGCACACATCGGTGCATAGTTTTTCTAAAGTGGAGGAAGATACCTGTGCATCAGGAGTGTCTGCAGCAGGTTGTTCAGAAGGAGAAGAGTCATCACCAATAGCCATAAGAGCGAAATCTGTTGGTTCAGAGACGATGAGGGCATAGCCTACATAGGCAAGATGCTCCAGTCGACATACTCTTGGGTAAAGAGAGCTTGTTGACCGGAAGAAGAAGATTGAGTAGCAGGGCCTGGTATGTTTATTTCAGAGGAAGATGACGCAACAATTTGAAGAGGTGGGATTCAGTTGATACATGCTACCATTGGCAGCTTATACACATTGTTCATTAGTAGAAGGGGGAGTTTGTACAATATGTGCTGATTCCTGGGGACTGTTGTGCCTTTTGAAGGAAAAAGAAGAAGAAGAAGAAGAAGAAGGTGTAGAGGAGGTATGTGATTGTGAGTTGGGAAAAGTCACATACGGAGAAGAATTTGAGTGGGGAGCATTTTTGCACTCCCTGGCGAAGTGTCTAGTGCCATGGCATTTGTAGCATTGGACGTTAGCCTTATTTAGGCTGAACCTGGTTTTCCCTTGAATACCAGGGAATTTCCTTCCAGTCCTCTTATTGAACTTGTTCGTTCTAATACTCAAGAGGGCCAGTTGGTGCATAATGTCCATCTCTTCCAAGTCATCGCTTGGAACTTGATGGAGATCATCCATGATGAAACACAGATGATCAGAGATGGGATACTGGTCATCACAAGAAGAAGAAGAGGTGATGCCAGTGGTTATGTCAATATATTCATCATAACCCTGATCATTTGATTCAGGGTTATGACTGAGAAGAGCTATGTTTCCATGCACAAACACTTCCGTTGATTTACCAGACTTAATGAGTTTTCTCTTCTGGTCAATCTCTCGCTCAAATGTGAGCAACTTACCATGAAGTTGAGTGAGCGTGAGCTTGCTAAAGTCTGGAGAAGATCTCATGACAATGGAATAGGTCTCCTAGTTGTCAAGTAGAGATCTCATGAATCGGTTCAAGACCGAGACAGAGGAGTACTCTTGACCAGCAAGTTTTAATTCACTTAAGAGGGAAGTGAACCTTTCAAACTACTGAGTCAAAGACTCATTATTTCGTTGGGAGAATGTCTCATATTGTTGAGCTAATATCTCCCTGTTATTAGCTACAACATCTTCGATACCACCGAATTGCTCTTTTAGAGCATCCCACAAGTCTTTAGCAGACTCATGGTGAAGAAGACCAGAGTATATTTCGTTGGAAAGAGCCATCGCCAACTGAGCATGTGCCTTTGCATCAAACTCCAACTTCTGGTAATACTCTTCAGGGTAGTTCCAAGGATTTTTTGGGACATTATTTCCAGTCTCAGTGTCCAACACCGTTGGTTTGTGCGGTCCGAACATTACAGACTTCCAACATCCTATGTGATTATTAGATAGGAAGTGTAACATCCGCCTCTACCAAATATTATACTGATGCCTGACCAAGATTGGCGGTTTAGTGGCAAACCGGTGTTATGAGGATCGATAGAGAATTTTTCTGCCATTGGTTCACAAATGATTATGAGCAACTCAACTAGTGATGAGAACTCAAGGTAATTTGTTAGAATGACTTTTGAACACAGATTAGTTCAAACAGAAGAGATAGAGAACAGAAAACTAAAACAACAAGATATCGATTAGAGCTTTGTGTTTTAGTTTTGATAGTTAAACCAAGACTAAGGACAAGGCTCTGATACCAATTGTTGAACTACAAGAACCTCGAGTAGTAGCTGTTTTAACCAGAAACAATGCTTTAGACACTTAGTCAAAGCTTAGGTTTCAGCTCCCTATAAAGTTTTGCACAAGTTCTTGTCGTTGTTTTAGTTTTCTTGCCTAGAGAAGAGAGATGATGAAAGATAGAAAGCACAAGGAAATATGGGGAAGTGATCCTTAATTATTCAGAGAATGTTGGGACTTAAATACCCAAACATTCTGCAATACAAGACAAGAAGTAATAAGACAAATAGCTGACATTATTACAGCCACTGATACAATCAGACTAGTACAAATATAAAGTCAACAATAACGAAAACAAGAATCTTCATGTCTTCCGATGTTGATGTAGATGTGCTGAAGTTCAGTGATTATTTCTTCGATAGTTTGTTCATCGGAAGCTGATTAAATAATCAGTTATTTTGGAAGAGAAGATTGTCTTCTGAGTCATTTGACTTCTTCCAATGTAGAGGTTGTCTTCTAATGTTCAGCCTTTGTCTTCTGAGAGAAACAGGTTTAGCGGCACTTTTTTTGGCAAAGCTTCCACTGATAGTCTTCCGATGTTGAATCAGTTCTTCAATCGGAAGAGAAGCATCCATGGCTCGTCTTTCCGCGGTTTTATTCAGGTGCCTGGCTTCAGTGGTTTTGCTCATCAGTCCTTATATTTCAACATAGGTTTAATATAAAGTTTGACTGTAATTAGTCAAATGCACCCACACATGTCAATTATCACCATTCCTATTTAGTTTACACCAACTGACCCATTTAATCATAAAGATTTCATCTTTTATGATTATAACACCTAATTAACCACACCCATCCCTTTAAACACTTTGTTAGATAAAAATCAATTTGTTGACTTTTCATCAAACAACTTGTGTGCACAGATTTCACTAATACATTTCAATTGTTTCTAAAACTCCAACAATCTCCTATGTTTGTTTATAATCAACCAAATTCAACAATCACCAAGGTAATACAAATTTCATATGTTGTATATCATAAAGTTATCATCTAATCACCCATTTAAATCTATTAGTTCATCTTTACCAAGAATAACCCCAAAACTCTATTGTTATCAAAATACATCATCATGCAAGAAATGAACAAAATGTTGTTTCTTGGATGATTTTCATGATAGTGAACACCATATAACACCATCTGCACTTCTAATTTAGGATTTGACCCATCAAACCCACACCTTTTGGGAAACCCACGAAAATACCATCAAAAACACAAACAAATCTTACCTAGATGTACTTGATGCAAGGAGAACTCCAATTTCAACTTGCATTCAAGATCAGATTGATAATTAGCCACCAATTTGATCAATCCATAGAATTTTTAAGGTTTCCTTGGTTCTCTTTCTCTCTTTCACGTTTTCAGCCACAAGGATGGTCTTATGACCAATTTTGAACAGCCCTTATTTCATAAAACCCCCTTTTAATTTAAGTTTCAGCTATTTGCATAACTAGTCCCTCTATTACTAGTTAATTCTAACTAATCATGACTAACTTGATTAAATTTGTTAACACCACCATATGTTATATTTTAAATCAAATATTTATTAAAAACACCCACCAAATAATGTTTAAGATAATTAAATCTTATAAAACACCCATAAATTAAAATAATCATAATTACACACCAATTATGTTAGTTTTATAAAATTTTCCCAAAATGGGTCATTACAAATTCTCCCCTCCTTACAAAGGTTTCGTCCCCGAAACCTCGTTACACCTCAAAAAGATAAGGATAAATTTTCCGCATTTCATCCTCCGATTCCGATGTAGCATCCGAACCCCGCCTGTTCTTCCATTGCACCATTACTTGGGTGATCGTCTTATTCCGAAGTTGCTTGACTTTTCTATCCAAGATAGCCACCGGTTTCTCAATATAATTGAGTTTATCATCAATCACCAAATTCTCCATTGGCACATAAGCCGATTCGTCCGCCAAGCACTTTCATAGATAAGTCACGTGGAATGTATTGTGAATCCCACTCAACTCCACCGGTAGCTCTAAGCGATAGGCAACCTCGCCAATTTGAGCTATAATTTTGAACGGTCCAATAAATCGTGGACTAAGTTTCCCCTACTTTCAAAAATGAATCACACCCTTCTAAGGAGAAACCTTTAAGAACACAAAGTCTCCGACCAGGAATTCGATCGATGTCCTCTGTTTATCCGCATTCGATTTCTGACGGTCTTGTGCTGCCTTTAAATGAGCTTTGTCATGTTTACTACCTTTTTGCTAGCGAGTTCCCTTGGCCCCACTTCTCCCCAACACGCGGGAGTTCTACATTTTCTCCCATACAAAACCTCAAATGGAGGAATTCCAAGAAACGAATGATAACTGTTATTAAACCATTTTAACTATTAACCATTAACTAGTTAATACTTTTAAATAACTAATGTTTAACTAATTAAACATGATTTATCTATTAATTAATTATCGTTTTATTAATTAAGATTTAATTAATAATCCTTGATAATTAAGTTCGAAACTTTATTTGTTTCAATGAATTAATTATCTCAATAATTAATTTTCACCCAATTATTATTTCATTAATAATAATAGCCAATTTCTTAAAACCGATGATTCGTGATCGTATATTCGTTTAATAATTAAACATAAAGTTGTTGCGTTTTGTAGGTCCTTAATCTGATCAAGATCCAAACTTTATCTTCATAATCATCATCAGTGATGTCTAACGAGTGCGGAATCCAGGTTAGAATCAAGAAAGCAATAAGAAAAATGCAAACTTTTATAAATATAGAAAACTTCGAGTACAAATGTCTTAATACGTCTAGAGAACAGTTGCCTCGGGATTCCGACCTAAACCTGTACAAAATACGTTTATTTATACTAGGCCTAGGAGTACACGAAGTTAATTACACAAGTTCGAGTACACGAACAACTTCGTGTACTCGAAATATCTGTACACGAAAATAAACAAAAATCTGATCTTTGACTCTTCAGGATTGACTTTGTCAGTCTTCATCGTTTTGTGGGCTCTACAAACTCCCCCTAGACTGGCGAAGTCATCCAATTGGAAGAGTGACGTTGTGTGGCCCAGCTCCAGCGTAAAGCTTCAGTTCTATGGCATAAGCAACAGTGCGCGTGAATGGCTTAGCCTCCTCGTCATTTCCTGAATACACGTATAGGAGACTCGTGCAACTTCATCATATCTTCTTTTCCAAACTTCAGGAGATCCATAGGGTCAAGAATGATGTCGATGTCATCAACATCATCCTTATTCTTGAGAATAACCACTGCCAGATTTAGATCATCAAAGTACCATGATAAGAAGTTGGCCAAAGAGTTGTCTGGAACTCTGGCAGACACTGGAACAGCGATCTCAACATGAGGAGGAGGATACTTGTAGTATATCCAAGGCTTTTGTGTCTTCGGATCAATGATGCATGTAGAAACAAAACGTCTTCCTTTTGCAATACGCATCACTGGAAAATCCTTTTCACACTGATCCTTTATAAATTTGGCGAACAAGTCAGCCTGTGAATCCTTCGAAGGGTTGAAAAACATTGCCTTGTCAATGCTTCGTATGTCGACTTTTGGCAGGGTGCAAAAGTCTCTTGGCTTCTTGTAATATTCAACCTTTCCATTCATTCTCTTCACCAGATAAATGTCCCTCTCTTTTTCGTACAACCAGCAGCACACATTAGACCTGTCGTTACGAACAGCGAACAGGTTTCGGTCATCAGAAATAAAGGTGTGCTCTGAATGTATAACACTCATATCTTTGAACCAGTCTGCTTTAACCACGGGAGGGGATGGCGTCCAGTCTTTCTTCTTATCAAACCAGCTAACTATCACATCATTAAGAGACGTGATCTCCTGTCCCAGAGCATCAATGTATTTGTGGGCATACAAATAATCGATATAAGGATCAGTTGAGACGTTTTCGAGCACAATGTTTTCTGGTTCGTCTTCTACACATGCCCCTGCAGAAGATTCAACTCCTTTCTCTGCGTCTTTACCAGGCTCCTCGAAGTCAAAATTTTCTGGCAAGTCATCAAACCAGCTGTCAAGCCCAGCTCCTGATGTTTCATCAGGCTGAACACAATCTCCAAATAAGATGTCATCAGGAATATCTCCAAAAAGATCATCGTAGAGGCCTGGAGGTTTTCTTGATGAAGATTGATTTCCAGAGGCTCCTCCCTGATCCTTGTCATCTGGGGGTCCTTGATCCTTTTCGTCTGATTTGTCATCACCCTTTTTGCTTTCCCCATCATCCTCCTTATCATCCTTTTTGCTTTCCCCATCATCCTCCTTGTCATCCTTTTTCTCCTTTTGGTCATCACCGTCATCATCATCAATATCATCACTGTCATTACTGTCTTCTCCATCATCTTGAACATCTTCATCTGAATTTGGGACTTCTTCTCCTTTGAGCCTTTTGATCTCTTTGCTCATCTCGTGGTTCTCCATCAAAAGAAATTTAATAAACCTTTCATGAGCTTTTATCTTCCCACGACATTTGTTCAGCCGGCCACAAATCCTTATCTTTCTCTCCTGCAAATTTAGAATAAGATCCTCCTTGCGCTTGGAATCATTTTCAAGCTGAAATACTCGTTCCTGCAAGCCTACGAGATCAACAGGCACATGTCTCGGCTCATATGGTGAATCAGCGTGCAAAGGAGATTTTCCTTTGTCACTGCTGGAATGGGGTGGAGGTGATTGGGTTTTGGTGTGTGGAGGGATAGTGGCAGATGGACGAGTGGTGGGAATTTTTATAACTAGGTTGGGTTTTGATGGTTTGGCTATGGGTTTAGGCTATGTAGATGGTTGTGGTTGAGTAAGAGGAGGTGGTTGAGGTGGTGGTGAAAGTGGTCTAGTAACGGGTGGTGGTGAAGGTGGTTTAGTAACGGGTGGTGGTGAAGGTGCCTGTGATATGATGGAAGCAACAGATGAAAAAGATAGGCTTGAGAACATCTGTTGCAGTCGTGGATCTATGGTTTTTCAGGCCATTGTCTTCAGCCTTTTCTTCTTTGGAGATGACTCAGGAGTAGGAGTATAATCTACATCCTGCGCCTCCTCTCTTTCTTGCATGGTAGGAGGTGGCTTCTCAGGAACAAAGTCTTCACTTGACGATGAGGAAGACTCATGAGTAGTATCTTCTACAGCTTTATCAACTCTTGATCCTGTAGCTTGGTCATCATGTTCCTCGGCCACAAAGGCAACAAGAGTGCCTTGATCTTCTATCACATTGTCATCTCCTACGAAGCGTCCAAACTTTATCAGGGGCCTTTGACCGATATACTGCTTTTTCCCGCGCTTATTCATCTTCATGTATCCGAAAATGTCGTCGCGCATTCTCTTGATCTCCAAAGTGCCAAGAGTGGGAGTCAGAGATGGATACTTCTTGTTGATGATGATCTGCACAAATCAAGGGAATGCCAAGAAACGTTCCTTTCTTCGTCCCTTGATATTTGCGTGCATGTCAATGAAGATCATCTTGGAGTAGTTGAAATCCATTCCAAGTGCTAAAGCCACCAGACAGGAACTAAGAGTCTGGTTCAGCACATCATATCCACCCTTCCGTCCAGAGAGACATTGTGTCACTACGTGAGCCAGATATCTCCAATACGGAAGCAGTAACTTCTTCTCAGTGGGTGGATAAGCGCCTTCATGACCCATTTGAAAGACAGTTCGGTTCACCAACGCTTGATCAAGCTCAACTGGGTCAGAATCTTTGTCTCTGAACTGCAGACATTCTCTGATAATCTGCTCCGAAATAATGATGGGGTGACCCTGGATATTTCCAACGATACTGATGTTTCCATCCGCATCGACACTTTCTTCCACGGTGCTCCAGAAGCTCCTAATAAAATCGCTCATAATGGGCGGATACTCCATAATGGCATAGTTGATAGGCGACAAGATCAGTCCATCCACCATACTCTTGTGTACACGAAGACCAAGATGTACACGAAATACTTGATGTACACGAAACGTGATGTGTACACGAAGGATAACCTGTACACGAAATTCAGGTTGTACACGAAATCCAGGTTGTACACGAAATCGTGTACTCGAAAGTTTTTATTTCGTGTACTCAAAATTCCTTGAAACATCCATCATTTTAGCTCCTTAGATTTACGAATCAGGTTCAATATCCTCGGAATTGAGAGGCGACCAACATATCTACAAATTGCCTTTCAATTTTAAGTATTTCATGGTCAATTTGACCAAAAACATTCTGTACACGAATTTTGCGTATTCGAAAATCAATTTTGACTATAACTTTCGAATCCGCGGTCAAAATTTGATAAAACTCTATACCTAAGGCCGCCTAAGTATGATCTATAGGATAGCCGGAGTAGAATCTTGAAATCGGGTCTAGAAGTCGAAATCGCCAAAGAAAGAAAATTCTGTACTCGAATTGAAAAATGCGTATACGAAATTCTGGTACTCGAAATTAAGATAGTTGGGCTATTTATAAGATAATTTCGAGTACACCATTTCGTGTACACCATTTCGAGTACGCAGCTTTGAAGTATTTTCGAATTAAAATCTAATTTTAAAGTTAATAAAATAAAATAAAATAAAATAAAATAAAATATAATTTTAACAAGTTTAAGTTTAGTCGGGTCAAATTTGTGGGATCAAATCTATTATCAAAATTTAACCATCTTAGTTAATTTCTTTAACGAAACACAACCTTTAAATATCTATTTCCCACTAATGATTTCCATTAGTTATTCCATCTCTTAAAAATCAGCTATATGATCAAGCTTTTCTAAAAATATTTTATGGGAAATTTGTGAACCTTTAGATTGTAAGACTAGATTAATATGCAACCTATCAGTCTTGTTAAATCCTTTGTTTCAAACTTTGATTGTGTTTCAACGAGCTTAAAATCATTTTGACAGAGTTTTAAGATGAGAAAAGAGAAGAACAGATCTATTAGATTAGAATCAAGAACAAGAAGGGGTTCTATCATCTTGTGCTCATTGGCATCTTTTATTTGCCGATCTGCAGGCACATTGACCTTAACGTCACACATTCAGGTCTTTGTTTACGCAAAACATAGAATGCTTCAGTAGGTATTTCCCGCTCTTTGTTTGCACAAAACATAGAAAATACCCGAGTTTTTCAAATGCAATTTCAAGTTTATTGAAACACAATCTCGTTTTGATTCAAGGATTTAATCAAGAAGTCAAATAGTTGTCACACATTTCTAGTTATCTAATGATCACAATTTCACACTTATTTATCTATTTATATGTATTTTAATTTTTATCAAGTCTAATTATTTAAGTTTTGAAAAACTTATTTCAACTTCTTAGCATAGAATAGATATTCAAGGTTGTTATTCCTTTTGAAATCATATTAAGATAGTGAAATTTTGATCCTTAGAGATTATTTCACTTCCCATTTTGATCGATTCACTTTGCTTGTTCAAATAAACTCTTTTTGTATTTTCTTAAGTTATGAAAAGATAAAAATATTTTTGTAGTTTTCTTTGAATAACAAGAAGCATTTGAATAACAAGAAGCAGAATCTCCTTTTCTTAGGGTTTCAAGACTCAACTCCCCCTAAACTTATAGATTATCTTAGACTGACTCAAAGACCGAAAATCTTTTTGTTGTTTTGTAAATTTTGACTCAAAGAACGAAAAATCTTTTTGTTGTTTTGTAAATTTTCTCCCCCTAAATTTGTGAACAGATTAAGACACAAATTTTAATGTATTTACAAAAATGCTTTTAATTGAAGCTTATTAGTTTGAGAGAGGCAAGCAAGTGATGAAACCGTGCTGTATCGAACGGTTTTGTGAAAAGGTCCGCCAGATTGTCATCTGTATGGACTTTTTCAAGATGAATGAGTTTTCGTTCGAACCAGTCACGGATGAAATGAATCCGGATGTCAATATGCTTAGTTTTGGAGAGTTGTACCGGATTCTTGACGATCTGTAAGGCTGCTTCATTGTCACAATAAATAGGAGAGTCAAGAAAGTTCAATCCGTAATCGAGGAGTTGTTGTTGCATCCAGATAACCTGAGAGCAGCAACTGGAAGCAGCAACATATTCAGCTTCTACAGTAGATGTGGATACGGTTGTTTGTTTCTTGCATTGCCACGAGACAAGGCGATCTCCCAGGTACTGACACCCACCAGTGGTTGACTTCCTGTCCAGGTTACATCCACCAAAGTCACTCTCTGAGCATGCAAATAATCAAAACACAGATTTCTTTGGGTACCAAAGACCGAGTTTAGGTTTCCCGACCAGGTACCGAAAGAGTCTCTTGACAGCTATAAGATGAGATGCCTTCGGATTCGCCTGATATCTGGCACACTGACAAACTAAGAACATGATATCTGGACGGATAGCGGTCAGATACATCAGGGAACCAATCATCGAGCGATAGAGGTGTTGATCAACATCTTCACCATCCAAATCCGAAGTTAAGACAGGACGAGCAGCCATGGGAGTGGAAGCCGGCTTCGATTCCATCATTTTGAACTTGGTCAAAATATCTGTGACATATTTTCCTTGGTGAATCAGCACACCTTTTGAATCTTGCTTCACCTGCAGACCTAGAAAGAAAGTCATTTCTCCTATTGCGCTAATCTCAAACTTCTTCTTCATCACTCCTTCAAATTCCTTGCACAACGCTGAGCTTGTGGAGCCAAAGATAATGTCATCCACATAGATTTGGACGAGAATTAAATCAACCTTCTCCTTGCGAACAAACAAGGTCTGATCGATAGCTCCACGGGTATATCCATTTGCAAGCTGGTGATCAGTAAGTGTAACAGGTGCAAAGACTTCCTCATAATCTATCCCTTCCTGTTGGTAGAATCCTTGAACAACCAGTCGGGCCTTGTTTCTGATAATTACACCCGAATCATCTCTCTTGTTTCTGAAAACCCATCTGGTTCCTATAGGCAGTTTTCCTTTGGGTAGAGGAACCAGATTCCAAACTTTAAGTTTCTGAAACTGCATTAGCTCTTCTTGCATTGCCTCAACCCAGCTGGACTCTTTTAGAGCCATTTTGACATTCTTGGGCTTGACCTGCGAAATAAAACAAGAGTATAAACAGGAATTAATTGGACCTGATTGAGTTCGTGAAGTTGTATCTTCAGGCAACATGTTCTGAGCTGCAGTGGATCTGCTTCGAGTGAGAACACCTTCGGAGAGAGGTCCAATAATATTTTCAATTGGATGATTCTTGTTTACTCCAAGTGTTGGCACTTCTTCCACTGCTAGATTATCTAGCAGGTTGCTGATGTTGTTGACTTGATCTTCACTTGAAGAAGAAATGTTGTCAATAGGAGCAGTTTCACTTGCTTCAGCTCCATGATCCACACAGTGTTCCTCAGGTATGCTATCTGAGAATAGTGGATTATCAAAAGTCTGGTGGGAAGAGGATGAGGTTTGATATGTTTCAGGAAGAGGCTGAATGGACTGAGAATTGTCTGGTTCTGATGGAAGAACTTCATGAATTGGGGTTGGCTGAGCTGGAGGGGCATGATTGTACAAGCCTGGAGGGTCAACTGTCAAAAGACTAGGATCACAAGGAACGTAGTCAACCCTATAGTCCATGTCATCACCCTTGTAAAAATCATCAGCTTGCTCAGATGCTCCTGCATTCTCGGATGGAGTGCTGAAAGGCCTAAAAGTGGAGTCATACTCAAACAGCCAGTTTGGACCAGAACCGGCATCAATAGAGTTCATTTCTTGCCAATCAATGTAGTATGATTCCACAATCATCCGAGTTTTCTTGTTATAGACTCTGTATGCTGCCTTTTCAGACGAATATCCTACAAAGTAACACTCATCCGCCTTATCATCAAACTTATGGTTGGGCTCTGTATGAAGAAGAGTGCAAGGACATCCGAATGACTTGAAGTGTCCAACTTTGGGCTTTTGATTGAATAGAATCTCGTAGGGAGTCTTCTGATGACGCTTGTTCAGGAGTGCTCGATTTTCAACATAGCATGCGGTGTTAACTGCTTCAGCCCAGAAGAAATTGGCAACTTCGACTCTGACAACATGGTTCGTGCAGCTTCTATGAGTGTTATGTTTCTTCTTTCAGCAACTCCATTTTGCTGTGGTGTTCTGGCTGCACTGTATTGCCTAGCAATACCCTTCTCATCGTAGAAATCTATAAGAGTTTGATTTCTAAATTCAGTGCCATTATCAGTTCTAATCACCTTGACCTTTTGATTCTTCTGATTTTCAATCAAGATAATGAACTTCTTCAGAATCTATGGTGTTTCATCCTTCTTGGCCAGAAAGAACACCTAAGTGAATCTGGAATAATCATCTGTCACAACAAGACAATATGACTTCTTCCCGATACTCATTACGTTGATTGGTCCAAAGAGATCCATATGAAGAAGTTGAAGAACTGAAGAGATAGAATTGAAAAGTTTAGGCTTGTGTGGTCTCTTGTGTTGCTTCCCTTTGGCACATGCGATGCACTTCTCAATGGTGGAGAAGTCCTTAGAGGGCAAGCCAATAACGTGATCTCCCTTGGCTAATCTGTTTAAATTCTTTAGATTTACGTGACCCAGTCTCCGATGCCACAACAAACAGTCATGCTACGATTCCTTTGAGAACAAGCAAGTGTTCTTTGTGAACGAATCTGAGTTCATATTGATGATAGGCATTGTTTATCCTTGGAGTTCTCATCAGAATCCACTTCTCAGGCACTACAAATCCAGGTTTCAGAATAAGGCACTCCTTGTTTGTGAAGTGTGTGGAAAAACTCTTGTCACAGATTTGAGAAACACTCAGAAGACTGTGATTGAGCTCTTCAACATAGTACACATCTTCAAAACTAAGAGTTCCATTTGTGATCGTGCCCTTCATGCTTATTCTTCCTCCCTTGTCTCCAGCAAATGACACATAGCCTCCATTGAATGGTGTAACTTCATGTAACTGAGAGAAATCCCCAGTCATATGCCGGGAACAGCCACTGTCTACATACCAAACATGTCTAAGCTTGCTTGGCTGTCCCTGCATAGTACACATACAACTAATGAGAAACTGGTACCCAAACCATAACAGATTTAGGCACTTTGTAAATAGAATAGACTTTGTCCTTGGGTTTGGGTTTGGGTCTGTTCTTGGGTCTGTCTGAATTGTGTTTAATATGTTTTGTCACGATTCCACTGCCCTGGTTAACTGATTTTGTCTCAGTTTTGAAAATCCTTGGGGTTTGCTTATGAAAATCAGATTGAGCTTTGTTTGATTTCTTTTGTCTTTTTGTAGTGGAATGAGTCTGAGTCTGAGTCCCCTTTTGAGAGGTTGTCTTAGGCTTGGAGAATGGTACGTTCCTCACATGTTTGTTAACCGGTTTAGCCTTAGGGATGACCTTCTGATTCTTCCCATAGAAGAATTCAGTAGGTCGGTGCAGACAGTGTCTAGCAATGTGGCCTGGTTTCCCACATGCATAACAGCAGACCTTTTGATGAAATTCAATTAGGTCAAAGGGCTTTACATCACAGTTACTTTGACTAGAGGATGAGTTTGAAGAAATTTGTTCCAATAACTCAGTTGGAATATAAGGTTCACAGTTAGGGTTCAACTGTGACCTTCCTCTTTAGTAACTGTGGATTGAGCCGGTGCAGTCTGTGTTGTCAAAGGAGAGAAAGTTGATTCTATAGCAAACGTTTTTTGAAAATGTTTCAACATATCATTAAGATTAATGTCAATTTCATCGAATTTTCCAACAAAATCAGTTTTTGGAACAAAAGATGATTGTCTTGTAGATGTTGAACAATCTGTGCTCCTCCCAGCACTTCTTTCTACCTTCTTCTCCTCTAAACTTGCAACACTTAGTTTTTCTGCACAAACCTTAGAATCATTAGTCATAACAGGGGTCAGCTGTGAGCATAACTGGTTTGGTGGGGAAATCGCAAGCACGACTAGAATCCAATTCCAAGTCATCAACAAATGTGTTGATCCTTGGCATGCATGAGTAATTATGGTTAAAGGGTGGTGCACACTCCTTAAAACCAAGACCCTTATTATCCTTTTTGAATTGTATGCTTACCATGTTTTCTAAAACTTTGCTTGAATAATCAAATTGTTCACATTTTACTGACATTTTAGAAAGTTGAGTTTTAGCTTGGTCTAGCTCCAAAGTGAGTTCATCGATTTTGCGTCTAGCATCACGATAGTTGGACTCTTTATCATTTAAAAGTTCTTTTAGCCTTGCCACATCCCGACCCTTGGCTTCAAGTTTTCTTTTAAAAATTCCTTCATTTTTAAGAAATTCTGAGTTAAAGTATTTAAGTTTGTTTAATTCTTTGATTAATGATTCATTGTGTGACCTGTACTTAAATACTTTATTTATGCATGAGATAGAGCAAAGATTTTCAGTTACCTCCTTCTGCTTGTCGTCCACCTCAGCCATGAAAGCATGACTCAGAGTCAGTTCCAGTTCTTGCACCTGATCACTCCAATCACAGGAGTCAGTTTCCTGAGTCACCAAAGCTTTAGAAGTGCTAGCGCTTCCTCCTGCAGCTGCAGTCCCAGATTTCTCTTCAGGCTTCTTTTCTCCTTCTTTAGCCACCTTTGGCTGCTTACATTCTCTAGCAAAGTGACCCGGTTGGTCACAGTTGTAACATCGCAGCTTTGACTTATCAAAACCAAGCTTCTTTCCTGGATTGTTTCCAAAGCTATTTCTTCCATATCGCTTGATGAACTTCTTTGCTCTAAACACTGCCATTGCCATCTGCCATGAGATATCCATTTCTTCAACATCAGCTGGATTGATCTGCTCTAGATTGTCTTGAGTGAGATTGGATGGTGCCAATTCTCCTGCTATGAAAGCATTGTAGCTGTTCATGAATCCTTTAAACAGCAGCAGATTCTCTTCGCTTTCTGGACTGACTTTAGGCACTGATCCGATTTGTCCCGATGATAGGAATGCAGTCTCAAAAGGAATTGTATGAGATGAAGAAGGCTGATAGTGCTGCATTCCCGATGATTGAAGATTGATTGCTGACAGAAGGGTAGAGTTTTCAGATACAGGAGCAATGCCCATTGAGCTGGCATGATTCAGTGCTCTCTGCTTATCATCCATATCATAGGAGTTAATGATTGAGATCAGCTCACTCAAGGAAGTCTTGTACATATCTTTGGTCCTTTTGATTGTTGTACAATTTGAATTCCAAGTGTAAGGTAATGAGTTCAGCAGCTTCTTGTTCACTTCTCCCTTGGTCATCTCAATTCCAAAACTAGTCATCTCAGTCATCAGATGTGTGAATCTGTTAAGTTGTGCTTCAAGAGACTCTCCCTTGATGTGGTTAAACATGTTAAACCTCTGCCTGAGCATATCCTTCCGACTTTCTCGCATATCCTCATTTCCTTCAAATCTTTCAACCAAGGCATTCCAGAGTTCCTTTGCTGTCTTGTGTTCCTTAAATCCATGAGCAACATCAGTCGATAGAGCCATAGTGATTGACGCATAGGCCTTTTCATCCTTTTCCATCAAAAGTATGTCATTGTCATTATACAATTCAGGATCATTAGGAACAAGAGGACCATTAATCTCACTCTGGTATGAGGGCACATAGGAACCCTCTTCAATGGATCTCCAAAGCTTTGGATCGGTATACTTGATAAATGACTGAAATCTGAATTTCCAATCTTGGAAGTTATCTCCTGACACGAGCCTTGGCGGCTTTGTTCCGGTGCCGATTTCATTGTCCAGATTGAGTAAGTTGGACAACTTTTTCAGATTCTTTGAAGCCATGAAGAATCAGAAGATTTTCTATGTGTAGTACACGAAAATCAAACAATACTCGAAGTGACTGGATGTAATCGAAATCACCAATTACACGAAGATCAAACTGTATTCGAAAATGATGCTGTATTCGAAACCTCTGTGTACTCGAAAGTCTTCCTGTATTCGAACTTCTTGTGTATTCGAAATTCTGACTGTACTCGAAAGTGCCCTGTATTCGAACTCTAGCTGTTCTTCGAACACTCTGCCTATACTCGAAATAGCTGAACTCGAAAAATTTTGAACTCGAAAATACTTAAGAAAAATTTTTATAAAATTATTTCTTAAGATTTAGAGTCCCAAATTTATACAACAACTAGTAGGAGTAAAGAAGAATGATAAATTAGCAAACTTGCTTAAAAAAGTTGTCACCTTGATGATGAAAAGAGCTCTCTAGCTCTGATACCACTTTTAGGTCCTTAATCTGATCAAGATCCAAACTTTATCTTCATAATCATCATCAGTGATGTCTAACGAGTGCGGAATCCAGGTTAGAATCAAGAAAGCAATAAGAAAAATGCAAACTTTTATAAATATAGAAAACTTCGAGTACAAATGTCTCAATACGTCTAGAGAACAGTTGCCTCGGGATTCCGACCTAAACCTGTACAAAATACGTCTATTTATACTAGGCCTAGGAGTACATGAAGTTAATTACACAAGTTCGAGTACACGAACAACTTCGTGTACTCGAAATATCTGTACACGAAAATAAACAAAAATCTGATCTTTGACTCTTCAGGATTGACTTTGTCAGTCTTCATCGTTTAGTGGGCTCTACACGTTTCAAGTGTAACTTTTTGGATCATACCTCAATAATCACGTTGAATTTATCGATAATCAGACATACAATATCCAACATACTACACTTGGACGATTCATCGATTAAGTGTTTCGAAGTAGACAGTGTTGGACGCTTGGTTGATCACGCTGCCCTTATCAAGGTATGACTTCTTAAGTCGACTAAAACTCCTTAGTTTAAGTAACTATTTACTTTAACTAACAATTACAATCTTAGATAACCTTTATCTCTGTGTCCTTTCTTTTAGATATTCTTTGAACATGACACATGGATCTCTTCTCAATTTCATATATTGTTCAAGCATTCTCGTTCTCGTTCTCAAACTAAAATGATCTAACAAACTAATCTTACTTTGAGTGTGGTCACGTATTTACAGTAGTTTAAATTAACGAGGGAGCCAAAATGTTTTTTCTTATTCATATAAGAGTATAGAATCTCTTCGGCAGCATATAACTCTCACTTAACCTTAGAACAATTTCCAATCGTTACCCTTATTATACTGCCTATTTTTCAAAACAACGTTAGGTAAGATCAAGGAGTGACCTGTATTAATGTTAGTTCTATATACTCTTTATGTCTAAGGATATTTATGTATATTGAATATATTTAGTATCAAAATTTCTTATGACAATGATCCATGAAGAATGTTTTCCAGCGCGTTACATCCGACATCATTCTCTAATGAATGTTTATGAATCTTGGTTCTCAACATTTGAGCTTTTATCTCTATAAACCAACCAAGCATTAAGTAGTCTTCATTCAGATTGATTTCCATGAATCCGATTGACTACGGACATTTTAGAATATTACATTCATGGATACTAAAATGAACAAAATTTTCAAATATAGAAACATTATTCAATTTGACTTTGAACATTAAATTAAAATGAATAGCCAATGTTTCATAATTTCAATTGGAAAGCACCATATACTAAAGTTAAATAAGATCGTTTATTTAGCATAGCTAATATCTATTTATTTTCCTTATCCTCATATTCATCTTTATAAATAGATTTAGTGAATGAATTAATAGATTCTGATTTGTAAATTTTATTTACTATTATGTCTATATTCTAGTTCTCCTTTCATTTTGCTTCTACTATAATACGATCACAATTTCACAACCATGGCTATGTTAACATTGTTGTCATATAATATCTCAATCTAGAGGTGCGCAAATCGTGCTATTCTAAAACCAGTTCCGGTCAACAAAGTCAATACCCGAATCCGGGTTTTGACCAGTTCCAACCGGTTTTTGATCGATTTCGGTTCGGGTTTTGGCCAGGTATAGGTGGAACCAGTTCCGGTTTTTCCGGTTTTGGTTTCGCATCCGGTTCTAATTTGTCTGAAAAACTGGATCCGTTTGTAACTACCGGTTCGGATATGACCGGTTCGGGTTCGGTTTGTCAATTCCGGTTCTGAGTCCGGTTTTTTTTGCCCACCTCTATCTCAATCCATTCCCATTTGCTAGGAATCTTATTGAGAGTGTTCAACATGACCCAACCCGTAACCTGATAAAACAACAAACGACTTATTTTGTTAGCTGCTATTACATTGCGTGTGTAATTAAATAAAATGGGACATAATATAAAGAACATTTATATAACTAACAGATTTGTGTTAACCTGCCCAAGCTTAATCTCTCTTCTATTAGGAATGTGCTCCACATGAATGTTACATATGAATATGACCTTCCGAGCTGCAGGAACAGATATTGTTCTTCAATCTCCACTGCAAGAATAAGGATCAAGTGATCAACCCGTAGAAAAAAAGAAAAAAAAGAAAAATCCAAATTTTTGAAAAAAAAACGAACTAATACAGAAAATCCTTCCACCAGAGCTGAAACAAAAATAAAAAAAATCTACATCTTGCTGAATAAAGTGTCAAACAAGGCTATCAAGCCATTTTGACCATATTGTATTCAATGATTAAATTTGAAAGCAAATTGAATTTAAAGAATGTAGGGAACGTTGAATATTGCTGACTAATTGGGCCTAACTACATCAGATCTAAACATTATGATTGTGTTAAAGCAAATGGAAAGAAATTCAGTACATAAACCTTTTATTAAACCACATTCCCTTCCAACATCATCACAAACTTGTCCACCAGAACATTTTATTAAACCTCGTTCCCTTCCAGTAGCATCGATGTCGAACCCACTCTTTTAATTGAATTTATCCTCCAGCAAAAACATGATATAAGATTAAGACAATGAAAATGTATGAAATTAAGTGCAAGTGAAGACTAAAAAGTGTGTGTGTGTGTGTGTATAGGGAAGTGTTTAAATGATAACCCATGGATAGAGCCATGGACGAAGCTTACTTAAGGCCGGGGGGGGGGGCGACCGCCCCCCCTATTTTTTCGTCCGTAGTGTTAATTTTTTGGCCGAAAGGTTAATTTTTAGTTAAAAATAGAGGTTTCGCCCCCCCTCGCTAAAAAAAATTAACATGTATTATGGCTCCCGTAATTTTTCGCCCCTCCTTTCTAATCCTTCAAGCTCCGTCACTGGATAGAGCAATAACCCATTAACTTAAATCTAATGGATAATCAAAAAGTTGAGTGTATAGGATTATGACATATGTCATCTTTCTTATTTAAATAAAAAAGGGTATTTTAGTCATTTACACCATATTAAAAATCTGTAATTAATTTAATGGTGTCATGTGTCACCTTCTAATATATTATAATATATATACTTTTTTATTTAAAGTTTACCCTTTTTTTATGCATGCATAATTTTTTTATCATATAATACTTTTTTATAAAAATTGCACCATTTTACTCGTCTTATTTTTCTCTTTAATTCCGTTATAATCTTGACTAGGTTTTTTTATTTTTTTCGGATGTTCGTATTTACACCAATGTAACGAGTTGTAACGAATTTGGGTTTACATTGTTGTAGATTAAATAGGGGTTACGTTTAGGAATGTAAACGAGCCATGCCGATCCCAAGCTCGCTAATTCTGTTATATTCTTAACTAAGTTTTTTTATTTTTTCCTGATGTTCGTATTTACATCAATGTAACAAGTATAAACATAACACATTGTTTGTAACGAATTTTGGTTTACGTTATAGTACATTAAAAATGAACTACGTTTACGGTGTAAATTAAAGTAAGCCTAACAAATTTGTTACATCACCGTAATTCAATAATCGATACAATATAACCATATTTATTTACAATAATGTAGCCATATTTGTTACATCAATGTAAATAAATGAATGATACAACATAACTAGGGGTGTTAACGAGCTATTTTGCTTAAACGAGCCGAGCCCAAGCCTTTATGAGCTCGGGATTGGATCGGCTCGTTTACACCCTAAACGTAACCCATATTTAATTTACGAAAATGTAAGGTAAAATACATTACAGTTCGTTACAAATAATGTGTACTGTTAATATATGTTACAATAACGGGTACGCGGTTCGTACATTTCTAAAATTCGGTACGAGAGGGGGTAGGTTCATTCGGAAATCCATTTCAGTACGCGGTAAGATGTATCACTTGTTTTGGTACGCCGTATCGCTTCATAACATTAAATTGATCTAATAGAATTCATTTGATAATCATATTCATCATTCATTCATTCGTAACACAAAATTCATAACATAAGTTCATAACCGAAATACATGACATATAATTCATAAACTTAATTAACCATATGTCTTTTTTCCTTTTGGGTCTTCATTGTCTTCTCCTTCCAAGTTTTCCCATTTCATATCTTCTAAATTAGGTGTACGTACCAGAATCCAGACTGATTGATGATTTTATAAGAAAGAATTTCAACTGGTAAAGGAATCGGGAACGCTAACAGTCGGCATCGGAAAACCAAGCGACGCAATTGTCGACCGTGAAGCTTCAATCGGCGATTCAGGACCATATTCGACGAATTCGTGGGTTGGGAACGCGATTTGACTATGTCTGGTACGCGATTTAGGTTCCAATTTGACAAAAATAGCTTGAATCGGGAACCATGCTTCATCACGATCCGGATCGCGAACCATGTGCGATTGGTACGAGTTTGTACCGCGAACTGGTACGCGTGAATGGGTTCGCGGTACGCGGGGGTTTTGACGTTTCCTGTGACTATGGTAAATAAAAACAACCGAAAAAATTAAAAAAACTAGTCAAGACTATAACGGAATTAAAGTAGAAAATTAACACGAGTAAAATAGTGCAATTTTTATAAAAAAAAATATTATAGGATAAAAAAGTTACGGATCTATAAAAAAAGAGGGGTAAACTTTAAATAAAAAAATAAATATATTATAATATATTAGAAGGTGTCACATGTCACCACCAAATTAATTCTAGCTTTTAAAAATGGCGCAAATGACTAAAATACCCTTCTGTATTTAAATATGAAAGATGACACAATTTTATACTCAACTTTTTGATTAGCATTTAGATTTGAGTTAATGGGTTATTGCTCTATCTATGGGTTATATATATATATATATAGGGAAGGGATCATATAATAACCCTTTCTAATTGAGAAAACTCAATAACTCAAATCCAATGGTTCAAATTTCCAAGATTAAATCTAATGGTGACATGTGTCACTAATTAATTTTTAATCAAAAGGGCATTATGGTCATTTGTCTTAATTACAAAAATCAGATTTAATATAAGAGTGACAAGTGTCACACTCTTAATAAACCATCTATTTTCCTATTTTTAAATTAAAGTTCCCCTCTTGATTTTTATACACTTATAATTTTTTTATACTATGTTATTTTTTTATAAAAATTACACCATTAAACTCGTCATATTTTTCTCGTTAATTTCATTATAGTCATGCCAAATTTTTTTCGGGGCGCTCGTAATTACACTAACGTAAAAAACATAAGTACAATAATTTTTCTTGTTTTTCAAAAATTTTCCATCAAATTTTTTTTCTCTCATCTTAAATATATATTACAAACTTATTTTTTATTATAAAATTTAGTTAATTAGATAAATTTATATCAAATAAGATAGAAAGTTAGATAATTGTAACGTAAAATAAATAATAAGTTACAGCTCGTTACATCAGTGTAACGACTCGTTACATCAGTGTAATTATGAAGATTTTGAAAAAATTCAGCTTGTTACATCAGTGTAATTAGGAACACTTTGAAAAAATTCAGCTCGTTACATCAGTGTAATTACGAACACTTTGAAAAATTCAGCTCGTTACATCAGTGTAATTTCGAAAACTTTAAAATTTTTTGACAAAACTATACTTGAATTAAAGATAAAAATGTGACAAATTTAATGGTGTAATTTTTTTAAAAAAATAATAATGTATATAAAAGTTATGAAGGTTTTAAAAAATGGGGGGTAAACTTTTATTTTAAAAATCAAATCAAGTACACCTCACAAATCTCCAAAATACCCTTCAAGAAATCTCAACCACTCATTTTTCCCAGATTTAATATGGACCACACATTTCAAATTCATTAAATTAGACAACCAATCAAATTGGGTTTATAAGTTACCTCAATTACCATGGGTTTAAATTCACTCCTTTCCCTATATATATATATATATATATATATATGGCAAGGTATAAAAAATAACCCTCATCTTTTGCTACAATTACATAACCCATTTCAACCAATCACAATTTTCATTTGATTCAAATCATATATAGGGTTTGAGTGTATAAATTTATAAAAAGAACATCAAATAAATCAAAACACTAAAAACTACACATGTGTAGGTGTAGTATTTAATAAAATCTCAAATATATAAAATATACACATGTGTATATTTTTATTTCTACACATGTGTAGTATTTCGAGTATACTTTGTGTATTAAAACTTTTACATTTTTATTTATACGCGTGTGTAATTTTTTATATTTCCTTGTAAAAATACGTTTTTTTTAATTTTGTATAAAAAAATATACATTTTTGTTGTTTTGAAATTTTAAAAAACATTTTTTTTAATTGATGGAAAGAGGAGATAGATGAGAAAGAAATTTGATATTAATAAATTATTATATATATGGGTGATTTTAAATGAAAATATACATTTTTGTAGTTGTAATATTTTAAAAAATATTTTTTTAACAAAAAAATAAAACAATACACATTTGTGGTATTCTGGAAAATCAAATATATAAATTATATATATAAAAAGAGGAGAGATGAGAGAGAAGAGGAGAGAGGAGAGATGAAAGAGAAAAGAAGAGAGAGGAGAGAGAAGATAGAAGAAAGGTGAATATTTTATTAGTAGGTGAATAAAATTAAATATTTATATGGAAGGAGTGTGGGAAAAATACTATAATACCCTTTTTATTTAATTAATTTAAATATAAAATAAGTTTGATCCAAGGGTTGAGATTGGGTTTAAGGGTTTTTTCTTTAAGATCGAGTTTTCATTTGATTCAAATCATATATATATATATATATATATATATATATATATATATATATATATATATATATATATATATATATGGCAAGATATAAAAAATAACCCTCATCTTTTCCTACAATTACATAACCCATTTCAACCAATCATAAACTTACACATAAACATTTCATTAAAATATTAAAAAGGGCATTATAGTCATTTTACCTTTATAAGTTTCCCCTCCCTCTTTTTTAAACATTAATAACTTTTTTATAATATATTATTTTTTTAAAAAAAATTGCACCATTATATTCGTCTCATTTTTTTCTTTAATTACGTTATAGTCTCGACTAATTTTTTTTACTCTTTTTAGATGTCCTATATTTAAATCATTGTAACGAGCTTAAATATAACAAATTTATTTGAAATTTTTTTAAAAATGATAAATTACATTGATGTAATTTACATTTACGTAATTTATCGTGATGTAATTTACATTGACGTAAAATTCGGTTTCGGTTTTTTTCGGTTAATTTGGTTCCGGTTCGGTTTTTTCGGTTAATTCGGTTTCGGTTCGGTTTTTTTTGGCTTTTTGCTCATCCCTAATTTGTAACGAGCCTAAATACAACAAATTAGTTTGATTGTTTTTTGAACAATGATAAATTACATCACTATAATCATCATTGTTAGAGAAAAAAAATCAAAATAATGTGTTATATTACATCATTGTAATTTATCATTGTAATTATCATTGTTCGAGAAGAAATAAAATAATGTATTATATTACATCACTGTAATTTATCATTGTTAGAAAAAAATTCAAAATAATGTGTTATATTTATAATCGTTATATCGATGTTAATAATGGACAATGAGAAAAAAATTAAAAAAAGTAGTCAACATTATAACGAGAATTAAAGAGAAAATTACATCACTGTAAATAATATGTTACGTCACTGTAATATACCATTGTTAGAAAAATTTTCTAATTAATTTGCTATCATTAAGCTCGTTACAATGATGTAAATACATGACATCAAAAAAAATTGTCGAGACTATAACGAAATTAAAGAGAAAAATGAGACGAGTATAATGGTGCAATTTTTTTAAAAAAATAATATAGTATAAAAAAGTTATGAATGTTTAAAAAAATGGGGTAAACTTTACATAAATGACACATGTCTTAAATGCCCTTCATACTAAAGACAAAGGAATTGACACGTGACACGATCCTACACACTTACCTTTTTCAAGTAACCATTGGATGATGGTTAACGGGTTGTAGCAAAAGATGAGGGTTATAAAAAATTTTATATTTAAGTTAATTTAATAAAAAGGGTATAATGGTATTTTTCCACACTCCCTCCAATTAAATATTTAATTTTATTCACCTACTCATTAAATATTTATCTCTTTTCTCTATCCTTTCTCCTCTTTTCTCTCTCATCTCTCCTCTCTCATCTCTTTATATATATAATTTATATATTTGATTTTCCAGAATACTACACATGTGTACTGTTTTATTTTTTGTTTAAAAAAATATTTTTTAAAATATTATAACTACAAAAATATATATTTTCATACAAAAAAAGGTCATATTTTTTTAAAAAATAAAAAATATTTATATTTAAATGTATATTTTATTATACAAAATAAAAAAAAACATATTTTTTACAAGAAAATATAAAAAATTACACATGCGTATAAATAAAAATGTACAAGATTTAATACACAAAGTACACTTTACTCAAAATACTACACATTTGTATATTTTATATATTTAATATTTATAAAATATTACAACTACACGTGTGTAGTTTTTGGTTAATTTTGATGTTTTTTTATAAATTTACACATGTGTAATTTTTTGTTTCATATGTAAAATACACATGTGTAATATTTATTACGGTTGAGAATATGTAATTTTTGTGTTTGTGTGGTGAAATTTTTGTTTGAAACACATGTGTATATTTTTTGTTTTTCTTTAAAAAAATTGCTTTTTTTATAAAAAAATTGCTTTTTTTATAAAAAAATTACTTTTAAAAAAATTACTTTAAAAAAATTACTTTAAAAAAAATTACTTTTTTTATGTAAGATTCTCTCTCCTCTCTCTTCTTTCTCTCTCTATCAGATTTTCTCTCCTCTCTAATCTCTCCTCTCTTTATCAGATTCTCTCTCCTCTCTCATCTTTTCTCTCTCCTCTCTCATCACAAAAGTCATTTATACCCCTTAAAGTCAAAAACCCCATTAAAATATTCAACTTTAATTATAGACCACATGTTTTTTCTGTTTAATTAATTAAAAATTAAAATAAGTTTGATCTAACGGTTTAGAGAGGGTTTAAGGGTTTTCTCTTTTAGATCGGGTTTCCAAAGGATTCAAACCCTATATATATATATATATATATATATATATATATATATATATATATGGGATGGTTTCTTTGTTAAACCTTCCTTATTGCGATAACCCCTTAACCCTGGCATTTTTTGCGTTTTTTGCCCGAATCTTTGGTTTTTTTCATGGTTTTTTATTATACATAAATAGGAGGGGTTTCTTTTTTGTGTTTTTGCTAATTCATTACCGTTTAGAAATTATTTACAAGTGTAAGTAAAAACACAACCATGAAAAAAACAAAGATTCGGACAAAAAACGCAAAAAATGCCAGGATTAAGGGGTTATCGCAATAAAAAAGGGTTAACATTTGATCATTTCCCATAAAAGAAACTCACATTATCTTGTCTTGTGCTTTTTGTTAAAGTGTTCATACACGTGTTATCGTTAAGAAACAATGTAATAATAATAACAAAGATTGACATAATATTACCAATGGTATTACAAAAGATGGGCTGCTGCCCTTCTGGTGTATTTAATTTTCTAAAAAAGTGTAGCAAACTTAAAAGGAGGTATACTAGCCATGGTCTTTTTAGCGTAAAAAGTTTGGGCTTCAACCAATGCTGATAGGCATCTGATAAAAACATCAGTTTCATGACTGTGATCTTATCCATAAGAATCAATAGTTTAATATGATGATAAATGTTAAGATTAAGTAATCCGATTTCTCCTTGGCTGCAAACTCAATCACATAATAGTTTAGACATAAAATTCACCAAAAAAAACATTTTTTTTTACTTTTTAGTTAAAGCAAACCTACAACACTCATGAAAAGTAGATTGTGCTATATTTTAACTGTTACCATTGCGAGTATTTGGGATTGCAAATTAAGTTCTCTAGTGGCACCTGACTCAGCAACATTGTATAGAAAAAATGAACATGTTAATTAACAAAACACGAGCCTTTCCTTTACTTCTAATTAAAATAATTTAAGGTAATTAAATGCTCCCTTCACCCATTTTTTATCCAAAATTTCTTTTTGGATTGTAATTATGTTATGTGTGATATTATCAAAGGATAAAAACAAGGTGTAAATTCAAAGCCATGCTTCTAGATTGTAATCATGTTTGCAGCCATGCATCTTGAGTCTTGAATATTTGTAATGGCTCTGAGCGCAACTGCATTGGAATGAGTCCTTTGATCTCCTTAAACATCAATTGTCTTTACACGTAAATCTAGCAAATGCTTGCCATATATCATTATAAAGTCCAACATCCTTGATTGCCAGAAACATATATTTCAACAACATGGATTTTTAGATTCTTTTCATCCTTAGTACACAACATTATGAACTAACATCTACAACAAGAAAACATCCAAAATTCAAACAATGATAATCCTTGTATATTTACAACCCAAAGTAAATAAATAATAACTTATTCAGCCCCATTAGGGTCATCAAGATCAAATGTGTTTGGTTCGTAGTTGTAAATATCACCAACTATACATCAATCAAGGTATAAACTACCCATATTATGAACATTTTGTAAGGTTTACGCAGGCCTTAGGGCAGTTTAGGGCAGCCGGCCCTAAGCTCGGTTTGTTTCGTTGTTTGACCTAATTGTAATCTCTATAAATATCCGTATCATGTAATTGTAATCTTTGTACTGAGCTTAATAATAAAATACCTAGTTGTAGCCTGTGGATGTAGGTCACTCTGACCGAACCACGTTAAACCTCTCGTGTCGTTTAATTTGCTTTCTCTTGTGTGTGTGTGTTAGTGTGTGTGAGATAACCCCAACAACTGGTACAGAGCTTCGGTTCTCAGTTTCACCACTAACCACCGCCGCTGCCGCTGTCGCCGGAATCGTCGCCGCCGTCGGATTCTGGCCACCATCGCCGGAACTGTTCAGTCGTCGCTATGAAATCAACTCACAGCCAAACAATGGATATTAAATACGCTCAACAACGATCCAACTAACACCCGGCTCATCATAGAGAATGAGTTGTATGCATTGCTGTAACACTCACCTGTATACTGAAACCACTGCATCCACAATACAGTTTATCTCCAATCATATCAACAAATTTAACTGATTGTTTGAAATTAATATGCTTGGTGACACCTAACCACCCAATAACCTAGAGAGTATAAAATTCAGTCACCAGTTTCATATCTCAAATTTGTTTATTATGCGTGAATATGGGCAACAAATTTATAATTTATTTTAGTTATAAAGATATAACCTTAACTCCTGCAGCATGAGAGAAAAAATACGCAGAATTTGCATCTGCTGTGAGCCCATAGACTGATTCTTTAACATCATGAACTTGAATACTATGAATCTCTTCGGGTTTGATTTTCCAAACCTAATGATGAAGCAAATATATAAAGTTAGAATAAAGTTACATTAATCTATAAAACATAAATTTATTAAAAAGATGACATACTCGTATAGCTTTATCCAATGAACCACTATAAAGTTTATCACGTGCAGGTGGAATATAGAGGCATAAGACAGCCTTCAAATGCTCACGGACCTCCTGAATTTACCGCAAAAATCTCTTACCAGCTGCCCTAACCTGCAACAAACATTAATGGAATGTATTTATAATCATGATGCACAACATATGTTATATAAAAAAATAAAATAAATGAACACATAAAGAATCAGTCCTGATCGGAGCTCTATGCTCAATAGTCCATTTACAAGAGCCACCAGAACACATAATCAAGCTTAATCCTAACTTAATTGATGTATCAACAGATGAGAATCACCACCACATAGATATGAATCATTGAATAACATGATCTAAAAGTACAAATTACTGAATACAATCGGATTGGAATACAAAAAGATCAAGTTTTGATGTTTAACACTTAACAGATTAGGAAACCCTAAGTTGTTTCTTCATCAGATCGAAATTACAATCAAGCTCAAAGAATTTACCTGATTACGTGGTGATGCAAACTAAAAATCAAGATAATCGGAATCAAACAAAGATCAAAAGTTTGTTTATAACAGCATGATAACACTCCTTCGATATAGAATTGGGAATAGATTACGACGTTGTTGCTGGTTATTATAATGATAATTGAATAGAGAAGTTCTAGCACTGGTGGTGCGATTGATGATTTGTGATGTATGGAGCAATTGATGAGTTGTGAGCGTGTTGGTGGTGGTGCGTGGTGATGGTGACGGTGACAGTGGGTTTGGTGTAGAGTCGTACTGCTGGTGGTGGTGGTCTAGAAATGAGGAAATTTGGTGATTTTGTATGCAGCCTGAAAACCGCAGAAAGGTTTTAAAATTGATGGAGCGTACATGAGAGAAGATTAAGCTGATGTAAACTACCTTAAACTGCCTGAAAACCACCAAAGACCAATTTAAACGGTGAGGAGCTTTGTTGTTGATGATGAGTGGTACTGCCAACCATGGTTGGGGTTTTGATTAAAAAATCAAGGCACAAACTTGTACTACGAATAAAAGGGAGTGAATTTTGGTTGATTCAAAAACTGAATCTATAATTTGTCGATGCAACTCGCACAAACGCCGATTTCATATATGAGAACCCTAGAAAGGAGAAGGACAAGCAGAGGTGAAAGGGAGGAGATACAGAGAGACTTGAAATCTTAACTAATCAATGAGGCAATTCATCAAATATTTAGAGGTTGAATTCATACATAACTAAATTAACAAAAATCAAACACAACAAAATTAAGTAGCAACACCACTTCTGGAAATTCAATCACAAAAGACATGTAAAAATCAAGCAAATCTTTCAAAATTCGGTCACAAAATACATACAAACACAAAAATCCATACCTTAAATGACAACAGAGGGCTGTTGATGATCTTGTTAACTTCGGAATGATGAAAGGCTTCGGCGGTGCTAAACGTGGACTGTAGATGAGTATAGGGGTTGCCTGAGGTATGCAATGTTGGCTGGGAAGAGGAGATCGAAGGAGTGCTGCTGAAGGAGGGCTGTGGTGACGCAATTAGTCGATGGCCGCTTGATGTGCAGGTGATGGAGATCGATTGAGCATGACGAAATTAGGGATTTCAAGTTTTCCCTTTTTCTTTTTTTTTTTACCAATTTAAAGTTAATTTTAAGATGGAGGGAATTTTAAGAACCAATTTTAGCATGGAGGGAAAGTTTTTACTAAAAGCTTCGAAATTTTTATGGAAGAAAAATTAATAAATCTAGTGACACAAAATAAAAGCAACAAAAACGTATCCTGAGAAATTATGGCATAATTAAAAGCCACTAAAAGAATTATTTGAATGCCTAAATTGGAGATGCCACAAAAATTATTAGGTGATCAAATATGGCACATACAAAGTGCCACTAAATATATATTAGTGGCATAAAATTTAAATATCATTAAAACCGTATGTCACTAAATGTCATTTTATTTGTACGTCACAATATATATATAGAAATTTAATCTTATGAAAACCTAATCTTAGAGAGAAAACTTTTAAACCCTATGTGAGCCATTAGTTTGGAATCTTAAAAATAAATGTGGTCCAAATTAAACCTGAATAAAAAATTGAGTTTGAATAAACAAATCATTTTTAATGTAGGTTAATGTGGATCATATATTTTTTACAAGATTCCAAATCAATGGCTCACATAGAGTTTAAGGGTTTTCTTTCTAAAATTGTATTTTCATAGGATTCAATCCCTACATAGATATATATAGCGCATTGATCCTTTGTTAACCCACCTTTTTGTTACACATACGTTATTATAACAAATTTACTAGCTAGTAAATGATATGAGAATAAAAACGTTTTTTTTTGAAAATTTTTTAAAGGTTTGTAACATTATTTGACACATTTTTATAAAAATATTAAAAAAAAACGCCAAGAAAATATTTTAAAAACCCACGTAAAACTGTTTTACGTGGGTTTATAAAATATTTTTTTTAAAAATATTTTGTCAGTGCTTTTTTTATTTTTTATAAAAATGTGTCAAATAATGTTACAAACCTGTAAAAAAATTCAATAAAAAAACATTTTTTTACATAAATTTTTTCATGGTTTTCTCATTGAGAATGGGTTTTTATTTTATCTTTCTCCTATATGTATATATAAGATAAAAATTCATAGCAAAGCCATGCACAAACACAAGTTCAACGTTTGCTCAAACTCTTGATAATGTTAATAGCACAAAGGTTTGTGCGCTTGTAGAGTTTCCATTTTTATAAAATAGAAATCCATGATCAAACACATACACAAACATACCTTAAACATTATAATGTTAAACTAAAAACCTAAGCTAAAGAATTAAGAATGATATATATTCTTATGTCAAGGCTTCTTGATGATCTCAGCTTCGTACAATTTTACAAGTAACTATGCATACAAATGCATAAACCTAAACTTGTTAAGTTCTTACTTGACCTAACGTATTTACAATGAGGAATTGTTTCACATTCAAAGTAATGTTGATCTTTATCGCAGGTACCCTAGTTTAACTTGGGTGAATTAATAAATCCCCTCAATTTAACTTAAATAAAACTAAAACGTAAAGTCAACGATATGCCAAATAAGATCTATTTTTGACATCATTAGGTTATTCCACGAATCACACTAATGTTTCATACTTTTATAGGGCCCGAGAAGGACACTCAACCATAAACTCACGAATACATGGAACATTCCGATCACTACTCAAAGTGAGTTTTCTTAACCACCTTTCATTTAAATGTTTATAATCTTCGGGATTAAATACTTGTTATCTTACTTATCGATTCATGTTTATTTAAATGATACTTATTTGGATGTTTATTGCTTGAATACTTGTTTTAGAGTCTCCATTTATATATATATATATATATATATATATATATATAGGAAAGGGATCATATAATAACCCTCATTAATTGCGGTAACGCATTAACCCTGGCAAAAAACGCTCAAATCGCAAAAAAAAAATTTCATGGTTTTTTTTATATAAAAATAAGGGGGGCTCATTTTTTAAGCGTTCGCTAATTCACAAGCGTTAAAAAGTTAAACGAAATGTAAGTTTGCGTTACACTGCGACACTTAAATAACTGTTCGCAGTGTAACGCAAACTTACATTTCGTTTAACTTTTTAACGCTTGTGAATTAGCGAACGCTTAAAAAAGGAGCCCCCCCTATTTTTGCATAAAAAAAACCATGAATTTTTTTTTTTTGCGATTTGAGCGTTTTTTGCCAGGGTTAATGGGTTACCGCAATTAAAGTGGGTTAACAACGAATCCTTACCCTATATATATATATATATATATATATATATATAGACACACACCACACACATGAATTTATGTATTATTATATCGGTAATTCTACAACTATTTAACCCAATTGACGGGACGTGGATTAATATAGATAGTGACATTCATTCCAAGAATTTGGTCACGCCAAATTGTTCCTAAGTGACTGGCCTAAATTGAATGTATATTTCCATTCACCATATGTTTTGATTGATTCTTGACATTATCGGGTGAAAATTCATAGGCTTGGTTGTGGACTCATGATTAAATAACCATTCACTTGTGCTAATATTAATTTAAACATTACATGGATAATTTAATCAATACATTCCTTAAACATTTATTAAGTCATAAACCTACAAACTCACCAACTAATTTAGTTGATTTTATTAAACTTGTATTTTAGGAAACAACTAAGCTTGGATCATGTATGCCCTTTTTGTAATACAATTAAAGATTTGGATAACATTTTTATATAGTTATACAGTATGAAGAATCTTAATTTCTATGTTGCTTTTGTACAAAAAAGTGGTCATTAGATACTAAATTATTGATGATTGATATTTCAGTCTCAGATATATAGTATCTAGAACTAAGTTATGAGTTCTTATTTTATTAGGGTCTAATTTATGTTTGGTAAATTCTATTGACTGATAATCAGTCCCTAATATCTTGACACTTATTTGCGACTGTAGTCTAGTTGCCAATTTGTTTGTGACAGCGTTTTTTGGAAGTAAAACTATTAGCTACTGAATTTCACTCACAAATATGTATCCTTTTGTGACAATTGCATTTGAGAATTACGTTATCAATGACGTGAGCACATTTGGTCATGCTTAAAATCCACGTTAATTTAGCTATTATGATTATTACAGATTGATAGTATGCGAGAAACTGTGAACATAGACGAAAACCGTGCGTGAAACGGAGTTACGGATTGTCCGGAATCGCAAAACGAAGAAAAATACAAAAATTTGAGAAAAATGGTGTTAGGCGGTACACCTAGCGTGAGACCTTCATGCTAGGTGGTACGCCTGGAGTCCACAAAAAAATCTGGAACCCCCCCATCTCGCGCGCTACGCCCCGGGCCAAACGGCCACGCGGGGCGGTGCGCCTGGCTTGTATTGAGGCGACAGATCAGATTAGTATGATAACATGGCTATTAAACCTATTCTAATGTCACATTATGATGTTTCATTATATTTGGGTAATCAATAACAAGGATTTATCGTTCCTAAGCCATAAATTCATCTAGAAACTGTTTTTGCATCATAATCAACAAGATTAACTATTTGGTTAATCTGAGATTATTCTGATTGATCAAACGTGTCATCAACTTTTAATTAGAACCTGAATCAGTATAGGTTTCTACATTATCATACATTGTATGATATGACGCTAAAATAATTAATTAAAAACCTATTAATGGTTTGATGACTTTCAAGGCAATGTCTTTGACATTGGACGTTCAGAAAGATCTAATCAGTAAGTTAAACCATAAATAACTAATTTAACATAAATAAATGCAGAATCATCCTATTATTATTATTATCAGTTTGTGTGATATTCTGCTACTAGTGAGATATCTGGTGAGTTTCGTACAACCCCTTTTCTTTTTAATGTTTTATAAACACCGGGGTATTACTGTGGAACTTTCTGGAACATATGATATGTGTAACTGTTATCTATGTGATTTCATGTGATTTGTTGAGAACTTGTGAATTTCATGGGATTTTGCCTGTAGAACAGAACCCTATCGCTGAACTTGAAAGTCCTCATTTCTGAACTGTATCTAGTGAACCCATGTGGGGCCGAACAGAAAACAATGATAGTACTATCGGCTGACAACCCATTTACCGGGAGCTTGCAACTCCCCTTGGTGTAAATGTTTGTTATCTGTTTCCAGAACTTCTTAATGTAGAGATAGAAATTAAGACAATGAGGCACTAAGATATGTACCGACGGGTAGTATCTTTATATAACGAGAACGGAGTAGTCCAAAAGGAACTAGATACGAGTCCCATGGTTATCTTGAACTGAACATTTTGAGAACTTACATATCATATCATATTGTGGAACTTGAACTTTACGATCTCACCAGCTTTGTGCTGACTTTTCAAACTTAAACGTTTTTGCAGGAAGACAGTGACCAATGGTGAGGATGCACTTTAAGCACTTGTAATTAAATAAATTAAATTGTGTAATAAACTATAGTTGTAAATTGTAATGTTGGTTGTAACAACGATCCTTATAATGTATTTACTATAAGTTAATCTGTGTGTTGTGATACCGGATCAAGTAAGTCACACCTCATCTCTGAGAGATCACCACTATGCTCCCGCAACTTTCTCAAAACGACGAATGACATCATCTCAGGTGACGAGAGGTGGGGGTGTGACAGGGTGGTATCAAAGCCAAATGTTATAGAATTTAGGTGGACTTAGAGACCTAGACTATAACCATAGGCTCGTATAGTGACACAGAGAGCACCGAACGTAACTAATGAACAAAACTTGTTTTGAATTAAGCCACGATAATCAGGTGGTACGAATTCCAGTTATGAGTGGCCATCATAACTGAAATGTGCAGCACGTGTGCATTCTAGTCTAATTTAATCCAAGCAGAACAATAATAACTATAAGGACGAATAGTTGCTTTGAGATAGGAAGAGATGTCATATCATGTTTATGTTGAATATTATTATTCAATATTTATCTCATGGTACTGATTTAAAGTTTTTGTGTATACAGCGATGGCCAATCCTGGAGAGAGATATATCTACCAGCGATTCCCATATGTTATCTTAGATGATACTCCCAGTTCGAGTTCTGGGTCAGACTCGGACCCATCTGAGGCTTCGTCCGCAGCATCTCAGGCGGTACATGTAGTGCCTCACACACCATCACCACCGGTACAAGTTACTCCACCACCACCAGCAGCAGCACCATCAGGATCGCATGGACATTCTCAGCCTCATGCTGAGAATGCATCAGCTGATAGACGACAGAGCTCGTCACCACAGAGAATCCCAGTTTGGGTTGGCTTGAGACAGATGCGGGGTTAGGCCCGCAAGACCACTGGATTGCCTCCCAGGAACCAGCTGGCACCGAGAGAAGAGCCTCCGGTGATACACGAGGTGGGAGAATCATCTCACCAAGCAGAGATTAGAGCTCAGTTATTGAGGTTTCCCAAGATCTGAAAGGTGTGCGGCAGGAGTTACAGCAGCAGCATGCCACTATTGAGGACACCCATACGACATTACTGGAGATTCTTACTTCTCATCTGACCCTTATGGATCAGGTAAACACATTAGACACAGATACACGAGCATGGAGGGTTACGGTAGAGGAGCGTCTGCGAAGGACTTGGAGGCAGATGATCATTGTTGCGTTCTGGCATCAGGTTGAGGTGCTGAGAGCAGGGGTAGTGAGGGTGAGAGAGTTCTTGGATTGGTTCGGGATGGTTAGTTTTGAGACCATGATGATTGTGTTGGCTGTAGTCATGGCAGCCGTAGCCATGATGTTTTCATGCTTATCGTATTTCTTACGATAAGTATGTCCAGGCGGTTCTTTTGGGAGATCCATTGTGAATATCATCGAGTATATGCGGATAGATTGTTGGTATGTGATGTAGCGGGAATGTTTTGGTTGTGAAATAGATCCTCGGTACTTAGTGGTCGTATGGTTTTTCTGGCAGTTCTTGTATTAAAACTTTATGGTTGTACAAAACTTATATTATAGTAATAAAATGGTTGTTTGTGTGTGATGTGTGAAATAAGTATCAATAACAAACTTGTATGAGAACTATGAGAACATATATGTTGCCTGTATGGCAATGTATCGTAGAAACTATGTGAACTATGAGAACATTTTTGTGTGAGAACATATATGTTGCCTGTATGGCAATGTATCGTAGAACTATGAGAACATTTTTGTGTGAGAACATATCCGTTGCATGTATGGCAATGTATCGTGAAACTATGAGAACTATGAGAACATTTTTGTGTGAGAACATATTTGTTGCCTGTATGGCAATGTATCGTAGAACTATGAGAACATGTTTGTGTGAGAACATATATGTTGCCTATATGGCAATGTATCGAAGTACTATGAGAACTATGAGAACATGTTTGTGTGAGAACATATCTATTGCATGTATGGCAATGTATTATAGAACTATGAGAACATTTTGTGTGAGAACATATCTGTTGCCTGTAAGGCAATGTATCGTAGAACTATGAGAACTATGAGAACATTTTTTTACGAGAACATATATGTTGTCTGTATGGAAATGTATCGTAGAACTATGAGAACATTTTTGTGTGAGAACTTATCAGTGTCCTGTATAATAACAAATCTATATTACAATGTTGTGAGCTGTGTAATATTCTAACCTGTTTTTGAAATAACAGGACTGAGTATAACTACAAACCTTTGTATGATTTCTGTGTACTGAGAACATGTCTGAACTATATCAATGTAGTTATACTATATTTCCTATAATCACATTTCAACATGAATTTTCAGTATGACTGAATATGGTTGAATTTATGTGATCAAACGGGTTATATCTTTAATGTTCTTGAACTGAACTGAGTTTGTCTGCATGTGAGCAGAATAATGGCTCCTAAAAGAGGCCGACCAGCTAAGAAAGCTACCAAGAATGTTACCAACCCTGAGCTAAATCAAGTCCCACATGTGAATGTAGAACTTAATCCGGATCCACAGATGAATCTGGAAACAAATGTGGTTCCACCTGATGCGAGCGGTCAGTATACTAAAAACAAGACTAAATTCAATCTATTTAACCTAAGCTAAAGACACCAAATCTAATCCTAGACCTATACTTAACCTAAAAACCTAGTAATAATCGGAAAACCTAAACTAGATGTTGGACTAAAAGAACCAATGAGCCTGATCAGAAAAATCTCTAAGTCTCACAGCACTTATAACGACTGAAGAAGAACACAACAGCTGACATTCAATGTACTGAAGACACAAGATCTGAAGTGATATACAACAGCTGAAGTGCAATTCATCAGATGTTGTAATGTGTAGTTTAGTCTTCAGTAGTTTTCTTTCAGTTCTTGTAAAAGTCTGATGAGTAGTTTACTCATCAGATGTTTTAGTCTTTTTACTTCAGTAGTTTTAATACTTCAGTAGTTGTAAGAGAATGTCTTCAGATGTTGTAGACATTCTCAGTAGTTTAGTTATTTTTCAGTTGTTTTGTTTTGTCTGTTAGGTGTCAACATCATGTGACATCATCAGACGTCACTGTCTCTATATAAGGGCAGTTGACATGTTTGTAATGGTAACGAAGTTAATGAATTGAATGAAATATTCCTTTGCAGAAACCTTCTCTCTCTATAACAAATTTGAGTTTACTGTTTGATTAACTTTGTTCTTATGATGATTATGCTAATTCTGTGTTGAATTCCGCTGCTATACTTTAATATTGAATCAATTAAGAACATCTGATCCTACAATTGGTATCAGAGCAGGTTAATCATTGATCGATTAAACAATTGATCTCTGAAACTGCTCAAATCTGTTCTCTAATTGATCGAATTAGCTGATTAAGTAAGAATTTGTTATAGATTGAAGTTTTCTGTTAACTTCTGTTGATTTGCCCTTCAATATTAATTTGTTTTGAATCAATTGATCGAAATTTGCATTAGCTTGTGTCTAATTGCTTGAATCTGTGATCATGACGACTCCAAACAATGATCCGCACAATACAGGCTCCGCAACCAAGCCTCCGATGCTTGTGCGGAGTGAGTACAACATTTGGCAACGTAGAATGCTACATCACCTGTCGATTAACAGCGCAGGATGTTGGAAATCTGTAGTGCATGGTCCGTATAAACCCATGATCACTGATCCTGAAACTAAACTAATGATTCCGAAACCTTCGGATATGTATTCGGATGAGGATATTAAATTGTTTGAAATTGATGCTAAAGCTCATGGTATTCTGGCCATGGCCTTGCCGAATGAGATTTATTCTGGCTTGATGCATCATGATACTGCTCATGATCTCTGGGTTGCACTGAAAGAACAATTTGGTGGAACCGATGAGGTTTTAGCAAACACAAGAGAAATTCTCGCCCAACAGTATGAGACGTTCTCTCATAGGAAGGGTGAATCATTGACTCAACAATTTGAGCGTTTCTCATGTTTAATTTCTGAGTTGAAAATTGTTAAGCAAGAATATACTAATAGCCAGATGAATAACAGATTTCTCAGATCACTGCCTGAGAGATGGGATACTTATACTATTATCCTACGCTCCAGTGCAACTCTAGAACATCTATCTCTCACCCAACTTCATGGGAAACTCTTAACATTTGATAGAGAGGTAGAACAAAAGAGAAAACTGTCTTCATCTGGAAAACTTGCTGATGATTTTGTTCCTGGTAACACTGCTTTGATAGGTCAGGAGTCAGAGTTTAATGGGTCTGAATGTTCTTATGATGAACATATTGATTTTTCTACTAACAATTCTGAACATGCTTTTGTGGGAGTTGATGGTAATGCAGGAAATTATGGTGATAACTTGTGTTTTGTGATGGATGATTTGAAAGGAATCCCAGATGATGATCTAGAGGAGATGGACATTTTGAGTCAAATGGCACTGATCAATATCAGATCACAAAAGTTTTATAAAAGAACAGGAAGAAAGTTCCCTGGATTATCTGGCAAAACCAAGGTTGGATTTGACAAAGGGAAGCTGAGGTTCCACAAGTGTCATAGGCTTGGTCACTTTGCTAGGGAGTGCAAATCTACTGGTTCTAACCCTGCTGCACCCTTTGTGACTTTTCCAAACAACAACCCATCAAGCAAAGGACCACAATCTTCTGGCACTAGTCAACAACAATTCTATCCAGCTCACTTTGTTCAACAAAATCCTAGGCCATATCCATATCCTTGTTTCTACATGCCTCAACCTACACACACTCCAGCATTAATTCCTTCACAATCACCTGCTCTTCCTGATACCAGCAAATCTCAAACCAATCAACAGTCTCAACACCAACAGCATCAAAGTTTCTTTACTCCTGGAGTAGTTGATTGGAGTAGCCTACCTGATGATTTATCTGACTTTAACATGCAGCCTTACTCTGAAAATGGTCCACATGGTGGAGACAATCCTTTTGGAAATCTTGCATTGATGGCTATTGACTCAACTGACAACTCTTGTCAATCTTCTTCAACATCACAGGTATCCTCTGAATCCAAAGCTAAGTTGTGTTCAGAGTCTTGTGTTTCAGCATTTGCTTCCATTAGAGAAATCAATGTTGAGTTAATCAATGAGAAGTTGGCTTTAGAAAAGGTCATGACAAAGAATAAAACTGAATTTGAGAAAGTTTTGAATAAAAAAAGAGTCTGAAATTTACAAACTCAAGTGTCAATTGTCTGATGAAAAGGCTAGGGTGGAAGTCATGCTTGTAAAACATAATGATTTGAAACAAACACTTGCAGCAACCCAAGTCGAATGTGCAAGATGGGTTGAATCTTGCAAGGGGTTTGAGTTGTTGTTAAACAAGCAAACAACATCAAATGTGAAGTTTGGTATTGGATACAATCACACTGCTCCTCCAACTGATTATACACCAAAAAATCTTAACTGTGAGTCTGAAGGAGACAGTGTATACCAATCCACCAAATCTTCAGAAAAGTCTGACGCTGAAGAATCATTTGAAAGTGATTCAAGTGCCTGCAAATCTGAGTCTGAAACTATTGACATTGAAACTTATTCTTATTCTCTTGGATGTACAAATGTTATCCAGGATGAAACATGTCAGGATAGTGTTTTAATTGAGATTAACCCTGATGAAAAGGTTTCAAATGAACTAAATTTAAAACTGGTTAAGTCAGATGGGCATGGCACTGGAGAGAAAGATGCACGGCTTCTGATAAGTCAGAATCACTCTTCAGTAGTTGTAGAAAAAGCTGATGCCACAACTACTGATAAGTGGAAAAGGATTGACAGACAAGTGCTGAAGAATACCTCTTCAGAGGTTGTCAGCACATCAGCTGTTATCAATTTGTCTACAAATACTGATGTTCCAAATATGCTGAAGAACAAAAACTCAGTATCTAAGTCATCAGTACTTGTAGATAATCACAAGGGAAAGCAAAAGAGGGTGCCTTGTGATATTTGTAGGCTGTTTAATCATTCAACTGATGAATGCTGGTACAGAAAAGGTTCTAAATTCAACAAAATCAAGAATAAAAACAAGAACATACTCAAAATGAAAAATGAATTTAGTTCAAAATTTGTACCTGAATCATCAGTTGTTTCACAATCTGGAAAATCCTTACAAGGAAATACCTCCAGTAAATCCAAGAAAGGAAAAGGGATTGTTCCAGATTCAGGGAAACAACACTTGACAGCATCTCATTTGATTAAAAACACTAAAATGATCAAACACAAAAATAAAAAATCAAGTTCTGATGTGTCTAATGAAATCAAAATTTTAACTCAAAATCATAATCAACTGATGCTAATGATGCAACAACTGATAGTAAAAGTCAATCTGGCAGAGGCATCTGTTGATTCATTTCATAAAAAGAAATCAAAATCAAAAGTCAAAGCAAAATCTTCTGATAAGAATGCTTCAAGTGTTGCTTCAACTGACAATGTTACTTTTGTTTCATCATGTGTTAACAGACCCAAAACCAAAATGGTTTGGGTCCAAAAGTCTAACTAAGTGTGTTGTTGTATGCAGGGTCCTTCAGCATGCCAAAATAGCATCTGGTATGTTGACAGTGGAGGATCCATGCATATGACTGGGAGCAGATCTCTCCTTCAAAATTATTTTACTGGAAGGAAGGGATTTGTATCCTTTGGAAATGATGCTAAGGGTTACATTATAGGTAAAGGTGTGGTAACAAATGGTGAGATTAGGTTTGATGATGTGAATCATGTTGAGAATCTTAAGTATAATCTTCTGAGTGTTAGTCAAATGTGTGATAAGGGTCATGTTTCTCTGTTCACTAAGCAAGATTGTAGGATTTTATCTTCTGATGTGATGCCTTTGATTGGCAAAGTCTTAGATGAGTATACACTCCTTAAGGCTAACAGAGTGGGAAAGGTATATGCCTTTGATTTATCTAAGAAAATCTCTGTCAAGGGTCATCCTTGTTTATTTTCTAAGGCCTCTTTCAAGGAGTTCAATCTGTGGCATAGAAGATTAGGTCATGTGAACATCAAAAACATGAATCAATTGGTGAAGCATGGATTGGTTAGAGGTCTTCCTTTAAAGGATTTTAGTTGTGATGAGAATTGCACTGCATGCTTGAAAGGAAAGCAACACAAAGTCTCTTTTCCTCCAATTGGAGATTCCAAATCCACTGGTTGCCTGCAACTACTGCACATGGATTTGTTTGGTCCTGTGGAGATAATGTCTATGACAAAGAAGAAGTATTGTCTAGTTATTGTTGATGACTATTCAAAATTTGTCTGGACTTTCTTCTTACACTCAAAAGGTGAGGTTGCCAAGGCTATTATGAATTTTGTGTTGTTTGCTGAAAAACAATATTCTATTCCTATCAAGTGTGTTAGGAGTGATAATGGCACTGAATTCAGAAATCACCTTCTGGATGAATTTTATCTGTCAAAGGGAATTCAGAGACAGTACAGTATTCCCAGGACTCCTGAACAAAATGGAGTTGTAGAAAGGAAAAATAGAACCTTGATTGAAGCTGCCAGGACAATGTTTGCTGACTCTGGTCTGCCTTTGACCTTCTGGGCAGAAGCCATTAACACAGCTTGCTATGTGCAAAACAGGGTTCTAGTCAATCAAAGATGGTTGAAAACTCCATATGAAATACTTCACAATCTAACTCCTTTGATTTCCTTCTTCAGAGCTTTTGGGTGTCCATGTTATATCCTTAACACCAAAGATCAACTCACAAAGTTTGATTCCAAAGTTGATGCAGGATATTTTGTTGGATATTCTTCAACTTGCAAAGCTTATAGAGTGTTCAATTGTCGAACAAAGATTGTTGAAGAAACTCTTCATGTTAAATTCAATGAATGTCCCAAAGATCCCATTCCTCAAAATCCTGCTGAAATGTTTGATCTTAACATCTTGCAACATGAATTTCATGTTGAGCCTAATGTTGAAGCACATGAAGTACTGACTGCAGATCTACCACAAGCTTCTACAGAAACCACACAAGGAAGTCCTGATGATGAAGATGAAAGTACTCATCTGTTCAGATTTAGTGATCATCTGCCACTATCTGCTAAATCTAATGCTCCTCCTGCTCCAGTTGCTGCTCCAAATACAAATGCTGATGAGATTCTGGCATCTTCTAAATCCTTTGAAATTCCTGCTGCTGTATTTCCTGAATCTTCTTCAACTGCAGCATCTGTTCCTCCAGCAAATACTTGCACTGATCTTATTCCATATCAAGAACTGAAGGATCATCCATTATCTCAAGTTCTTGGTGATATTTCTGCTGGTGTTTCCACAAGAAGTCAATTATCCAACTTTTGTCTTTATGCTCTATTTGTAAGTCAACAGGAGCCAACGAACTATCACATAGCACTTAGAGACATTGGCTGGGTGGAGGCAATGCAGTTGGAGTTGTTGCAGTTCAAGAAACAACAAGTTTGGGAGCTGGTTTCTCTACCTCCAGGTAAGTGTGCAATAGGCACAAAATGGGTGTTTAGGAATAAAACAGATGAAAATGGTCAAATCATTAAAAACAAAGCTAGACTGGTTGTACAGGGGTTTTCTCAGGAAGAAGGTATTGATTATGATGAAACTTTTGCCCCTGTAGCCAGACTAGAAGCAATTAGGTTGTTCTTAGCATATGCTGCCTTACATAAACTTAAAGTTTTTCAAATGGATGTCAAAAGTGCTTTCTTATATGGTAAAATAAAAGAGGAAGTGTATGTGTGTCAACCTCCAGGTTTTGAGGACAATAAACATCCTGATTGGGTGTACAAGCTTGATAAAGCTCTTTATGGGCTGAAACAAGCACCTAGAGCCTGGTATGACACTTTATCCACTTTTTTACTCAAAAATAATTTCACTAGAGGCTCCATTGATAAAACTTTATTCATAAAGAATGTAGGACAGCATAAGCTACTTGTTCAAATTTATGTTGATGACATTATATTTGCTTCATCTGATCTAAAGTTGTGTGATGCTTTCACTGAGCTTATGACCAAAAATTTTGAAATGAGTGCCATGGGGGAACTACAGTTTTTCTTGGGTCTTCAAATTAAACAAAAACCTGATGGAATTTTCATTCACCAATCAAAATACTCAAAAGAGCTGTTAAAGAAATTTGATTTGCAAAACTGTAAACCATGTTCTAACCCCATGAGCAGCACCACACAACTTGATGCTGATCTGAAAGGTACTTCAGTGGATGAAACTCTTTATAGATGTATGATTGGCTCTTTGATGTATCTAACTGCATCAAGGCCAGACATTATGTTTGCCACATGTGTTTGTGCTAGATTTCAGGCTGCACCCAAAGAATCTCATTTGATTGCTGTAAAAAGAATTTTCAGATACCTGCAGGGTTCTCAATCCCTGGGCATATGGTACTCCACTGGACATTCCTGCAAGCTGGTTGCTTTTTCAGATAGTGACTATGCAGGATGCAAACTCTCAAGAAAATCTACTTCTGGTGGGTGTCAGTTTCTAGGAAATTGCCTGGTTTCTTGGCAAAGTAAGAAACAAACCTCTGTAGCCACCTCCACTGCTGAAGCTGAGTACATTGCTGCTGCAAGTTGTACTTCACAAATTCTGTGGCTTCAGAATCAACTCTTGGATTATGGCATCAAAGAACTGAAGACACCATTGTTAATGGATAGTGCTTCAGCTCTTTGTATTGTCAAGAATCCAGTTCAGCACTCTAGGACTAAACACATTGAGATCAGACATCACTTTATAAGAGATTGTTTTGAAAAAGATCTGATTGATCCCAAATTTGTTCCTAGTGCTGATGAGCTTGCAGACATCTTTACTAAGCCTTTAGACACCTCAACTTTTCAAAATTTAGTTCTAAGGCTTGGTATGCTGCAACTTGAATAGGTTGGTTTTGTTTATTAACTAAACTTTAAATTTCTTTTCAAAAACCCAAAAATATTTTAAATTGTTCTTTTCAAATAAATTTTTTTTCTTGACACTTTTTGATATTTTCAGTATATACTGATACATATCAAAAGTACTGATTCAAGGAAAGAAATGACCTTTTCTAATACTCTAAGTTACAAGTACTGATGAGTATTGATTCACTAAGTACTGAAGGTCAAACAATTGTTTACAAGTTCTGATGAACAAATTGTTTACAAGTTCTGATGAACAACTTGTTTACAAGTGCTGATGCACACATTGTTTACAAGTTCTGATGAACAAAATTTCCACAAAGTTCTGATGAACAACTTGTTTACAAGTGCTGATGAACACATTGTTCACAAGTTCTGATGAACAAAATTTCCACAAAGTTCTGATGAACAACTTGTTTACAAGTGCTGATGAACACATTGTTCACAAGTTCTGATGAACAAAATTTCCACAAAGTCTGATGAACAACTGATGAAAACAACTGCTGAACAAAACTGTCAACAACACCTGATGAGTAATTTTACTCTTCAGTTGTTTTAACCTCTGTTGTTTTCTCTATTTAACTCAACCTTCTTCAGTTGTTTCATTATCACTTTCTCAGAACTTTCCATTTTTTTCAAAAACCTATTTTCCCTCTCCAGTCGTTGCATCCATGGCGTCAATCACCTTGAAACCTCGACACAATTCCATTGCTTATCTGACCAAATCCTCCTTTTGGTCAAAGTTTGATGAAGCCGTGGACTTGATGAACTCCTCTCAATTCAAAACTGCATTTCTCATCAATCCAACTCTGTATGTCGACTCTATTCATCAATTTTGGATGAACGTTGAACTGATCAACGTGGGCACAGGAGTCATCTCCCTTCGATCCACAGTTAATGGTCATAATGTGCACATCAGCCCCGCTGAACTCAGGGAGGTTCTTCAGCTCGATGATGCTAATCTGGTCACCCAATTCCCAAAGAATCAACTTGACCTCTGTTTCACAAGTCATGAGTACCAAGGTGACCTAAGTGATTCCACTCTGTACAAGAAGAACTTCAATGACCCAGAGCGCCTGATCTTCCATATGATCAACATTTGCTTGGCTCCGAAGTCTTCCTCATGGGACCAAATGTCCTCTCGATGGCAACATGTATTGTATTCTATCCTTGAATCTCAAAAGCTAAATTTTTCTCAAATAATATTTTCTGAATTAACTGAACATGCTGCTAAGCCTGTTTCCTCTAGATGGCTACTCTATCCACGTTTTATCATGGCCATCTTAGAGAAACAGCTTCAGCAAAATGGCCTTGTTGGTCAGGGGATCTCTGCTCCAGCAGTTTTGTTGGAAGTATATTCCCGACACAACTCTTACCCTACTCTCAAAGAGGCTGCCCGAAAGCTAAAACCCAAGCAGAGGGAACCCACAGCCTCCACCACAAAATCCAAATCCAAAGTCCCCACTAAACCAAAATCCAAACAAGCCAAAAAGGCTGCTCAGGGAAATGAGTCCCCTGAGTCTGCCCATGCCTCACCACGGCATGAAATGGTCACTGGGAGTAGTCAACCAGTGGTCCATCAGACTCCACCGGCTCAAACTGCCCAGGATTCCTCTCAACAGGAACCTGGTGCAACCTTTGAAGGGGCAGACACATTTCTAGAACCTCTTTCAGTTGAAAAGGTTTCTATTGAACAGCACCAATCTCCCCGGGTGCATTCTCTTTCAAAGCCAATTTCTATGGAAACCACCCCAGATAGCCCTACTTTTGTTATTGATAACATCCTGAATCAGTTGAACACTCCTATCCCCTCCCAGACACCTATCACTACTGGGATTAGCTCCAACATTGAGGGGGAGGAACAAAGTGTCTCTGATATCCCACAGGATCATGACTACCACATCAGATCTCCTAGTGTGGAAAGAGAGATTCTGATATCTGACAAGGCTGCTACTTCATCACCTCCATCATTTGGAGTGATTGATAGTGGTACCATTACTAAGACCTTGTCAGAGGCAACAACTGATGAAGGGGTTACCCCTGAGGTTGGAAGTCCCCAGTACCAAGAAAAAGGGGCACCTGTTCATGTTGAGCCACACTCAACTCAGGTCGATCCTGATATTCTCAGGAGGTCAGATGATTCAGCTAAGGCTGATGATGACCAAAGCACACTTGCTGAGGTTCTGAAAAAGAATCAATTCCTTGAGGCTGAGGTTTGTAGACTCAATGAGCTACTCACCAAAATGCCCAAGGACAAAAGTCCATCTTCCCCACTTAACCCACAGATGGCACCTTCTCATTCTGAAGGTCACCCAAACACTTCAACCACTACTTCACAATTTCAAATGCCACCAGCCTTTGCTTCAGGCACTAATCCTTTGGGTTCTAGCCCCCCAGAGGCATTAGCTGCTGCCTTTCTAAATATCCTCCCTCTCATCACTCCATTACTGAAAACAATTATTGTTCAAGCCCTTGATGAGAGGCTACCCTCCAAATCTCAAATTCAACAAATGGTTGATGAGGCTGTGACTGCCAGACTTACCACTCTACATACTCCTTCTTCCCCTGCAGCCAAAAAGGGGGAGTTAGGAACAGAGTCAGTCACAACTTCAGCTTCCAAAAGGCCAAGATCTGAAGATGTTGCTTCTGAAATGTCTCCTGCAATTCAAGTGACTTATAAGAGACAGAAGAAGAAACCTGTTGAGGTTATCAACAGAGCTGATGAGGAGGTTGAGCAGGAAATGGCTGAGAAAGTAATTGAAGCAAGTGTAGCACAAGTGGAAGTTACAACATCTGATGTACAAAAACAGGCTACAACATCTGATGTACAAGAAACTGAACCAGAGGAAATACAAAATCAAGAGGTTCATACTCAGGTTGTTGAGGTAAGGGCTCCTCCAAAGAAGAGAAGGCAACTTAGAATTCAAGAAGAAGAGAGTTCTGATGAAGAAGACAGGATGCCTATCTCTACAGTTATCAAGTCAAATGTTCAAAAGCCTGCATCATCAACAACTGGGTTGGTTATGTCAATTCAAAAGAAGAAGGTGTCTCTTCCTGCCAAATATGTGCCTGAGAAGCCACTGGTGTTTGGTCAACAACCAATGATCACACCAGAGTCTAGAATGTTGGCAGTCAAAGTGAAGATTGAAGAAGAAGAGAACCAAAGGAAACATGATGAGCAGATCTTAAAGTTGGTTGACAAAGATTATCCTCAGACATCAACCATTACTGCAATGAAGAAAGAAGCTCAAAGGTTGTATGCTCTGAGATGCACATTTCAGTATATGAAGGATCTGATTAGGATGTGGCCTGATCCAAGAGTCATTCATAGGATTCACAAGAGAGAAGCCCCAGCAGCTTATGCCAGAAGAATCAGAAGGGTATTAAGTGCTGAAATTATGCTGGGGACAGTGCTTGATCCTTGGGAGATAATAAGTGATTTCAAGAGTGTGTACAACTCTGGTGCAAAAGCTCCAAATTTCATAGAGAACAAAATGATCAAGAAAGGACTAGTATATAGGAAGCTTGAACATGTTCTGCAAGAAGAACTTTATTTGTTTTTGGAAGGAAAGCACCCTGATGAGTTTGTTTACAGGGAAATTACCAGAGTAGAGCTGAATGATGGGACAACGGCCAGGTACTTGTCTGAGTATTATGGACCTGAGTCCTTCTTTGAAGGTGAACCTGAAAAACTGACTCCACAAGAGAAGATGATATTACTTGAAGCTTATGTCAGGGAGTCCTTCAGGTTAGTTTATAATCAATAGCTTTAATGAGAGGGGTTAATGCTCATAGTCCATTTCCCCAATGGAGTTCCCTCTCATATTTTGCTTGTTAGAATTTTTGGAAGCTGTTGATTATCAGGCATACACTTTAACTGGTCATTTTGACACTGATCTCAAAGGAAAAAGACTTATCTTTCAGCCTGGGAATGAATAAGTGAGACCATCAATAAATTAGAGATTTTTGGCTGCATTGGTTCAGGGGGAGTTTGTTGGACTAAAAGAACCAATGAGCCTGATCAGAAAAATCTCTAAGTCTCACAGCACTTATAACGACTGAAGAAGAACACAACAGCTGACATTCAATGTACTGAAGACACAAGATCTGAAGTGATATACAACAGCTGAAGTGCAATTCATCAGATGTTGTAATGTGCAGTTTAGTCTTCAGTAGTTTTCTTTCAGTTCTTGTAAAAGTCTGATGAGTAGTTTACTCATCAGATGTTTTAGTCTTTTTACTTCAGTAGTTTTAATACTTCAGTAGTTGTAAGAGAATGTCTTCAGATGTTGTAGACATTCTCAGTAGTTTAGTTATTTTTCAGTTGTTTTGTTTTGTCTGTTAGGTGTCAACATCATGTGACATCATCAGACGTCACTGTCTCTATATAAGGGCAGTTGACATGTTTGTAATGGTAACGAAGTTAATGAATTGAATGAAATATTCCTTTGCAGAAACCTTCTCTCTCTATAACAAATTTGAGTTTACTGTTTGATTAACTTTGTTCTTACGATGATTATGCTAATTCTGTGTTGAATTCCGCTGCTATACTTTAATATTGAATCAATTAAGAACATCTGATCCTACACTAGACCGCTCCTAAGGCAAGTGTACCTGTCGGTGGCAGAATAGCTGATGGAAGTTCGGATATCGAACCAATGGACACTAGTATAACAAACTAAACCTAGACTGTGAACTAATTAAGGTAACAGAGGGGGGGGGGGAGGTTTGGTGCAAACTGATAACTTGATCAGACTGAAACTGACTAAGAACACTAAACTAACAACTACACTAAAACAACAATACTAAAACTGATAATGAAACTAGACTCTAACTGCAGTGAGGTAAAACGACGTATCTAGGCTGGGAATCAAAAGTATAACAGATGCTGATCTGGACTGACTTATGAAGGATGAAGACTAGGATCTTAAGGAACAGACTAAAGAATACCTAATGGGACCCAGATCAGATACCAGGCAACTCCAATGGGAATCCAAAGGCTGTAATGTATGCACTAGTCTATCGGGTCACCTTCCGGATTTCCCGATATGCAATTGCACTCTAACGGGTGAATCACCTCCCGGATTTCTCCACCCGTTTGTATCCTAAGACACTAGAGAGCTATAAAGTTGACAACTTTGACATGGATTGACACTAACACTAAGTAGATCTAAGACAACGCCCTCCCGGGTCGTTTAACTCAAATATCCCAAGTGTAAGAGACCAACCATCTAACCTATCACCTCCCGGATTTCTAGGTTAGGTCACACATGCAAATAACAATACTTAATGAAGTCTAATCCTATGGAATGTGATCAACAACCCATAAACTAACCTAAAACACAAAGTAGTAGGTCTAACATGCATCTATGTGTGGAAAGACCTTCCTAAACACATGTGGATCAAACATTCACCAAATATAATCATTCAACATATGTAAAAACCATCAAAGATTCAAACTTTACAGCTGATAACAAAGCATATCTCTTCCACAAGCATAAATCATGTCCAAAATCATCAAAGATCAAAACTTTATCATCCCAAACCTAGATACAACCATAGATCTAGCCAATAATCATCTCAACAGTAACAAAACAGGTCTGATACATGTCTAAATACATGAAAGATTACTGCTTTAAACTAAGAACATGTAAAGATAAAGAAAATACTCAAAAGCAAGGTCCTTCTTCACTTCAACAAGCCCTAATCAAGCCAAATACTCCATGGTTAAGCTCCAGCAGCTCCTAGGCTCAATTAGGGTTCCAAAGACGCAAAAGAAGACCCCTAAAATGGCTGGAATGCGATCCATTTATAGAGGGCTTGAGATTAGGGTTTTAGGCACAAAAATCATCTGGGGCGCATAGCCTAGCGTGGTAAGCACAAGGCTAGGCTATGCGCCGGGAAAACAAGAATAATTTCGGCTGAAGATGCCAGGCGCATAGCCTGGGGCCAAGAAGCCACGCTAGGCTATGCTCCTAGGGTTAGTTTCCTTGATTTCTTTGTTTTTTCACCCGCACTTGATTTCGATGCCTGTTTGCCTTCATTCCTGCTCCTCCGGTACACATTCCTGCACAAAAACACTAAAATGTAAAAAGGAACATAAATCGACTCGAAATATTTACAAAACTAACAAAAACAGACTAGAATATGCATAAAAACGGATATGTTAAACTAACACATCACCACCTGAAAATCTAGAAACAAATATTGTTCCGCCTGTGAACCCTGACGTGAACCCGGTTCCACCTGCTGGTGCAAGTGGATCTGAACTGAATGAAGCGATGATAGCACGAATAGTAAGAGAACAGCTATCAGCTTGTGGTGTCTTGACACAACACCAACCACATGTCACTGCTGGTTCTGGTGGGGACCACGATCATATGGAACATAATGCTACTGGTTATGACGTAGAAACTCATAATACCACCGGTGCAACAACCACAAAAACAACTGCTCCTGATCCACCATAGCAAGGATGTACTTATAAGGACTTTGCTTCCTGCAACCCTCCTACTTTCACAGGTAAAGAAGGAGTGGCTGGACTTCTAAGGTGGATTGAGGAGATGGAAACAAAACTCAAGATCAGCCAGTGTTTGGCGGAGCATAAGGTGTCTTATGATGCTTGTTTCTCTGAAAGATTCAGCTCTAACCTGGTGGAATACCCAGGCTAAAACGTTGGGCTCAGCTACAGTTGATTCAATGGGCTGGAATGATTTCAAAACTCTGATTATGTCAAAGTATTGCCCAATCACTGAAATTCAAAAGCTCCGGGAGGAATTCTGAAATCACTCGATGATTGGTGCTAATTGTTTAGCTTATACCGATCGGTTTCACGAACTTACTTGTTTGCTTCCCAATATGTTTCCTACGGAAGCAGCTTTGATTGAGAAGTATATCAAGGGTCTAGTTCCCCAGATTCGGGGAATGGTGACTGCAGCTGAACCTACCACTCTTAAACGTACAACTCTTTTGACCATTAAGCCTACCGATGAGGCGGTAAGGAGTTGTACTTTGATCGTAAAAACTCAGACGACAGTGGGCCGTAGTGATGCCAGTACCTCGAATGTTTCTAAAGGTACTAAACGAAAGTGGTTTGGTAAGACCAAAACGAAAACTCCGGTTGAGACCAATCAGCACAAACCAACGGTGAAGAACTATGGTGCAACTGTTCTTGAGAGGAAAGTTTACACTGGGCAGGTGCCCAAATGCAACAAGTGTCCATACATACCATCACACAGGACCATGTCCTATTTGTCTGAACTATAATCGAGTAGGACACTACGCTAGATATTGTAATTTTCCTGCTCAACCACTAAATCAAGCACCACGACAAACCACTGAAACAAACCGGTCATGCTTCAAGTGTGGAAGTCCTGACCATTTTATGAGAAACTGTCCGAACAATAACAACACCAATCAAGGGAATGAATCTAGGGGGAGAGCTTTTCAGATTGGTGCGACCGAGGCGAGGCATGATGCGAGCATTGTCACTGGTATGTTTCTTCTTAATAATCTTTACACATCAATTTTGTTTGATACAGGGGCAGATAAGAGTTTTATCTCTCCTGAATTTGCATGATTACTCTCATTGCCTACGGTAGATCTAGAAACTCCTTATGTCATCGAACTTGCTAATGGCAAGTTAATCAAAACTAACAGTGTCATTCAAGGGTGTTCTTTGAATCTGAATGATCATCTTTATAATATCAATTTACTTTCTATTGAGCTTGGGAGCTTTGATGTCGTTGTCGGTATGGACTGGCTTTCTGATAACCAAGCGGAATTTGTATGTTAAAACAAGGTGATCCATATTCCATTACTTAACGGTAATGCACCGATAGTTCAAGGAGAATGAGCCGGTAAGAAACTTGGTATCATTTCTTATATACAAACTCAGAAATGTTTACGGAAAGGTTGTCAGGCCTTTCTGGCACATGTAATTGAGAACTATTCTGCACAAAAACGTATCGAAGATATTCCGGTAGTAAAGAATTTTCCTGAAGTCTTTCCTGAGGATATATCAGGATTACCCCCAGTGAGACAAGTTGAATTTCTAATTGACTTAATTCCACGTGCAGCACCTGTAGCTAAAACTCCTTATCGTTTAGCACCCTCAGAAATTCAAGAGCTTTCAGGTCAACTGAAGGAACTATTAGATAAAGGTTTTATTAGACCTAGTTTCTCACCCTAGGGAGCACCAATTCTTTTTGTGAAAAAGAAGGATGGTTCATTCATGATGTGTATTGACTATAGGAAACTCAATAAACTGACAATCAAAAACCGTTATCCATTACCACGTATAGATGATCTGTTTGATCAATTACAAGGTGCTACTTACTTTTCAAAAATCAATTTAAGATCTGGATATCATCAGTTACGAATTCATAATGATGATATTCCTAAAACTGCTTTTAAAACTCGATACGAACATTACAAATTTCTAGTAATGTCGTTTGGATTAACAAATGCACCTGCAGTTTTCATGGATATGATGAATCGAGTCTGTAGGCCTTATTTGGATAAGTTTGTGATTGTGTTTATTGTTGATATTCTTATTTATTCTCGAAACCAACAGGAACATGCTCAACGCTTGAAACTGATATTAGAACTTTTGGCACGTGAGAAATTATATGCCAAATTTTCAAAGTGTGAGTTTTGGTTACGAGAAGTTCTATTTCTTGGGCACGTAGTGAACAAGAACGGTATTCAAGTGGATCCCAGTAAGATCGAAGCTGTAGAACAATGGGAAACACCACGCACCCCAACTGAAATACGTCAATTCTTAGGACTGACAGATTATTATCGCTGATTTATCAAGAACTTTTCAAAGATAGCCTTGCCACTAACTACATTGACACAGAAAAATCAACCGTTTATATGGGGTTCCAAACAGGAAGAGGCATTCCAACTGTTGAAATACAAACTCTGCAATGCACCTATCTTGGCATTACCGGAAGGTACGGATAATTTCACAGTGTATTGTGATGCTTCTCGTCAAGGTCTTGGGTGTGTGTTAATGCAGAAGGATAAGGTAATTGCTTACGCTTCTCAACACTTGAAAGTACATGAGAAGAATTATACCACTCATGATCTAGAACTTGGTGCAGTGGTGTTTGCACTTAAGATTTGGAGACACTATCTATATGGAACCAAGTGTATCGTATACACTAATCACAAAAGTCTTCAACACATTCTAGATCAGGAAATGTTGAACATGCGACAAAGGTGGTGGGTAGAACTTTTAAATGACTATGACTGTGAAATTCATTATCACCCAAGTAAAGCGAATGTCGTAGTTGATGCCTTAAGTCGCAAGGAACGAGTCAAACCTTTACGTGTGAAAGCGTTAGGAATGACTATTCAAACCAGTCTAATTCCTCAAATTAGAGAAGCTCAGCCACAAGCTTTACAAACCACGAACTACCTTGCTGAGGAGTTAAGAGGATTAGACAAACAACTTGAAACCAAAGCTGACAGAGTGTTGTATTTCAAAATCCGAATTTGGGTTCCTTTATTTGGTAACTCTAGAACAACCATCTTGGATGAGGCGCACAAATCCAGGTATTCTATTCATCCAAGTGCTGATAAAATGTATAAAGATCTTAAATATTTTTATTGGTGGCCTGGAATGAAGAAAAACACAGCTGAATACGTGGATCGATGTTTAACATGTCTCAAAGTTAAAGCTGAATATCAACGACCTTCTGGGTTACTACAACAACCTAAGATTCCCATGTGGAAATGAGATCAGCTCTATATGGATTTCATTACTAAACTACCCAGAACATCGCGTAATCATGATTCAATATGGGTTATTGTTGATCGCCTTACTAAATTTGCGCACTTCTTACCCATCCGAGAGGATTACTCTATGGATCGACTCGCTAAACTCTATGTTAATGAAATTGTATCTCGACATGGAGTACCAATATCTATCATTTCTGACAGATATAGTCAATTTATGTCACGATTTTGGCAAACTCTTCAGAATGCTCTGGGCACACAAATCAATATGAGCACAGCTTATCATCCACAACCGGACGGGCAGACTAAACGAACGAATCAAAATCTTGAAGACATGCTCAGAAGCTGTGTGATTGATTTTGGAGGTAGCTGGGATATTCATCTTCCACTGGTTGAATTTTCATACAATAACAGCTACCATACTAGTATTCAATGCGCTCCATTTAAAGCACTTTATGGACGCAAGTGTAGATCACCTATCTGTTGGTCAGAGGTAGTGAAAGTCATATCATAGGCCCAGAATTCATTCACGAAACAACTGATAAGATCACACTCATTCAAGAACGAATTAAAGCTGCTCGCGATCATCAAAAGAGTTATGCTGATAATCGTCGTAGACCTTTAGAATTCCAAATAGGTGACCGAGTAATGTTGAAAGTATCACCTTGGAAGGGCATTTTCAGATTTGGAAGAGAGGTAAACTTTCACCAAGATTTGTAGGGCCATTCAAAATTCTTGAACGAATTGGATCAGTAGCTTACAGACTTGAGTTACCTCTTGAACTCAGTAAAATTCACGACGTTTTTCATGTATCAAATCTGAAGAAATACCTAGCGAACGAATCACTGATCGTACCTCTTGAAGAAATCCAAATTGATGAAAAACTTCAGTCCAGTGAAGAACCCATAGAGGTGATGGATCGAGAAGTGAAAGTATTAAAACACAGTCGCATACCAATTGTTAAAATTCGATGGAACTCACAACGTGGACATGAGTATACGTGAGAACGTGAAGATCGAATGAAATCAAAATACCCACATCTGTTCTCATAAACGATTGTCATCAGGTAAGTCTTCACTAAATTTCGGGACGAAATTTCTCTAACAGGAGTATACTGTGACAATTGCATTTGAGAATTACGTCATCAATGACGTGAGCACATTTGGTCGTGCTTGAAATCCACGTTGATTTAGCTATTGTAATTATTACAGGTTGATAGTATGCGAGAAATGGTGAACCGTGCGTGAAACAGAGTTACGGATTGTCCGGAATCGCAAAAAGAAGAAAAATACAAAAATTTGAGAAAAATGGTGTTAGGCGGTACGCCTAGCATGAGACCTTCATGCTAGGCGGTACGCCTGGAGTCCACAAAAAAATCTGGAACCCCCCCGGCACGCTACGCCCCGGGCCAAGCGGGCACATGGGGCGGTGCGCCCGTCTTGTATTGAGGCGGCATATCAGATTAAAACTCGGTTTTTCATGCTAAAGATATTCATTTCGTTCTTTATCGCTTCTACTCGACTTCCAAACTCACAAAAATAGGTTTTTAGCATCCAAACATCATTTTGAAGGTTCCTAAACGTCCAGATCGCACCAAGGAACGTTTCTACAAGTCCTGATCGTTGTTTTACAATCAGAAATTCGTCTGATTAGGTAACGGTTCATATTAACCTTCTAGCTAGATAATGGTTGATTAGATCTTGATTTTGAACGTAATTATATAGTTAGGGTTGTTGATTATTGCCTAGATGATGTCAAGGATTGATTATAAACGAAGAACTTGATGTTTTAACAGGTAAATCCTTGTTTTGATCCGTTGTAATGCCCGATTTTCATAAAATCATATTTGATTGTGACAATGTAGGTGATTAGTTGGATTAATCTTTGAAATGCAAGGTTGAATTCAAGTGTTTCAAACTAATCACAATCATTAACATACTCACTGGAATGATTATCTGATGTTTATAATAACAGTCAGATTAGTACATTAAACATGGTTATTAAACATATTCTAATGTCACATTATGATGTTTCATGATATTTGGGTAATCAATAACAAGGATAGATCGTTCCTAAGCCATAAATTCATCTAGAAACTGTTTTAGCATCATAATCAACAAGATTAAACTATTTGGTTAATCTGAGATTATTCTGATTGATCAAACGTTCATCAACTGCTAATTAGGAATCTGAATCAGTATAGGTTCCTACATTATCATACATTGTATGATATGACGCTAAAATAATTAATTAAAAACCTAATATCGGTTTGATGACTTTCAAGGCAATGTATTTGACATTGGACGTTCAGAAAGATCTAATCAGTAAGTTAAACCATAAATAACTAATTTAACATAAATAAATGCAGAATCATCCTATTATTATCAGTTTGTGTGATATTCTGCTACCAATGAGATATCAGGTGAGTTTCGTACAACCCCTTTTCTTTTTAATGTTTTATAAACACCAGGGTATTACTGTGGAACTTTCTGGAACATATGATATGTGTAACTGTTATAAATGTGATTTCATGTGATTTGTTGAGAACTTGTGGATTTCATGAGATTTTTCCTGTAGAACAGAACCCTATCACTAAACTTGAAAGTCCTCATTTCTGAACTGTATATATTGAACCCATGTGGGGCCAAACAGAAAACAATGATAGTACTATCGGCTGACAACCCATTTGTCGGGAGCTTGCAACTCCCCTTGGTGTAAATGTTTGTTATCTGTTTCCAGAACTTCTTAATGTAGTGATAGGCATTAAGACAATGAGGCACTAATATATGTACCGACGGGTTACATCTTTATAGAACGAGAACAGAGTAGTCCGAAAGGAACTAGATACGGGTCCCATGATTATCTTGAACTGAACATTTTGAGAACTTACATATCATATCATATTGTGGAACTTGAACTTTACGATCTCACCAGCTTTGTGTTGACTTTTCAAACTTAAACGTTTTTGCAGGAAGACAGTGACCAACGGTGAGGATGCACTTTAAGCACTTGTAATTAAATAAATCAAATTGTGTAATAAACTATAGTTGTAAATTGTAATGTTGCTTGTAACAACGATCTTTGTAATGTATTTACTTTAAGTTAATCTGTGTGTTGTGATACCGGATCAAGTAAGTCACACCTCATCTCTGAGAGATCACCACTATGCTTCCGCAACTTTCTCAAAACGACGAATGACATCATCTCAGGTGACGAGAGGTGTGGGTGTGACACCTTTGTAATGAAGGATGGTGCAAATGTATTGGATACCAATATTTTGTCTCCAATGTAGTGGGAACTTAAAATTTTCAAAATAAATATAATTAGAGACGAATATTAATTTATATATTAATATTGTTATAATAAATGACCGGAGACTAAGTCTGCTACGCAAAATATACATATGATAAGTTGTATATAGGGTGGAAAATTAGTGTTACAAAAATTTGTTGAAAGGTTTAGGGACCGATATTTAGTTTAAAGAGGGTTATTGATATTAGAAGATCTATTTAGTATCTATTAAATATAAATTCTAGTTTTTAAAGGTAAGATATTAAAGAATGAAAATCAATCCTCATAGTAATTATAATAAACTGTATTATAGACTGGTTTTTAGTTTAAAATTAATAATTATGTAGAGCTAAATCTGACTCGCAAAGCTACACAGAGCCTATTGTTTAGTTAAATTTGATCAAATACAATTATATGTGGGTAATATAATATGGAAAGATGAGATGGCATATCCAGTGAACGAATATTCATTCATATATAACATTAATAGAGTTGATGACTTGATGTAGTACCGAGGGACAACTTGAGACTTATTTTCAGTTACTAGGATCCCTATCTAGGACTAGGTATTCATCACTGATTTATAATTTTCAGTACAATGTAACATAAACTCACAATGCTTTTAAATCTTAAACGGTGATGAATTTACATATATAAAAGAATAAAGAGTTGTACATGTGTAATAAGGATATTAAAAAACAAAGATTTTGATTAATCATGACAGGGTTATACGAGCAAACACAATTAAAGTGAGTTATTAATTGATGCAGATCACACACACATACATATAACCATATAGGACACAATTCCTTTGTTAACCCATATTTATTCTAGTAACATGTATAACTCCGTCATGATCAATTCAAATCTTTGTTTTATTGTTTTGATTATCATTATTATATATGTAGAACAATTTCCTATTTTTTGTGTTCATGCAAATTCACAATCGTTTAAGAACTTAGACCCGTGTAAGTTTTCATTACATTAACTATGTCACTAAACTGTAACACATACTTACACTTGTTTTAAATCTTAAACACGAGAATTTACGCAAACAAGTAAAATAAGATAGTGTTCTATTTGTGTAATAGTGATAATCAAAGAAACAAAACATAGATTTGAATACACCTTGTTAGAGTTATACGATTACCGTAATAATGAAGGGTTATTATATGATCCTATACATATATATATATATATATATATATATATATATATAGGGGAGGGTTATTTTGAAAACCTAGTTGAGTTGAGAAAACTTTGAAAACAATGAAAAAAACCATTAAAATTTTTATTTTTTTATTTTTTTACAGTTAGGTTACATCATTAGTATCATTTTTATAAAAAAATAAAAAAAGCACCGAGTAGTTTTTTTTAAAAAAATTAATAAAAAACCGATGTAACATAGACGTAACATCGATGTACAGGACTGAAAAAAGGAGTTACGTCAGTGTTACATTTTCCTTTTATTAATTTTTTTTTAAATTGGGTCGGCGCTTTTTTTATATTTTTTCATAAAAATGACCCTCATAATATTACAAAACTATAAAAAAATTTCAAAATTTTTTTTTGTTACATAGGGTTTTTTAAGGTTTTTTCAACTCAAGTGAGTTTCCATTTTTTACATGCCTTATATATATATATAGGAGAATGATCAGTTGGATAATCATTCCTTATTACGATTACTGAATAACTACATCTTATTACTCTAGGGCCCACATTAAAGTAAATCTAAAGGTGTATGTTTCTTCTTCGTTTTGAATTAATGTAAGTGGGGCCCACATTGATTACATTAATTAAAAAAGAAGAAAAAACTACACCTTTAGATTTACTTTAATATGGGCCCAAAGTAATAAGATGTACATATTCGGTTATCGCAATAAGAAAGCGTTAACAATTGATCATTCCCTATATATACATACATACACACACACTCACACACACACACCCATATATATATATATGCGTGTGTGTATGTACATATATATATATATATATATATATATATATATATGTGTGTATGTATATATGTGTGTGCGCGCACGCGTATATATTGGGTAAGGATCGGTTGTTAACTCAGTTTAATTGAGGAAACATGACATACTCTGAAAAGATCAACCCAAATCTTTGTGTTTTTTTCATTACCTTTATTATACATGTACAAGAATATGTTATTTTATGTGTTTTGGAAAATTTATCATCGTTTGAGATTTAAAGCAATTGTAAGTTTGCGTTACTCGGTAAATATTTATTTACGATAGTGACCACTTATACTGACATAAGAGTCCAAACGATGATAAATTTGCACAAACACATAAAATAAATATGGTACATGTATAATAAAGATTATGAAAACAAAAAAAAAACAAATATTTGACTTGATTTTGTCATTGTTTTAAGGATTTAGTTATATGGTTTTGCTTTAAGGTTTATGATTTTGGAATTGACAAGCTGACTATTGGAATGAGTTCAATAAAGTTTGTTTAATTAAAGCCAGTAAAATAACATTACCCTTTGTTTATATATCAATAAATGAAGATACGTTGGTTTCCGAATCTCTTTGTGGTTGAAGTTTGGAGAGTTTAAAAATGATCGATTGGGTTGTGATCAAAGTTTCAAATAATTTTTTTTAACAGTCAACGAATACATTTTAAACTTGATCACCGGGTTAAAACTAATGGCAAAAGGCCCCCATGCCCGTGAAACACAGACAACACTGGTGACGTGGCTTGCCCACCATCCGAAAGAAAACCTACCGTTCGAAGACCTAATATGGTAAAATCTTTAGCCCACCTAGGGTTTTAAGAGAGACTAGAACACATAACCTTCATATTGGAAAGTCATGAGGTTGTCCTTCCAAACTAATTGATCTAGGGCTCATTAGCTCAAAGTTTTTATGATAAAGGGTAAACAATTATGTGAACGATAATCATGGCATGGATGTTGCGACACCCCAACCCGGTTCAAGGCTGACGTGTCACGTATACAGAATCAGAAGTAAATGCAAAAATCCCAAATGTATTTAAAACATAATACATAAGTCTTAAGTTACTAATTAAACATAAGAAAACAACTATTTAAGTTTTAAGTATTGATCATCACATTTATTACATATCAAAAGTATTCAGGTTTAGCTCTGGTTTTACTCTCAGAAGTTCCCCACCTGATTTCCTTGATTACCTACACAATACAGATAAACACCACAAAAACAAATACGGCTGAGCCAAAGAATGCTCAGTAACGGATAAACAACTGTAATAAAGAAGTTTAGAATGTGGTGAAGATTATATAAATTCAAATGAAAATATAATCGTGGTTAGAAACAGAAACAGAACAGTAATCAGTGGTCTGACTTTGATAAAATATAACCTTTCAGAAACAATAAAACTGGTTATATTTTAAGTCAGAATTAATAGAATCAGAATATACCATGAGCCGACTGTACATACAAAAGTGTAAGGTTCACGGGTAGCTACTCTCGCTTACCAGACACATTAGATAGTTAGTGTTGGCATACACATCACTATCCCCCAGAATCAGAAAGTACAGTTTAAAATTATCCTAGGACCAGTCCATACGCCTCCCCAGAATTCAGTAGGTGCACAGTGTACTATCAGAGTACTTATGGAGACGCCGTGAACTCAACTAACCGTCACGGATGGTTTCACATTATGGTTGCCGCCATAATGGGCCTGTAGTCATCCTTACAGGTAGGGGCATGCTCGGGTAACAGAATACAGGTTCAGAAAGTTCAGTAGGTTCAGTAGGGTAGTTAAACTACCAAGTATGTCATATTCAGATCATGCAATAATGAATACAATTTAGAGTTATTGCATGTTAAACAAAACAAAGAAACACAATATTATATCGTGGCAATCAGAATTCAAAATATAATAAGAATTGAATTTTAATGATTACAGAAACGGATTTACAGAAACAATTTACAGAATAGAAAATACTATGAGGTAAAGGTATAAAATCCGTACCTTAGCCTTATCAATTTTATCTCAGATAATCAGATAATAAACACGTAATCCAAGCTACGATGATTCAGAAATCTGTGATTTTGAGTGATTTCACGTTAGATTAACCGAATTATGATTCGTATACAATTTTGGTTATATTTTGGTGACTTGGACCTTTTTAACGTTTAACTGATTGAATCCGTTTGTTAACGTTTTTAAATATTCATTCGTTCCGTAAATTTACGATTTAAACGTTTTTCGCTCGAAAGTTATTTATTTTTTTATTTTTTTTTCTTCTTATTATTTTTTTATAACAATAATAAAAATAAAATATATTTTACAAAGAATTAGAACTCATGACTTCTTAAATTGGGTTCTCATGTCTTAACCAGTAGAGAATGGATCACTTATTTATTTTATTTTTTTTAGAATTTATTAAACTGTTCTTGGATCCCAAAATGTCTAAAAACCATTTTTCATAAAAAAAAACTGATTCTGAGAAGGGTTGAACCGGTATCCTCCCAAAAACCATTCCAAGCTTTAACCAATTGGGACCAAGCCTTTTTATTATGATCATTTTGTTTGTTAATTGTTTTGTACATCAAGATTTATGGAAAAACAAGTTTACAAATAATCAAAAATTAATTAGGCGCTAGGAGGGACTCAAACTTGAGACCTCCCAGACTTTTCACCATGCCCTTAACCAGTTAGACTAATATTCCAATTGTAACTCAAGCTGTTTGTTTATTATATGATCTTGAGCTCACTGGCTCCTTCTTCATCGTTAAACCTACTAGTTTTCAGAACTTCAGTGATATATGATTTAACACCTCATGTTTCTCCTAACTAATTATACTCACTTGAACATCCCCGTGATTATATTAGACTAAATTAAATAATTACGAACATGCGTAAATAATCTAGAAATATGTTTTTACCTTAACAGTGGTTTTGGAACGAAGCAACAATCGCGAAAGGAACTAACGATCGAGATCTAAAACGCAGAACCGGTCTTGATTTCCGGTTGCAACTGGTGGTGGTAACGTGATGCGATCTTATTTCTCTTCTGTGATCGCTACTAGTTATCGGATGGCAGTTCGACAGCACTATATTGGTGACTTCAACCCAGTTGTTTGCGGTTATTTGTTCGGCAACGGCAGCAAGAAAATCAAATAAAGCAGTAGGACACGGTGTTGGTTGTTGCGTGGATATAAACAGAACAACACATGTTTTGAGATGAGAAGTTTTTGTAAAATTTCAATATTTGTTTTTTATATATATGTTAAGTCGGTTTAACTTTACTTACAAATGAAGATATTTTTATTTATTTTTTTTATTATTATTATTTTTATATATTTAAGCAATATAGATTAAATAATAAATCAAATTGGAATATGGTTCAGTTATGGGTCAGTTTTTAAATCGGTTTCCACTTTAGTTGAATACGGTTGTGAGTGTTAGTCGGGTAATATTTAATTAGATGTTACAAATTTAAATCAACTAATATTTAAATGGAAATTTTTTTTATACTGATTATTATTTAACTGTATTTATTTTGCTCATTTTTGGGTATTATAATTCTACCCTCCTTAAAAAAAATTCCGTCCTTGAAATTGCAGAGTTTACAAACCGGTTTATTTCCTGATTTACAGACTTGTTCATTTAATTTAACTTTTTTTTTTACTAAAACTTTATGTTGATTTAATAACAGAATTTCAGGTAAAATATTACAGAAACAAATAATTAATACATATAATAAATAAACTGTCGTACATAATTCAAGACTCGAATAAATTTTGATATTGCGAGCGAATCACATCCTCTAACTCCCAAGTCGCTTCACGTTCAGAATGATTCTTCCACAGAATTTTAACAAATGGAATAGTTTTTCTTCTCATAACCCGTTCTTGACGATCAAGAATCGCTTCCGGTGTTTCTTCATATGATAGATCTTCACGGATATTTGAAATCGGATAGTTAACTACGTGTAGAGGATGATAATTATACCCACGCAATAGTGATACATGAAAAACGTTATGTACGTGAGCTAGTTGTGGTGGTAATGCTAGACGATATGAAACTTCACCAACTCGTTCCAAAATTTCAAACGGTCCAATGAACCTTGGGCTAAGTTTTCCTTTAAGTCCGAAACGACGAACACCTCTACAAGGTGAAACTTTGAGAAATACTTTATCACCAACGTTAAAATCTAATGTATGTCGATGTTTATCCGCATAACTCTTTTGTCTACTTTGGGCTTCTTTTAAACGTTCACGAGCAATGGCAGCTTTCTCATTGGTAATCTGGACAAGTTCGGGTCCTTCAATTGTTTTCTCTCCAACTTCATCCCAATAGATGGTGCTCGGCATTTACGACCGTATAATAATTCAAATGGTGCCATGCCGATACTAGCTTGCCAACTATTATTGTAGGCAAACTCAACTAAACACAAGTACTCATCCCAGTTTCCCGTCCACTCTAAGGCACACGCTCGCAACATGTCCTCAAGTGTCTGAATTGTACGTTCTGATTGACCGTTAGTTTGAGGATGAAAAGCAGTACTAAACCTCAATCTAGTACCCCAAGAAGACTGTAAACCTTTCCAGAAATAAGAAGTAAACCTCGGATCTCGATCCGATATGATAGAAACTGGAATACCGTGTAATCTGACAATTTCTTGCGTAAATATTTCGGATAACTTACTAACCGAATGTCCTTGCCGGATGGGAAGAAAATGAGCCGACTTGGACAACCTGTTCATAATGACCCATATAGCATCATTCTTCCTGAATGTCTTTGGTAGTTCGGTAACAAAATCCATAGAAATATCATCCCATTTCCATAATGGAATATCAAGTGGCTGAAGTAAACCACTTGTTCGTTGATGTTCAATCTTTACCTGTTGACAAGTAAGACAATGACTAACGTATTTTGCTACGTCTTCTTTCATTCCGTTCCACCAGAAATGTTGCCTAAGATCTCGATACATCTTCGTTGATCCCGGATGAATAGAAAATGGTGAACTATGTGCCTCAGATAACAATGATTCCCGAAGTACTGCATTATCAGGAACACATAATCGTTTGCCACACCATATAACTCCGTTCTCATCTATCCTGAACTCAGATTGTTTTCCTATCTCTAAGTTCTCTGTTATTGCCCACAACTCACCATCTTCTTTTTGAGCTTCTTTAATTCGAAAGATTAAATCAGACTCGATCTGAAATTTGGCAAGATACCCATTTGAGTTACCTACTTGAAAGCCAATATTCAGTCTTTCAAGATCATTAATAATCTCTTGTTGTAAATGCAATGACGATAGCATCCCTGAACTTTTCCGGCTAAGGGCATCAGCAACAACATTAGCCTTTCCCGGATGATATTGAATATTTGCATCGTAGTCTTTCAACAATTCTAACCAACGTCTCTGACGCATATTTAACTCTTTCTGAGTGAAGATATACTTCAAACTCTTGTGATCGGTGAAAATGTCACAAGAATCTCCGTATAAGTACTGTCTCCAAATCTTCAATGCAAAAATAACAATTGCTAACTCGAGATCATGTGTTGGATAATTAACCTCATAAGGTTTCAATTGCCGAGAAGCATAAGCAATAACCTTACCATGTTGCATCAACACACAACCTAATCCTTTCTTAGAAGCGTCACTATAAATTTGGTAGCCTCCTGTTCCTGAAGGTAAACTAAGAATCGGGGCATATACCAATCTTTTCTTCAATTCTTGGAAACTCTTCTCACGTTCATCATTCCAAGAATACTTGATTCCTTTCCTTAGCAGTTGGGTAAGAGGTAAAACAATCTTCGAGAATCCTTCAACAAATCTACGATAATAACCTGCTAGGCCAAAAAAGCTTCGGATTTCTGTAACTGAGGTAGGTATCGGCCATTTTGTGATAGCTTCAATCTTTGCTGGGTCCATCATGATTCCTTCAGCAGAAATTATATGACCCAGAAATGCAACCTTGTCTAGTCAGAAGTCGCACTTTGAAAACTTTGCATATAGTTTCTCCTGCAGGAAGATTTCAAGTACTGCTCGCAGATGTTCTTCATGTTCTTTCTTATTTTTCGAGTATACAAGAATATCATCGATAAATACAATGACAAACTTGTCAAGAAAGTCATGAAATACCCGGTTCATCAAATCCATGAACACGGCTGGAGCATTGGTTAATCCAAATGGCATCACTACAAACTCATAGTGGCCATATCGAGTGAGAAAATCAGATTTAGAAATATCTGAGTCCTTGATTTTTAATTGATGGTAACCAGACCTTAGATCAATTTTTGAAAAGCATATAGCACCTTGGAGTTGATCAAACAAGTCATCAATGCGCGACAACGGATATCGATTGCGGATGGTAATCTTATTGAATTCACGATAATCTATACACAATCTCATTGTGCCATCTTTCTTTTTAATGAATAATACCGGTGCACCCCATGGTGAAACACTGGGTCGAATGAATCCTAGATCCAATAACTCTTCTAATTGTTCCTTCAACTTCTTAAGTTCTGTTGGTGCCATACAATACGGTGCTTTGGAAATTGGTTCAGCACCAGGGACAAGATCAATAGTGAATTCAACTTCACGGTCAGGTGGAACACCAGGCAATTTTTCAGGAAAAACGTCAGGAAATTCACAAACAATCGGATGATCTGAAATGCTAAGTTCATTTTCAGAAACAACTTTTACTGAAGCTAAAAATCCGACACAACCATGAGATAGAAACTTTTGAGCTTTGAGAGCTGAGATTATTTTCAGAGGTTTACGTGGTTGAGTTCCTTGATAAACAAGCAAAGGATTCATCGGATCGCCAAACAGTACACGACGTGTTTGACAATCTATGGTGACTCGGTGCTTGGATAACCAATCCATACCCAAAACCATGTCAAAATCATTTATTTGCATCGGAAATAAATCAGCCTTTCGGATAATAGATTCGATCTGAATCGGACAATCGCAGAACATGTGTGAAATAGGAATCGAATCTCTGACAGGAGTGGTAATAACCAGTGCAGGTTTCAGAATAGTTGGTGTAATCATGAGATACTTAGTAAAAAGATTAGACACTCTTGAATGTGTAGCACCCGTGTCAAATAACACATATATGTCACGTACGCCATAACGGAGAATACCAGAAATAATACCTAAATTAGTACTAACTAGGTAAGACACGTTTAATTACAGAGAATTAAAGTTAAATAAGACAGATTTATTACAGAAATTTAGCTTTATAGAAATTCGCACCTGGTGTCTTTGCAGCATCGTGTGCAGTCAGTGCAAAGACTCTTCCGCCAGCAGTATTTCTACTAGGGTTTCCGCCAATATTAGCCCTCATATCCGGCTGAGGACAATCCTTAACCAAGTGACCGGTTTGTCCACATCTAAAACATAAACCTCTAGTAAAACGACATATGGCTCGGTGAGGTTTACCACAAGTGGTGCATGGTGGAGGTGGATTTGGGTATTGATTCAGTGGTTGAGCACGATTGTTAACATAAGGCACTAGAGTTCGGTTCTGATTTGGTTTGTTTTGAGGTGGCATAGAAAAACAGTAATTAGTGGTCTGACTTTGATAAAATATAACCTTTCAGAAACAATAACACTGGTTATATTCTAAGTCAGAATTAATAGAATCAGAATATACCACGAGCCGACTGTACATACAAAAGTGTAAGGTTCACAGGTAGCTACTCCTGCTTACCAGACACATGAGATAGTTAGTGTTGGCATACACGTCACTATCTCCCAGAATCAGAAAGAACAGTTTAAAATTATCCTAGGACCAGTCCATACGCCTCCCCAGAATTCAGTAGATGCACAGTGTACTATCAGAGTACTTATGGAGACGCCGTGAACTCAACTAACCGTCACGGATGGTTCCACATTATGGTTACCACCATAATGGGCATGTAGTCATCCTTACAGGTAGGGGCATGCTCGTGTAACAGAATACAGGTTCAGAAAGTTCAGTAGGTTCAGTAGGGTAGTTAAACTACCAAGTATGTCATATTTAGATCATGCAATAATGAATACAATTTAGAGTTATTGCATGTTAAACAAAACAGAGAAACACGATATTATATCGTGGCAATCAGAATCCAAAATATAATAAGAATTGAATTTTAATGATTACAGAAACGGATTTAGAGAAACAATTTACATAATAGAAAATACTATGAGGTAAAAGTATAAAATCCGTACCATAGCCTTATCAATTTTATCTCAGATAATCAGATAATAAACACGTAATCCAAGCTACGATGATTCAGAAATCTGTGATTTTGAGTGATTTCACGTTAGATTAACCGAATTATGATTCGTATACGGTTATATTTTGGTGACTTGGACCTTTTTAACGTTTAACTGATTGAATCCGTTTGTTAACGTTTTTAAATATTCATTCGTTCCGTAAATTTACGATTTAAACGTTTTTCGTTCGGAAGTTATTTATTTATTTTATTTTTTTTTTCTTCTTATTATTTTTTTTATAACAATAATAAAAATAAAATATATTTTACAAAGAATTAGAACTCATGAGTTCTTAAATTGGGTTCTCATGTCTTAACCAGTAGAGAATGGATCACTTATTTATTATTTTTTTTTAGAATTTATTAAACTGTTCTTGGATCCCAAAATGTCTAAAAACCATTTTTCATAAAAAAAAACAGATTCTGAGAGGGTTGAAACGATATCCTCCCAAAAATCATTCCTAGCTTTAACCAATTGGGACTAAGCCTTTTTATTAAGATCATTTTGTTTGTTAATTGTTTTGTACATCAAGATTTATAGAAAAACAAGTTTACAAATAATCAAAAATTAATTAGGCGCTAGGAGGGACTCAAACTTGAGACCTCCCAGACTTTTCACCATGCCCTTAACCAGTTAGACTAATATTCCAATTGTAACTCAAGCTGTTTGTTTATTATATGATCTTGAGCTCACTGGCTCCTTCTTCATCGTTAAACCTACTAGTTTTCAGAACTTCAGTGATATATGATTCAACACCTCATGTTTCTACTAACTAATTATACTCACTTGAACATCCCCGTGATTATATTAGACTAAATTAAATAATTATGAACATGCGTAAATAATCTAGAAATATGTTTTTACCTTAACAGTGGTTCTGGAACGAAGCAACAATCGCGAAAGGAACTAACGATCGAGATCTAAAACGCAAAACCGGTCTTGATTTCCGGTTGCAACTGGTTGTGGTAACGTGATGCGATGCTTATTTCTCTTGTGTGATCGCTACTAGTTATCGGATGGCAGTTCGACAACACTATATAGGTGACTTCAACCCGGTTGTTTGCGGTTATTTGTTCGGAAACGGCAGCAAGAAAATCAAGTAAAGCAGTAGGACACGGTGGTGGTTGTTGCGTGGATATAAACAGAACAACACACGTTTCGAGATGAGAAGTTTTTGTAAAATTTCAATATTTGTTTTTTTTATATATGTTAAGTCGGTTTAACTTTACTTACAAATGAAGATATTTTTATTTATTTATTATTATTATTATTATTATTATTATTATTATTATTATTATTATTATTTATATATGTAAGTAATATAGATTAAATAATAAAACAAATCGGAATATGGTTCGGTTATGGGTCAGTTTTTAAATCGGTTTCCACTTTTGTTGAATACGGTTGTGAGTGTGAGTCGGGTAATATTTAATTAGATGTTACCAATTTAAATCAACTCATATTTAAATGGAATTTTTTTTATACTGATTATTATTTAACTGTATTTATTTTGCTCATTTTCGGGTATTATAGATGTAATTTTAATATTCTGTTATTTTTCTAATGTTTTTATTTCCTATTTTTATTTTTTATTGCTTTTTAAGGTTTAATAAAAATTAAAAATCAATATTACTTTTTATTTATGCTATAAATGTTGTTAAAAATTAAAAATAAATATAAAACATAATCAATGAACAATAAACAGATAAATTTTACAAAACTAGTAATTAACCATCACCTAAGGCTATGTGTTATCATCACTCCCCAATCACTCCACGTAGGCGCCATATAATCAACCAACACTATCACCCCCTTATCACTCCACATCATCTTTACATATGTTATCATCACTCCCCCATCACTTCCCTATCATTCCACATCATCACCACCTTTATTTAATATTTTATTATTTTATTTTATTTTTTTAATTATAAAATATATTAAAAAAACCATCACACAGCCCCTCACCCCGTGACCACCCTCACGAGTTGCCCCTCACGCCCCTCTTCACGCCCCTGTGTAATGGGGGGAGGGCGCCACCGGGGCGTGACCGGCCCCTCTCACGCCCCCATCACACACCATAACACATAGCCTAAGAGTCAACGGGACAGCAGTTATTACCTATGTAACAATGTCCTAAGAATGCTTTTCTATCGTTCTCACTTGGGTATTATGATGGTCTAAATAACTAAGGGGTGTTTGTTTATTAGGTGTTGAGTTAGTAAGAGTCTTGATGATTTAGATTTTGTTTAAAGCTTAATGGTTAGAAAGCCAACTAACCGATTAAGAGAGTCCTTTTTAGTAAAACAAACAGTTTCAGCATCTGACTGATGCAAACGTACAGTGACGGACCTAGAATTTTTTTTTATGTGGGTCGGAAATTTTGTCTAGATATTTATTTGTCATTAAATATTTTTTTATTCGACCAATTCGAACGAGGTCGGATCGGATCACCCAAAAAAATGATGAAACTAAATTAAATCACAAATAGATAATAAAAGTACGTCAAATCATCTGGTTGATTAGGATGACTAATGATATGATAAAATTGGTTTTCTTTCAGCAGGATTCGATTGAACACTATTCAAATCAACAAATTCAAGATTCAACTAAGTTTTATTTTGAAAAATTGTTCCATATTACCTATATATATATATATATACACACACACACACACACATAAATCAACTAAGTTTATAATCATGCTAACAAATTTCAACTTTTGAAATTATACAATAATCGCTTAATCTATAAATTGTGCTCAGTTTATTTTTTGGGAAGAACCGAACATATATAAATTATGATAGTTAAATTCAATCACTCAATATAAAAATTGGGTCTTATTTTTTTTAAGTTGAGCTATGAGTGATTAGGTATTAAGTTAAATTATAAATTGTTAATTGGGTTTAATAATAGGTAATGCATATTGCATTATTAGGGTACCATTTTCTAAGTTTTGGTTTTAAAATAGTTTTAGAATGACCTTTATTTGGGCTGTCAAATTTTTATGGGGGTTTGGGGGAAAATTTCTTAAGGGTCGGTCGAGATCGGATCCTACATATAACATTAAAAGTAGAATGTTCATGGAGTCGGTCGACCTCCATCCCCATATGCTAGGTACGTCTCTGCAAACATAGCCTTCTAATAGAATCATTAAGAAGCTATCAAAATGCACCTAAAACCAGTACGAACCTAGCTATATTCAACGATTCAACAAATTCAAAATTAAAAAAATATTAGTAAATAAGATAAAATACATAAAATGACACACATTAATATATTGGTTGCCAGTCATGAACCTTCAACAACCAAATTCGTTTGGAATTCAACATTTTGAAAATATCACATATATGATAACAAATAGGCATCCGAACCTCGTAAATTATAAAACCAAATTAATCCATCTGTCTCGGTCACCACCTTCACCTCCTTCACGGCAAACACATCCCCACCACCTCCATGATGCCATCTCAATAATTTTCTGGGCATATTTTGATATTCTTTTTCAAACCTAATCTACATCTGTAACAAAATGAACATATTTACATTACAATACAAAAATATACAATAGTATACAAGAATACACTTCAAAACATGAATTAGAGTCAAAAAAGGGTTACAGGTAATATCCATAGTAGCTAGCAGAGTAAAGGGACTCTAATTCTCAAAATATCAACCCCTGCAAAAAAAAAATAAATTAAAAGTGGATGATTTTTTGAAATTTTGTAAACACATTTAATAATATCTACTTGCCTCTTGTATTTTGTTCCTTACGAAGAAGCTGATGTCTTCTACTCCTTGAAAAACCCCAAAATTTGTCTCTAGCAGTTTTAGCTCATGAGCAATTGCACGTCCCTCATTGAAAATTCTTATATTTGGGCACCCATTTATTACCAATGTACTCATTGATGGAAATAAAAGATCATCCTTCCCTAACCAAAATCCCTTAAGACTAAATAGACTTTCAAGTTCTATGGACTTTAGACAAGGAAACATAATCTCACCCATTTTTCCATCACATTCTTCTTCTTCTTCTTCTTTTTTCTTCACTATTACCTCCATCCTAGTGCAGAATCTTATATGTAGCTCTTGGAGTTTCATGAGACTACCAACCATGGAAGCTGTAAAAACATGTTCTAAATTACCACACATAAAAATTGAGAGTCTTGTTAGGTTTGGAAACTCCAATACACTCCACTCATTGCTCTTCCATATATACTTGAGATCGTTTAAGTTATATAACTCCACATCTCTTAGCTTTGGAAGTGTTATGACAATTGGTGACTCATTGTTTGTGACTTCAAATACCTCCTCTACATTCCTACAAAAACTTACATGAATTTTTTCAAGAATTTGCAACTGATGCAACTCATTCATTGGAACAACCTTTTCAAGTTCATAGTAAGATTGCAAATTCATTTCGATCAAAGTATGAAAGGACCAAGGTTTCCCAGGGCACACAATTGAACTGTCTGAACTTTGGGGTGAAACCTGAAGAGAAAAAATCAAGAGAGATAGCAAATTTTTCATTAACAAATTAAAAATAAGATGTTAAAAAGCTAATCATAATTTCAAAATAAAAAAAAATGAAATGTGATGTTGAAATTTGATGAGATTGAAAGTTTGATTTGTTTAATAACTTTTATGGATGAAAAATAAAAAAGAAATTACAAACACATACCTTACGAAAGTTAAGCCCACATTCAAGATCATGTTTGCCTAGCCGTGTATGTATGTACTTGAGCTTCGGAGTTATTGACTCACCAGACGTGAAAACCATCATTTGGGGGCATTTATAGATTATAACATGATCTAATGATTTCCACTCGAATTCAATATCGGTCCCCACAAAAAAACCTACAAGGTTTGGTAGATTGCTTAATTCAATTGATTTTAAACGACGAAAAAACACTTTACATGATTCCTCTCCATCTCCTTCCCTCACAATCACTTTCATTTCCTTGCAATCACAAATGCTCAACTCTTCAAGTTTCTTAAGGCTTTCAAGTGTAGAAAAAGTAAAAATATATTCCAATAGGTCACATTCAGAGATCTTTAGTATCTTTAGGTTGGTTAGTTCATTATGCAAAGTCATAGTTTTTGGACATGGAAATGAGACGCTTCCTTGGTCATTGTTACTTTCAAATGCATCCTCCATGGATGGAATAAGACTTGACAAAGACGGGCATTTTTTTATATATATCCTTGTAGAGTATTGGCACAAATACCAAGGAACAACACCCATTCGAGAACACTGCATCAAATGAAAAATCAATGTTGAAGATAATTAATAGATTGTTACCATGCAGATCCAAAATCTTTTAAATTATTCATAACTTGGTTTTTGATGCTTTAGTATGTTGTCAACACATAATAGCAGAGTTAGGAACCACATGAAGAAGAAAACACACTCTATGTTTTTCTTCAGGATCATTAGTAAATTAAACAGAGTATTGATTGAAATAGGAATGAAAGTCAAAAAACACTTGACCCTTATTGAGGTTTTGTTGAATATATGAGTAGAAATGTCATTAGTATATAAGCTAGGTTTTGACTGTTAAAATTTTTTATCTTTATGTTGTATGATAAAGTTTCTTCCTATTTTTAATTAATTTGTATACTCATAGACTACAATGATAGTCCAGCTTGTGGATTTTCTTGTTCATAATCAAACTACATGAATATTTAAAAACAAATAGGTACCTTGGCAACACCACCACCAATATGCTTAAGATTAGATAGGTTATTCAAGCTTAGATGATCAAGACATGGGAACAAGGTTGTGGTAGTTGTAGTCAATGCTTCATCATCATCATCTCTGCTTGAAACAACTTCTTCCATACTATTACAATTATCAACTCCAAGTCTCTTTAGGCTGGAAATAAATTTGAACATGAGAGGCGAAAACAAGTACTTAATTCCATTGCATTCAAACAAGTATATGTTTGTGAGGTTTTGGAATGAATATTGTGGTAGGTGTTTGTGAAGAATAAAGAATTTATTCCAATTGTTGCACTTCCACACATGACTCATGGTGTCCATGTACCATAATTTTAAATCTTCAAGACAGGGAAGTAATGGTAATGATTGTTGTTGATGAGAAGATACCAATTCTCTATTAATACATGGCGTCTCTATCTCAAACAACACTTCTGCTCCTTCAACTCTATTAAAATCAATCTTACGAATCTGATTGAAAGTGCGTGTGAGGTGATAGGATGGGACTCCAACTATAGACATATCTTCATCCACTTTTGATGTACCATTAATCTGTATATCCCACCAACAAATGATGATTAGCAGTAAATTGTTGTACCAAGGTTTAAATGACACGGCAACACCCAAATTGTTTTACTATTTTCTAATTATTTTCTCAAAAAATTGGATTTCCAAAAAATAATTATTATAATTCTTCAACCTAATGTATGGTCCTCGTATATCTCGTAAATGTATAATGCTCATAATAAATACAAAATAATTGTTTTCATGCTGGCAAAATGATATATAGAAGCAAAACATGCAATCATATTTCTTTCTTTTTATACATTTATCAAGATTTGAATGATGAAGAAGGTGAAACAAATTAAATATTAAACCACAAACACCCTGGATGGAAACCCAATAAATAACTAAAAGAATTTCATTACAGAAACACATACATACCTCAACATCTTCAACCTTGACAGCCCGAATACGGATGTTTCTAAGTGCACTCATGTCAAAATTGGCGGTTATAGGTGTGAATACATTTTTAAACTTTTTACAACTGTCAATATTTATAGTTTCAACGGCTTGAAAGCCACGAAAGAGGTGACTAGAGCAATTTTCTTCATTTATCCTCCACACCTCTCTCAGCCCTTCCAGTTTATCCACTTCAATACTTCTCAAGTTGCTTATATGTTGCTTAATTTTACCGAAGTCTATGTTAAATATCACTTCAATGGAACAACACCTTTTAACTTTAAGCTCTTCCAAATGAGTCAGCAATCGCATTGGATTGCTTGGGAAAAGGTTCACTAAACTATTACAATCGTTCACTTCAATCACTTTCAACATTGAAACATTATCTTCCTCACCAACAGTGAAATCACAAGCCCATATCTGCTTCAAATTCTTCAAACCATTAATGATGAGTTTTGATAAATTTGGGATCGCAACCTGCACCATAATAAAATTTAACTTATCGGATTCAATAAGAGCTCCTTTTATGCAAAAACTATTTAAGATTGAACAAAAAAAATTCTTGCATGCAAATAACCAAGCAGTTGCATGGTATGGTTTGGTCGATCTAAGGCTCAAACCAATCCAAACCAGAAATTTTAAAATTTTTCGTTTTTGATTTTACATATTTATTCGATTTGGTTGTTCGGCATAAAAAAATTGACCTAAAAATATTGAAGTTGAGTTTAAAACTTTTGGAAAAAATAATGAATTCTGACAATAAATCCAAATAGCAAACATTTAAACAAGTTTGGTTCCATGTTTGGTGCGGTTCGGTTTTTGAACATGATAGCAATGAACCGAATTGTAGTATTTGGTTTTAAAAAAAAACAAAACCATTAAATAGTTACTTATTAGTTTGGGTCGGTTAACTCGGTTTTAAAATTAGTTTGAATTACTTTTTGAATCAATAAAACAATTTGAAATCTAACATTAGAATATACAACACATGTAATATTAAGGCCAATATAAACATGTATGGTTACCTCTTTGTTTAATAATGGTGGTTGAGTTGCAGAAATATCACTATCGAGAATGATGCTTGTAAAGTTAGGAAGGTTATCAAGCTTCAACTCCACCAAATGTGGTAAATCTATTACATTTACATTGTCACATGAACTTGCTATTGATTTCAAAAGAGGGCATGAGGAAACCGTAAGGCTCTCCAGTTTCTTCAAACCATTTGCTATAGGAATTGTGAAGAGGTGCGTCAACTCTTCACACTCAAAAACATGTAGGTATTTTAAGTTGAAAAATGTGGAAGTTTGAGTAGGAGACATTGAAATATCTCCAACATTACTCATATCTTTCACACTTAAATGAAGTTCCTCTGTGTGAGAAAACAACTCATAAAATTTGCATTCGAGAACATCATTGGAGTTGGTCACAAGCTTTAAGGTATTCTTGAAGGAATGCTCATCACTCCAATATAGATCCAAAAAACAACCCATAGATATCCTAAATCTTTGAAGGTTCTCAAAGGACACATTTTTAGGCTCAAGAATATTCTCAAAAAATTCGACCTCTAATGCATTAAGTTTACCTGAAATAAGCTTCAACTCGCCACAATTGGCATCAGAGAATCTAATACTTTTATTTCGAGAAACCCTCATATAAAGCTCTTCAAGTTTTCCTAAATTTTGAAAGACACCATCATCAATATAAAGGTCAAAACATCCGTTTAAATCAAGTAACTTCAACATTTTTAACTCCTTTATTGTAGATGGTAGTTTACTGATACCACAATAAGCAAGGCTTAGTACTTCCAAGTTAACAAGGTTTCCAAGTAAAGAGATATCATTATCCACTAATGGGCAAAAATCAAGGCATAAGGTATGAAGGCTAATGGAACAACAAAGTGATACCACACTTAATGGATATTGCATTTCAGCATATGCTAAGACTTTAAGCTTTTCCATTTGCTTATGAAAATCTTCCGGTAACCTGAGTAGCTTATCCCCATTCATCAACTTCAAAAGTGAAAGGTTTGGGTAATAAAAATTTTGGGGAAAGTTAGACATACCTATGCATTTTAATAAAAGTCTTTCACAAGACTCATGTGTCGGCCATTCAAACTTGTCACCATGGTTAACAATGGAAGCTTGCTTGAATTTCGAAATATTACTTAAAACAAAATCACGTGCAAGATCATGAATTTTCACACATCCTGTGGTATTACTTTTGGTCAACAAATTTGCACTTATTAGGTTATGAACAGACATGTTGGTTTGTTTTCTTGCTTCGACCAAGCTATCTGCTTTTTTAAAGAACTGCAATCCCCATCCATACCTCAATAACTCCTCTAAAGAAATATCATAGTCATCTGGATATAAACCGCAAAGAACAAAAATTGCTTTATCTTCATCCTTTTTGAGATAGCTATAGCTTATCTCAAATATATTAATTACAACGTCTTGAAGGTCTTCGATGTCTTTAAGTTTATGACGTTGTAAATTCTTCTTTGTAGCTTCCCATGCATACTTTTCTTCACCTTTAAGTGCCAATGCTATGGTTTTTATGGCGATAGGCAACCCCCCACACTTGTTTAAAATATCTTTTCCTATCTTGCGAAGCTCACCATCTCCATTTGAAATTTTTACTGTTTCCCAAAAGAAAGAATTAGCATCTGCTTCATCTAAACCATGAATTTTGAATATTGATTTTGTGTCAATATCCATCTTAATGCAAACCTTTTCATTTCGTGATGTGACCAGTACCTTGAAACCTTTTGGAAAAGAACTTGGAAGTCCGATGTCGTTGAGATCAATCGCCTCCCAAACATCATCCAGGATAAGAAAAATCTTTTTGCCTTCTTTTGAAAGCCGCTCAAAGCTTTCCCTAAGATGTTCAACCTTGGCCTGTTTTGTTTCTTCAGGTAGATCAACACCCATGCATTTTGCAATGTATTTTTTAGTAGTATTTGGGTCATATTTTCTCCCAATATCCACCCTCAAAATATATTGGAACTTTCCCTTCTTCTCCACAAACTTCTTTATTTCTTCCATCATTGTGGTCTTACCAACACCACCCGACCCCCAAAGAGCCATCATTTGGGTCTTATTATCTGGTTCAAGAGATTTTAATATATCGTTGAATATTGAAACTCTAGACGGGAAGATGTTTGGAATAACATTGTAATCAGTTTGAGAGGTGGATGGTCCTGGAGAATTAATAACCATACCAAGAGGTCTTTGTTTATTACTCCACTCAATTTTGTTCTGTTCTTCAAGAAGATCATCTATCTCTTGGAGAATGTCGAATGAAATTTTTCCTGTTGTGTATCTAGTAAGGATATTCAAGCATCCAATTCCACCTGTTGGAATATTTTCAGTTTTTCTGGTGATTGTTTCAACTTTTTCCAACCAAAGATGTAAACTATCAGGTACAAGTCGATCGTTGATTAAAGCATCCTTCTTCTTCTCTTCCATATAATGTTTTGCTACATTCAATTTTGATAGTTTCTTAGTCATGTTTGCAACATGTTTTGTGGAGGAGAAGAAGAAACCCAAATGTTCCTTAATGGGTACCATCATAGAGTCAATAATGACACTAACAAATGGAGTTACACATTCCATTTTCCAGCTGTCGGCAAGCAATAAAGGAATCATTAATAAAAAGGAAATAAAATTTTATATAATTACAAGTATAAGAACATATGCGTAAAACCTAAACAAAGTGTGTAAAATCTAAACAAAGTGTGTAAAATCAAATTTTGTTCAAGTTTGCATGATCAATTTTTAGTTTTCGCTATAACTAGAGTCAACGAGTGATTCCAATGTAAAGAAACAATACCATTAAGAATTTTATTTTTATCGATATTAACGTGAGACTGTGTTCGGGTTAACGTGTGTAACGAATCTAATTAAATTGACTATGATGGAATGGATGTGTAAGCCTTGTGTCAATATGCCAATCATCTAAGAAGGAAAAAAATGTTTAATAAAGCCAACTCATTTACATGTCAACCATCTATTTTTATAAAAGATATGTATTCCATTTACATTTACATAATATATGTCTTCTATTATTTTTAATATTTTTTATATTAAATATGAAAGGATACTATTGTAATTTTAAATCCTTTTTTTTCCTTAGACTTAATATGTGTCTTCTATTTCTTATCCGACATCAATCCATCCGAATAATCCAAATAACCCGAATAAGTTTTATTTTACATTCGGATAACCTATATAAATAGGTTTTATTCTGTTTATACCGCTTAAATTTGGATATTTGATCCGAATAAGGAAAATAGATATCCGACCCGAATATATTCAAATAACCCGAATAAAAATTCAAATTGATTTTTTTTGGGTTTTGAATACAATTCGGATTTCAGATTTTGGGTTCTTTGATCACCCTTGCCTATAAATATGCATCTCAACCTTGCAATTTCTAGCATCATATAACTATAACCGAAAAATAACCGATAACCGCCCCGAACAAGAACCGATTTTAACTGAAACCGACTTTAGCCGACGGTTATGGTCAAGCGAAGCCATTAACCGAACCATTCGGCTATGGTTATGGTTAAGCCAAGCCATTAACCGACTTTAACCGATCCGAATCGATTATTGTATATTTGTTTTCATTATTTATGCATACGTGTTTTTTTGAAGAAGTTATGGTACAAGTCAAGTATAAAAGGTGAACCATATATTAGAAAATATTATGAGTCACATGTGATACTAAATATAATAGAAAATGAGTTAGAGTTCACGTGGTTTTGCATTTTGTTTACTCATTTTCCGTCACGTCAAAGTTTTACGAGCTTCACTTAGATTTTAGTCATCAATATATCTATAGTCCACAAGCTTATTTACAAGTTTTTCTTAGTTTTTCAACAATTTCATTATTAACCAAATTTAACCGAACCATAACCGGTGGTTAACTGATTAATGGTTAACCGATCAATTGGTTATGGTTATGTTTATGGATTTAGAATTAACCGAAGTAGCTGTTTTGGTTATGGAAATAGCCATAACCGCACCAAACAGAATCATGCACATCCCTAATTTCTTCACTCCTAAAATCAAAACAATATCCTCTATTTCGTTCTTGAAGGTTTTCGGCCAAGTACAATGTGCGAAGGGAGTTCCAAGTTCTCTGTAAGTTCTTACTGATTTGAAAGAACCATGGTCATGTTCTTAATATTGTTCTTCAACTCTTGATCTTGTTCTTCTTTAATAATTAATCATGTTCAACATATAATGTTTGTCTTATCATAATCTTATGGCCAGTATTTCATGTGATTACACATAGGGGTGTTCAAAATATCCGAAACTCGAAAAAATTCGAAATCCGAATCGTATCCGAAACCCGAAAAAACCGTATCCGAAATCTTTTTCGGGTTTTTCGGGTTATTCGGGTCGGATAATATGATTTTAGTTTCGGGTCGGGTCGGGTTTCGGATGTGCAAAAAGTGGTTTTTTCGGGTCGGATATCCGAAAAACCCGAAAAAAACAGGGTTATTCGGGTTGTTCGGGTTATTCGGATGAACGAATTCGGGTTTTTCGGGTTATTCGGGTTTTTCGGGTCGGATAATATATTTCGAATTTCGGGTCGGGTCGGGTTTCGGATAGACCAAAAAAATTTCCCAACCCGAAAAACCCGATTCGAAAAACCCGAATAACTCGTTATCCGACCCGATGAACACCCCTAATTACACATCTATTGTAACCTAAATGGATCAAAACATGCAAACGATAATGATGTTCTTGAAACCTTTATCACTTTGATTTATTTGATCTGGGTCATATTCATCAATTCTTCTTATAACACTCAAATCATCATAACGATCCAAGATTTTATATCATCAACATGTTTAAAACATTAAATAAGCCTCAAACAACCCTAAATCAAACTTATTTTAGGGTTTAAAAGTCTCAAAACTTGTTCAATTCTAATCCAAATTATTCATTTATTTTTGTTAATGTAAAATTAATATCGTAGCTTCCTAATTATATATTATAGGTTTCCTAAATCATCTGTTTTGATTTTCAAATCCTTCAAACAAAATCAGAATTCAAATTTGTATTTGAAGAGTTAACAACAACCATCCATCATCCAATTATAAACAACCATACTCCTTTAAAACTAAATGAAATACAATGATTCTTTTTTTCTAAATTAATTAAATAATAAGTTTTCCGAAGAATTTAACTTCCTAATTAAAAGAATTTGGCCAACTAAAGTTCAAAACAAAACACGTGTACAAATATCACACCAACTGTGAAAAACCTAACTTTCACAACACATTATGGTTAATAAATAGGCAAAATTCCCAGCCCAATATTTTTATAGAACTTTCAATTATAATTTAAACTAGAAAATACCAAATGCCCAAAGTTCAATCAATTATCTAAAAGACTAAAATTAAAAAACAGTTTGGGCCTTCAAACTATAAATCTTGGTTTTAGAAATTCAATACCGAATCCAAAACTCAAATCCAACTACTCAAACTTCCTTCAAACTCTTCAATCATCATTCAATATTGTTCAAATTAACTCCATGTACCTAAGAAAGTTTAAGCAAGTACACTTATGAAAGCTTCTTGTAAAGGAAAATTTTAATACTTAAGTATGTCTGATGATGTGACCCATCTTTTATTTCCTTTCCTAGGAATCCTTTTATCGGGCGTGTTGTGAGTTTGAAAATTTGGTGAAAGGTTCTTACTAAGGAAAGATTTGGTACTTAAAAGTGTCTAGTGTGACCCACCTCTCTTTCCTAGGAATCCTTATGTCACGTAAACAACTCGCAAGCTTTACACGTCTTGTTGTACACATATCATCCACCATTGTTCTTTCTTATTCATATTTAAACTTAAATTTATAACATAACTCACTTAATAAGACTATCCACAGCGGTCACCCCACTGAAAATCCTTCCCCACCAAAATTTCCTGCCACGTCATCACCCCACTGAAAACCTTAAACTCCACAGTGGTCACCCCACTAAAAACCATTCCCCACTCAAACCCATCCCCATAGTGGTCATGGCCATGGACGAATCAGAATGCTTGAAACAAGCGGGGAGCGGGAGCCGTGGGAGGCGCTTTGGCGGGGGCCGCTGGCTAGGGGGGCGGTGTTCCCGCTGGACCCCGCGGCGGGGGAGGGCACCGCTGGCCGGGCGGGGAACCCATTGTGGGTGGTCTAAATACATTATCTAGGGCATTCGTGACCTGTTCACATCAGACACAAGTTCAAGTTCAAGTTCAAGGTTCAAATTCAACAATTAAGGTAGGATTCATAGCCCATTTTCTTTTATTGTTTTGCAAACTACTGGGTGAGAAACATGTATCAAAAACTACAAGTTTCATTTTTCATAGCAACTCATTTAAAATTTTCACATATTGATAGCAAATGGCTTTTAAGTATTGAAATACATTTGTCACATAAAACCCCCTACAATATTTTTCAAAACCATTTACTTTGCAAAGCCATGGTAACGTGATAGTTTTATTGGTTTGACAAACCCATTCAGTCTTAGGTAGGGAGGGGTGTTCGAAACTCCAACATTAATTCAAGATTTAGTTCGTTATCCCAAGTGATAAGGGATCAAACACTTGGATGCGCAACAATCATTAAGGTTGGTTGGAGAATGACATGTAATTAAAATTATAATTAAACATATATGCATAAACAATTATATGAATTGTTGTTGCATTATAAACATATGTCTCTCTCACTTAGTTTTCTATTTGACACGTTTTCAACATGTTTTTAGGAAATGGAAATTAAGAAGTTAAGGAAGCATGAAATCAAGTTAGGAAAATACAAAGGACCTTGTTAATAAAATCTAGTAGCATGTTGGATATATTTGTTGGAATTTTAATAATAGATATGTTTTATTATTAATTTTGGACCATGATAATTATTCATGTGTTACGAATATGATTATTATTGATTATGTTTTTGTTCTATGATGTGAACTAATCACAATGAACAGAATCGGGTCCAAAATGGAGCTAAGATGAATGAGATATCGATGCTCGAAATTGTGTTGTGTAAAATGTTTTGAATGACCATGAATATGTTTTAATTAAGCCATGAATATGTTTTAATTAAGCCATAAATATGTTTTTAATTTAGCCATGAATATGTTCATAATGGTTCATGATGACAAATGATATATAAATAGAGACATTTGGTCTCTTGTTTTTGCTTGCTAAGTTTTGAAATCTCTAACACAAGCTTCAAAAGTTCACAACACAAGAAGATACTCTGTCGAATTCTCAACAACCTACAACGATCTATTCCTTGTGCTACATTGCTAAACACTCTTGTTTCAGGTAACATTTCGGGTTTTCGGTTAACTCCGGCAGAACATACTGCTTCGGCTGTTGTACCCTGGGAAACAGTCGGGTTCACTTGGGTGGCCCGAAATCTGTTTTAAGGGACCTCTGTTGAACAGAAATCCTCAGCCACCGAACTTATTTCAATTCGTTTCATCTTGTTCAATATTTCTTTCTTGTAATTTAAAGTTTAGCACTTTTATGTTTCTTGTAATAATGTATTTTTCATTGTGTATTTCTGAATTGTAATTCGAGTAATTGTATAATAAAAGTATTTGTTTATTTTGTGAACGGTGTTCCTACAAGCTTAAAACAGATTTTAAAAATCATCGTTCATAAGTTTGTGTTTTTAAAAAAATTATCGGATTACAAAACATAAATATAAATTGTTTAGTTTTTTACAAATATTTGTTTATCAAGAAATTTAAAATGTGTTTTTAAATTTTGTTTTTGGTAAACAAGTGTTGTTTTCTTATTAATAGGAAAAATTCAAACATTTTGTTTTGGTTTTGTAAACCATAACTGATTATTTTTTGTTTTGATAATTGTTAACAAAGTTTGGTTTTTATATAATTCAATTTGTGTTTGTGTAAACCAAAAGTTTTATAAACCATTTTGTTAACGTTTATTTAACGAGTTTTATTTTTTGAACTACGAGTTTTATAAACGATAGTTATAATCGTTTATTTCTAACGAGCGTGTTAGAAAAAGGTTAATGATATAAAAAAAAAACTGTATATCATAATACGTATGATGGTTTAAAAAAAAAATAATTCGATTGTGGGGTCGGTTTTGTGTAAACCATAATTCCTCAAAAACTTGTCAAATTTTTAAAATTTGATTTTGGTTTTGTGTAAACCATACGGTTTTTTGTAAACCACGAAATATTTTGATAAATTAAGATCATCAAAGTTTAAGTTCTAAGTGACGGACTTGTAGTAACTGGAAGGGTGGACACCGTTATCTGAGTTTTCTGTCTAGGAAAGCAATTCGTATATATCCCAAACAGCCGAGGGACCTGTTTTGCTTTCCTGGGGATTCTTAGAGAGAGTGTTTTAACCTATTAGGCCAAAACAAGTCATGCAAACGTCACATGAACTCAAATAACTTTGTTTGAGTTAAAAAGTTTAGTTTAAACTTTGGTTTTGTGTAAACCTTATTTCTGAAAATCTGACTTGCTCAGTTTGCATTTCCACTTTTGTTTGAGAAATAACAATTGTATTTGCTCAAACTTTAACACCTATGGGACCATTTGTTGGTACCCATGTTGCCCAAGCTGAGGGGATGACTCTTAGTGAGACAAAAGCCAATATGGTGGAGCATGGTCAATCTTCCCATGGGTACAAAAAGGAAATTGATAATTACAAGGGCAAAGGCAAAAGCAAGGTTGTGTACCTTGGGCTGGAAAAATGTGGTGTGAAGAAGCAGGTTTTCCCTTTTAAAGGGAAATGTTATAACTGTGGTGATCTTGGTCACCGTGATGATAAGTGTAATGCTCCTAAACAGGACCGTGCACATATAGTTGAGGATGATATGCCTCTTGTTGCCATGATTTCTGACCTCACTGTCGTGATGGAGGAGTTAAACTCGGTGACTAATGACACTAATGAGTGGTGGGTTGATACCGGTGCTACCCGTCATGTGTGTCATGATCGGATGCTCTTTAATACGTTTAAAGAGGTCACTGGTGATAAAAAACTGATCATGGGGAATGCAGCGATTGCCAACATCAAGGGTGAAGGCAATGTGATCTTGAAGTGGACTTCGGGTAAGGAGCTCACTTTGAGCAATGTGCTGTATGTTCTTGAGATGCGCAAGAGTCTTGTGTCAGGATGGTTGCTCAATAAGCATGGTTTTCGTTTAGTTTTTGAGTCTGATAAATTTGTTTTAACTAAACGTGGAACGTTTATTGGTAAGGGATATGCCAAAAAATGGTATGTTCAAACTCAATATAATACCTAAGAACATGAATGAATATGCTTCTACTTCTATTTACTTGATTGAGTCTTCTAATATTTGGCATGGTCGTTTAGGTCATGTTAATTTCAATTCGATGCGTCGGTTGATTAAATTAGATTGCATACCAAAATTTTCCATGGACTCAAAATACAAATGTACAACATGTGTTGAAGCAAAACAAACAAGATCATCTTTTAATTCGGTTGAAAGAATAACCGAACCTCTTGACATAATTCATACTGATGTGCGTGATTTAAAATCAATTCCCACAAGAGGTGGAAATAAGTACTTCATCACATTTATTGATGATTGTACACGATATTGCTATGTCTACTTACTTAAAAGTAAAGATGAAGCAATCGACAAGTTTGTCTTGTATAAAACTGAGGTTGAGAATCAACTTAATAAAAAGATAAAAGTTTTAAGGAGTGATAGAGGCGGAGAATGTGTTTCACCATTTGCCGATATTTGTGCACAAAATGGAATTATCCATGAGTGTACTGCTCCTTATTCCCCACAACAAAATGGTATTGCGGAACGAAAGAACCGTACATTGAAAGAGATGATGAATGCCATGTTGTTAAGTTTTGGGTTGAGCCAGGACATGTGGGGGGAAGCCATTTTGTCGGCTACTTATCTTTTAAACAAAATACCTTTCAAGAAAAAGGATGTAACTCCTTATGAGTTGTGGATGGGAAGAAAACCATCTTACAAATACTTGAAAGTGTGGGGGTGCCTAGAAAAAGTGGTGGTTCCGCCACCAAAGGTTCAAAGAATAGGACCCAAAACCATGGATTGTGTATGCCCATCATAGTAGTGCATATCGGTTTCTTGTACATGATTCAAAGAATCCCGACATACACAGGAATACTATTATGGAATCAAGGAATGCATCATTCTTCGAAGAAGTGTTTCCTTGTTTGAAAAAGGAACACACAAGTTCATCATCATGTGTTGATGAGATTGTTCATGATGAAGATCAAGAACAATCAGAGGCTGAAGAAGTTGAGCCAAGAAGAAGTAAGAGACAAAGGATTGAGAAATCCTTTGGTACCGATTTCCTTACTTACATGGTAGAGGGAGAACCTCAAACATAGCGTGAAGCAGTCACTTCTTCAGAAGGACCTCAATAGAAAGAAGCAATCAAGAATGAAATTGATTCGATCTTACAAAACCATACTTGGGAGTTAGTAGATCTTCCACCAGGTTGTAAACCACTTGGATATCGATGGATATTCAAAAGGAAGATGAAAGCTGATGGTTCCATTGATAAGTACAAGGCAAGGTTAGTGATCAAAGGGTTTAGACAAAAAGAAGGATTAGACTACTTTGATACTTACTCGCCTGTGACTAGAATAACCTCGATAAGGTTGGTGCTTGCAATAGCGGGTTTAAGAAATTTGGAAGTTGTAACGACTGGTTTTAACGGTCACGTATATGTAAATAAATAAATGTTATTATGTTTAGAAATTGTGTTGTGATAATAATATAATAACATTTGGAGTATTATAGTTAACTAGTAACTAACTTGATTAGATTGGTTAAGTGGGTTAACTAATTAAAAGGTTGAGGGACTAAACTTGCCAAATGGGAAAAGTTGTAAAAATAGAGGTTAAAAGACTTTGACCTGGTCAAAGTTCAAAAACTCTTGTATGTGTGTGTGTTTTACGTGAGAAGCAGAGAAGAGAAAAGGGAGAAGAAAAACTTCAAGCCCTAACCTCCAAGCTCGTTGATTTTGTGGATGAAATTCAAGATTTAAGCTTCTAGTCCTATCTATAAGTGTTATCTAACATCTTGTAAGTGATTCTAATCTCATTCATGATGTTGGTTGAAAGTTTTTAAGATGAACAAAGTTAGGGTTTAGTTTAAATCTTGAAATTGGTTGTTTAAATGGGTTAGAAACCATAAGTATATGGGTGATCAAGTAACTAAACATCTAATTTGATTAGAAATCAATGATTATGAACATGGGTGTTCATGGGAGATTTTATGATGGCAGAAATTGAATGAAAAACGAGTTAGTAAATCATGCACATGTGGTGTTTGATGAATTGCTTGAAAGAAAAGAGATTATATGCTGAATTGAAAGAAATTGTGTTGCTGCACTGTTATTGTAAAAACTGTATAAAATCATAGAAAAATCATGAGAAAATGAGCCTTATATGCTTAGAAAGCTCTTTGAAAGGGCTACAATCCATCTTTTGACATGAAAAGCTGAAAACAAACGTAGGGTGGGTTAAAAGGGCAATTACAGCAGCAACATAGGAAAATTCAGCAAGCTGAATTGTGAAAATAAAGGTGCAGACCTGATTTTGTAAATTGTGTATAAAATCAACCGTGTATCCGTTTGAGGCGTATTTTATATTCTTGGAAAGGCCTAAGAGTCTACTACAACCCATTTTTGAACATGAAGAGCTAAAACATATTGTAAATGTGTCAAAAATGTTGATTACAGCAGCAACTCAGAAAGTTGCTGCACAAAAATAAGATTTTCCATAATGTGATAAAAATGGGAAATTGAGTATGGGTGATGTTGAACATAAATAGATGATACTAGTGGGTTATGTACATCTAAATAAATGTTTTAGAAGTATCTAAGATACTTGTCCATGGGTTTTGATGGGAATGATGGGTTTTGGGTAGAACTCATGTAAGAAAGCGTTGTTGGGTGGATATGGATCATAATCCATGGGTTAAATGTTAATATGCAATAAATTGATGTTAAAATTGATTAAAGTTATGATCTTGGGTGAATATAGACTAAAATGGGTGATTATGGATAATCATGGGATAATTAGGATCATAACTAGTGTAATGAACATCAATATTTGATGAAATGCCTAAGGGAGGCATATAATATGATTGATTGTGATAATTGGCTAAAATTTGCTATATGTAGTAAGGTAAAATCAATTGTGTGATAAATTGACTTTGAGAAAGTCAAACGGGTCAAGTGGGTTGAACTTGATTGTATGTATGTGTATGTGAAGATGATTGCAATGTGTGCATAGGTGATGAAAACAAAGTTCATAGGCAAGGAAAGGAGCTTGCTTTGTAATTAGAGCTTTGGACCAAAGGTAAGTCACCTAATTGATTGAGTCACTTAATATGTTGTTAAATTCACAAGGTGTGTGATTAAGGTAAATTGAGTCTAAGTGATGGTTAGTAAACTGAATTTACTATGTGGTTGACCCATTGGGGATATGGGAAACAATACACAATGAGTGTGTAAATCACAATGAGTGTGATGTGAATGTCTTGAGTGACAGGTGCTGAATAGTAATTGTGTTTACTATGTGATTGACCCATTGGATATATGGGCATCTATACACGACAGGCGTGTAAGTCACACGGGTGTGACATTAATGTATTGGGTGACATGTGTTGCATAGTAATTATGTGGATTAAACACTGTGTGTGTGTTGAATTAAATCTACAAATAAGTGTACAATAAGATTGTGGTGACAATCGTATTATCTACTAGTGAGTAGACTAAACTTAATAACCATGAGGGTTAATATGTGTATGTGGTGCAATGAGTGCATAAACATAAATGTAAACCATAATGTGTGTGGTTAGAGTTTACATTGAGGGTATGAAAGTGTTAGTAGACTATTGACTTATGGTAGTAACTACCAGTATGTTGACTTTAAAGTCAAAGTTGTGTGTTTTGTTTAATTATTGTTAGAATTGAAATGTGTGTGTGATTATTGACTAGATTGTGTATGTGTATGGGTTGTAAGTCACTTAATTGAAATGAGTTGTGTTTGAAACGTGGTTAAATTCACAATGTGTGTGATTGTGTTAAGTGACTTTAGGTGTTCATTAGTAAATTGTGTTTACTATATGATTGACCCATTTGACATATGGGTATTTATACACAATGGTGTGTAAGTTACCCAACTTACTATAAAATTATATATAAGTAGTAGAAAGAGTCTACTTGATTGTTGGTGTTTATATATTGATTGTGCATAACTTGACTAATGAAACTAATTGAGTTAAGAGACCTATGAGAAGGCATTTTTAGTTTCAATATGAATGTTATGCTTGAGTTGTATGCGTAATATAAATGGCATAAAAATTAGCCGGATGAGCCGGTAGATGAGTTCATGATACCACATGAGTGTGGATAACCGGATGAGCCGGTGAAATTGATCAATTAAACCACTAGAGGGTGGACAACCAAATGAGTTGGTAATAATGAGTCAAACCACTAGAGTGTGGATAACCGGATGAGCCGGGAGTTTAAATTGGTGAAACCACTAGTGTGTGGGTAATTGGATGAGCCAATACTTTGAGAATGGTGTTGTAATTAGCCAAACAGTTTTTCTGAATTCGTGTTTGGCTGTTTGGGTGGCATTCTAAGGCACTGTAACCCTTGGGAATGTTCCATAAACATGTGTTAAAGTTGTTTAGGTGTTCTTACTTAGTTCTAACGAACTAATGGTGAAAACAACGTGTGTTATGCAGGTACTTAAGTAATAAAGGCGAATGTGATCGGGAAAAGATGATATTGGATCGAATGAAGCTTCGAGCGATACAAGTTAATATTGAGAAGACTTGTTTATTCAAATAATAGATGTGTTTGTATATATTAAACTATATAAGTGGTTTTTAAACAAGTTTGTGTTGGTTTTTGAATGTGACAGATTATAAAGGGTTATTTATTGAGTTTTCAAACAAACCCTTGCAAATTTTTTTATGGGACCAAATTCCGCAACGTTTTTATGTTTAAACAAGTGTTTTCTGATCCGTGTGGGATCAGGGTGTAACAAAAGTCCACCAAATGGATGTTAAAACCGCTTTTCTAAATGAGGATTTAGAAGAGGAGATTTACATGAGCAACCTGAGGGTTTCTCAGCTCCAAGCCAAGAAGGCAAAGTGTGTAAATTAGTCAAGTCATTATATGGCTTAAAGCAAGCTCCCAAACAATGGCATTAAAAGTTTGACCAAGTTATGCTTAACAATGGTTTCAAAATTAACGAATGCGACAAGTGTGTTTATGTGAAAAACACGAGAGGTTATGTGATATTATGCCTTTATGTAGATGATATGCTTATTGTTGGGAGTGATGATAAGATGATCAAATCTACTAAAGACATGTTGAAAGCGAGATTTGACATGAAAGACATGGGTCTAGCTGATGTGATTCTTGGTGTAAAGATCAATAGAACCCAAAATGGTCTTGTGTTGAGTCAATCTCACTATGTGGACAAAATCCTTGAAAAATTTAATACGGGGATACGAGTGTGTCTCAAACTCCCGTAGATACCACCCAACATCTATCGAAAAATAGAGGCGAGGGTGTTGCTCAGTTGGAGTATTCAAGGGTTATTGGCAGCCTAATGTATCTGATGACATGTACACGGCCAGACTTAGCATATGCTGTGAGCAGGCTAAGTAGATATACTAGTAATCCGAGCTTTGAACATTGGAAGAGCATGATAAGATTACTAAGGTACTTAAGATACACAAGAAACTATGGACTGCATTATGGCCGAGATCCAGCTGTTATAGAATGATACAATGATGCGAACTGGATATCCGATATGAAAGATTCCAAATCCACAAGTGGTTATGTGTTCACTATTGGTGGAGCAGCTATAGCCTGGAAGTCATCCAAGCAAACTCTTATAGCTAGATCTACGATAGAATCTGAGTTTATCGCGTTAGATAAAGCTGGAGAAGAAGCAGAATGACTACGTCAATTTGTGGAAGATGTTCCAGGATGGCCAAAGCCTATGTCGGCTATTTGCATACATTGTGATTGCCAATCAGCTATTGGTAGAGCTTAGAGTGCAATGTATAATGGCAAATCAAGGCACATTCGACGTAGACATAATACTATACGACAACTACTCTCAATGGGTGTTATCTCAATTGACTATGTGAAGTCAAAGGATAACATTGCGGATCCGCTTACAAAAGGCTTAAGCAGAGAGTTAGTACACAAGTCATCGAGAGGAATGAGACTAAAGCCTTTGGAATAAGTTTGTAAAAAGGAAAACCTATCCTAGAAGATTGGAGATCCCATGATCTAGGCTCAATAGGACAACCTAATTGTATGAATAAGGAAGGTCACTGTGAGGGAGTACCTCAAATATAGTAAGGGAGCTGCATACTTCCTAGTTCATTTCTTTATCAAATCAGTGATAATAATTGAGGATAAGCATAATGTGGTTAATGATTCTGTGTGAATCATAAAGAACCTGTTGCTTTTAATGATCTATGGTGATCACCTATATGAGAGAGAAGTGGGGTCGCTTCGAATGGATTTGTGAGGGGCGCAAATCCTAGAGCTCTTGCAGAACCAGGCTAGTGTTCCATGACCATAACGGACACGACAATGAGGGGTTAATCATACCAGGAAGAGTATTGTGTGATATGTAATAACGTCTACGTAAACAGGGATTAGTTCAAAGACATCACGTCTACTAATCGCTAGGAGACCAAGTACATATCACAAAGGAGGGTTCAAAGGGAACACCTACTTCTCCTGCAATACTCAACCGCTGAAATTTTATCGTGACACTTGAGTGTAAGGATCGATTTCTATTCATGTGGGGGATTGTTGGAATTTTAATAATAAATATGTTTTATTATTAATTTTGGACCATGATAATTATTCGTATGTGTTACGAATATGATTATTATTGATTACGTTTTTGTTCTATGATGTGAACTAATCACAATGAACAGAATCGGGTCCAAAATGGAGCTAAGATGAATGAGATATCGATGCTCGAAATTGTGTTGTGTAAAATGTTTTGAATGACCATGAATATGTTTTAATTAAGCCATGAATATGTTTTAATTAAGCCATAAATATGTTTTTAATTTAGCCATGAATATGTTCATAATGGTTCATGATGACAAATGATATATAAATAGAGACATTTGGTCTCTTGTTTTTGCTTGCTAAGTTTTGAAATCTCTAACACAAGCTTCAAAAGTTCACAACACAAGAAGATACTCTGTCAAATTCTCAACAACCTACAACGATCTATTCCTTGTGCTACATTGCTAAACACTCTTGTTTCAGGTAACATTTCGGGTTTTCGGTTAACTCCGGCAGTACATACTGCTTCGGCTGTTGTACCCTGGGAAACAGTCGGGTTCACTTGGGTGGCCCGAAATATGTTTTAAGGGACCTCTGTTGAACAGAAATCCTCAGCCACCGAACTTATTTCAATTCGTTTCATCTTGTTCAATATTTCTTTCTTGTAATTTAAAGTTTAGCACTTTTATGTTTCTTGTAATAATGTATTTTTCATTGTGTATTTCTGAATTGTAATTCAAGTAATTGTATAATAAAAGTATTTGTTTATTTTGTGAACGGTGTTCCTACAATATTCATACTTAAACAAGTTGTAAACATTGTTTTATTTGGTCGTTTGAATGCATTAGTACTTTTTTATACCTTATACTTGAAATACTATAATATTTTCTCAAACCTGGTGTTCCGCCAAGTTTCCAACTTGGCTGGGTGTGATATATTGGTATCAAAGCCTCGTTTATAGAAAATTATGTCATTATAATAAAGGCATACACTGTAAATTAAAGAGCCTCTTAATAAAAATCATACGCATTGCATACTGGGAAATTTATTTAGTCCTTAATAATTTATATTTTAATAGTCATGTCTCATTATTCTACTCACATCTCTAAGAGTAGCCCATGCAACCAATTTAAATACTTCCTGGAACCGAACAACACTAAAAGCACCCCTACATCCTAGCTTTGCACTTTGAAGTTATCCCATCAAAGCTCACCCTCCTACAAACCTAGACCTTTCTTCATGTCAGCCTTTTTTGAATATGAGCCACCAGCATCTTTCGACTACACGATTGAGATAGCGAAAGAAGATGCAACTATTACCAAAAAGACTTTGGGGCAGTTTGAAAACCTTTTAATGGAACCATTAAGAGGCTACCTATTATAGTTGAAATAAGGAAGGCTGAAGATCCATACGTGATGTCTGATGCTGAAAGCTAATATTATTCACTATAGGCTCAACCATAACCCCATACAAGCCCATTTAGTAGTGCCTAGAGTCATGTAAGATGCTTCCTACTGCAATTGATCCACCACCTATGATCTGATGATTACGCAGAGGTGACCAATTTTCACCTCCACAAGGAGAAAATGGGCATGCTCAAAGACTCACGTACACTATCAGATCGTGCTCATGGGGTACTCAAACCCACCCCAAGGATTAGAGGCAGTGGCGGATCCGGGAATTTTTTCCAGTGGGTTCACTATTTTCAAACGTTTCAATTAGATAGAACCAAACATAAAAATTTCCGGGTCGGTTTGACGGTTCGCGTCTTGTAAGTTTCATCACATAATAACTGTGCGATATATTAAGTCAATAATTAAAAAAAACATCGTCATTAAAGAGTTCGGAGGTGCGGACTTAACACTCATTTAAGATTTCTGAGCTCCGGACCAAACATGAGTCAAGGGGTTGTTGCCCCCTTGCGGGGACTTAGGGGCAGCGCTCTTGGTGGGGTCCAAGGGGCTAAGTAACGGTCCCTCTGGCCCGCCAGCGGGCAGGGGTCAAGGGGCAGCGCCCTTTGTGGGATTCGGGACAACGCCCCGAAACTTAAACGAATTTTGGGAAGAAATATTGATTTCAGAAAGTGATTTTTAAAACGTCATCATTAAAGAGTTTGAAAATACATAGTGCATTTTCGTTTAATATTTCTGAGCTCCAGACCAAGCGGGAGTCAAGGGGTCACGCGCCTTTGCGGGGTCCAAGGTGGCGGTCCTGCTGGCCATTCAGCAGGCATGGGTCAAGGAGGCAACGCCCGTTGTAGGGTTCGGAGCAACGCCCTGAAACCTAAACGAAATTTGCTAAGTTTGTATGACCAAAATTAACTTGATTCGAGGGTTTAATTACTAATAACTACCATTTTGTTTGCTAAGTTTATATGACCGGAAAGTGATTTTAACACGATCATATAAAATATAATCATAGATTATCAAGATTTTCTCTAACAAATATCACTTGTCTCAATCAAGTTGACAAATTACTGTGAAAATTTCATTAATAATTCACTCTTAAAAATCTTAATGGTTCACTTCAGGATTCACCCCTAAAATATTAGTGGGTTCACCCTATTGTTAAACTCTTTCGAAATTTTTTTTTCCTACTAACGAGTCGAAGCTCGGTGGGTTCCTGTGAACCCATTCTATCTATGTACATCCGCCACTGATTAGAGGACATCATTGGAACTTACCATGACTGTTCCCACAAGTCCTTTATGGACACACAAATTAGTAGCTCCCTCCGAAGTATGTTGGACCTTTCAACATCCTGGAAAGAATCGGTCATGTTGTCTATAAGCACAAACTACCACAAGAACTTAACGACATTCGTGATAGTTTTCATGTGTCAAACCTCAAGAAGTGCTTGGTTGATGACACTTTATACATTCCACTAATGAAATTTGCATTGATGACAAACTACATTTCATTAAAAAACAAGTTGAGGTCATAGATTGGGACGTCAAGAAACACAAACAAAGCCTCATCCCAATCGTGAACGTCAAATGGAATTCCATGTGTGGTTCTAAGTTCCTTAGGAACGTGAAGATCAGATAAGCTTAAGTACCCTATCATGTTTCAACAATAATCAGTTGGTTCCTTAACTGGAATAGGCTGTAACTTCTTTGTTTATATGATAATTATGAAATAAAACAATGTGATTTTAAGTTCAATAAGTGTTCACTTTGTTTCACAATTTTTTATTATGTTAGTTGCAACACAATTCACAAGTTTCACATGTGAAAGTAGCTTAGTCCAATATATTGTTTAGAACACTAAAGCGCACACCAACAAATTAGGATGCCTAAATAACTAAAATATGTCATATGCCATCCAAACATAAGGTTATTTCCTAGTACATTAATGATCAAATAAATTTACTAATGTTCTAACCGAATCGATTACTAAGTAAGAAGTTTAGTTTGGTTTTTAATTTTAACCGAATAAATAAAAAAATAAGCTGAATTGAATATTGAATCGAATCGAACCAAGCCAACTAAAACCCAACCGAACAAAATACTGAATAAGAAGTACATTTAAATATTCAGTTAGGACAAACACGGAAAAAAAACAAGGATAGGATAAAGCATTGCACCAAAATTTTTGTTTTAGTAAGTTTAAACTTAAATGAATCCCTTATATTGTTTGTTTCAACATTTTTATACTTTAATTTAAAGCATCAAAATTATCAAGATAAAAGACATTAGTCTTTTATAAGGCTGTAAACGAACCGAACGTTCAGCGAACAGTTCGTGAACCGTTCGGCGGGAAGTTCGTTTATGTTCGTTCGTTTAATAAACGAACAAACACGAACAAGAAATTTCGTTCGTTTAGTTAAATGAACGAACATGAACAGAGGTCGTGTTCGTTCATTAGTGTTCATGAACGTTCGGTAACATGTTCGTTTACGTTCGTTTATGTTCGGTTAAGTTCATTTATATGTATGCATTAAATGTGTTGTTTATTTTTAATTTTTAGTTTAATACAATAATACTTAAAGCTATTTTTAGTTTAATACTATAAACGAACGAACACGAACAAGGGCTCGTTCGTGTTCGTTCGGTTCGTTTACAGCCCTAGTCTTTTATTCTTTTATGAATATTATAATTTTCTTGAAACTAAAAACTATAGTACTTTCTAGAGTGTGGTAAGCTCTTTGATTGCGAGCCAAGTTGAGTCTACTTGAGCATGTTAAGGCTCAAATTCATCTCATCTAAAGCTTTATTTCTAAGGATCAAAATTATCTTGTAAGAATTTTTTCAAGTTTAAGCACGGCTTATTGGATATTTAATTATTTTATTAGTTTGTTTTTAGTTTAAGTGTTATATATATTTATAACTATATTTCTCGAATATAACTTAATATACATGATTTAACTATATATATCATAATTATACATGTAAATATAATTATTTATATAAATATACACTCATTAGATTAAATAAAAACTATATAAATAAAAGATTCATTAAGGCTCACGAGCCGGCGAAAGATCAACATGTGAAGCTCGAGTTTGAGCTCAATAAGTAGACGAGTCTTATTTCAGGACTCAAGCTCGAGTTCAGGCTCGACTCCTTATTTGACCATTTTATCGATGTGATCCTGAGTAGTTTACGAGTTGACTTGATGCACATTTTTGTTATCATGTCATGAAAGTGGGCTTATTCCGTATTCGGTTAAAATCTAAAAATCAAAACAACCTTCTTATGTTGTCTTCGGTTTTGTTACAAGATTACATAATTCAATTTGATTTTTGGTAATGTTTAAATAAAATCACAACCCAAATAAACCGAACCGAATAACTTATTGTCACCCCTATTTATGTTTAAAATGTTTTTTGTACTTAATTTTTCAAATTGTTTAAAGATTTTTTTTATAAATATATCTTTTAAAATTTTTTAAAACGAAAATGTTTATAAGTATTTTTAAAAAGATTAAGTGAAATTCATGAAAATAAAAGCAATTCAATCATAAAAAAAAGGTTAAATAAAACGTTTCACAAAGAAATGAAAAAAAAAAAACAAAAAACATTTAAAAAAACTTTTACTAAAATATGATAATGTTGATTTCTTTAATTTTACTGAAACAGTGAAATATGACAAATGTTGATTTCTTTAATTTTTTTATCCAATAGGACTATAAGTGAGAAAAATAAAATTTTAATAAAAAAATATTTTGTTAAATGTTTTCAGGGATAATATCATATATCCCCTTATTAAACATCAAAATTACATATATCTCCAATGTTAAAATAAAATTACAAATATCTCCATTTTTCAAAATTGTCCCTTAGTAAGGAGTAATATGTAAATTGTTTTTTGTTAGTTCATTAAGGGTAAAATAGGAAATACATGATGTTTTTTTAATGAAATGGATAAATATGTAATATATTTGGTTTAGAAAGGAGAATATGTAATTTAGTTTTATGGTTGGGTAAATATGTAATAAAAGGTTTTAGCAAGGGGATATATGTAATTGACCAATTTTTTTTAAACCATCCATTTTCAAAAATATGGTCTACACCTTACACTTCTTTAAGAAAATCTAATTCTTGTTGTTCAAAGAAAAAAAAAACTAAAATATATGCAAGCTAGTGATAGTAACTAATTTTGACTATATTGTTAAAAACTTAAAACCACGAAATGCTTTTCAAAAACAACAAAAATAAATATTTAAAATCCATAACTATTATATCATGTAATCATTTATTATGCAGACTAAACATGTACTATAATTGGCATAAAATACTTGTAAACATAGATTTATGTATACTCACCAGCCTAAATATTAACAAACAAATCCGTAATATCCAGAAATTAATTGAAAGGAAGGTGAGTTACGGATGTCTTGTTCTATTGCTAAAATAAAGGTATGACGAAAGTGATACGAGACCCAGATCCTGGGTTCGATCCTTAATTATACTTTTTTTTATTGGCCTTTCCACCGTCGTGCCTTTGGCGGGTGCTTGGGTTTGGTTTTCCTCAGGAATTGGTGGCTGATTGGCTAGGGGTTCCGTCCGTCTATACTAGTGGCCAGCTTGGGCCTCATTTAGCCATTGAGGGTCGCGTACAGAGTACCCGACAGTTGATTAGTTGACCGTTTAAAAAAAAACACAAAACAATCCAACTAATAACAGCAAAAAACTTAAATTTGAACGAAATCAGAAATTAAAGTGAAAAAGTTAGAGGTTACCTTTTAAAGAAAGAACGCTTCAATTTCGCACCACCAAGAAGTAAGGATTTGGAGAGGAACTACCACAAGAAAAACGTTTATAGAGAAAGAGAAAGAGAAATTGAATTAATTTCATTGATAGTGACTTAACGTTTATAGTACAATAATTGAAATGCTGAAAAACGTTGAATATAATAACAAATTCAATATAAGAAAATAAAATAAAAAAGCGTACACTTTCAATAAAGTTTTTAATTAAAGATAGTGTAAACTAATCTAACTTCAAACGAGCGGTTTTTAAATGATTAATAAAAAGTACGTTTAACATGAACAAAAAGAATTGTTTATTTACCTAATGAACGAATATGAACATATATTGTATTTGTTCATTTTTGTTTGCGAATGTTTGATGATGTCGATGTTTATTGTTTTCATTTTATAAATATGTTTTATTTTTTATTACTTTAAATTTTGAATTAGAAATAAAATCATTTGGATTTTGGTTTTAAAACTTAGATATTTTAAAATTTCTTTTGTTGTTTCTAAATTTTTTTTTCAGATAATTATTTCAATCAAATTTAAATAGTACGATCTGTAACATCACATTTAATTCTTTGACGGGCAGGTTCACGCAGGACGAAACAGGCATAGCCTCATAGGTCCCACCGAAGGAAAAAAAATACAACCGTCTTGTCCTAGTATAAAATTGAGGTATTGGGGAAGTGATAGAAGACACGGGTCATGGGTTCAATTCTTGATCCCACCCGGTTTTACCGACCTTCCACCGTCGTACCTTTGGGCGGGTGTTTGGTCGGGTTTTCTTCAGGAATTGGTGACTGGTGGGCTTGAGACTCCCGTCCGTTTGAACTAGTGGCCAGCTTGGACATCTTTTAGCCATTGAAAGCCACGTACGAAGTACCCAACAATTGATTAATTGATCGGAAAAAAAAACGTTGTCTTGGGGTCAACTGCAGCCCAAAAACAAAAGGCGAAAATCATATTAAGGAATAATTATTGCTTTCAAAAATGTAACTTCATCGTTTATGAATTTGTTGTTTATAAAAATTATTGCTTTAAAAAATAACTACATAAAAAAAATGTAGCCTTATAGTTTATGAGCCGAAATTAAGAGTTAAATTTCAAAATGGTCTCTGTGTTTATATCGAAAATGTCATTTTAGTCCCTAAATAAAATTTGTTGCAATTTTAGTCTCTGTGTTTTAATTTAGTTGCCAATATAATCCTTCTAGTTACCATTTTAGGGACTAATTGACAATTAAATTTCAAACACAAGGATTAAAATGACAACAAAAATTTAGACGGATAATTATATCGGCTACTAAATTAATAGCAAGGATTAAAATGAAAACAAATTTTATTTAGGAACTAAAATGACATTTTTGATATAAACACAGGCACCATTTTGACATTTAACTCCGAAATTAATATATAACTACATTGGAAACACAAGTATTAGACTATGGGGTATCCCCCTTGATCTAACCACTCCACATAGGCGTCACGTAGGCACCCACCACAACCACCCACTCCACCACTTGTGATGAAAATGCCCCTTGCCATGGCCACGCCCACCACAACGGTCGAAAATGATGCTCCAAACGGTCTTCGAAGGTGTTCCACACCCGTTTTTGCTCGTTGCCCCACTCATGACCAACCCTCCCATGCCCGCCCACGCCTCAAAGGAGGCAGTGTTCCACGCTTGTGGTTGCCCCACTCATGCCCAACCAAGGGGCATACCGTAAAGTCTTATATGTGTTGATTAAATCTATTATATTATTAACAATATTTTTTTTAATGATTTTTGTGTTTGACAACATTAATTATTGATTACATTAATGAATACTTAAAAATAATAAATTGCTAATAATAAAAATTTAAGAATTATAAAGTTATATTTTAAGATATTATATAATTATAATTTTTTTTTTAATTATCAAATTTTGTAATAAGATCTATATATTTGATGTTTAAATGTATAATTTAATTATTTAAAATCATTAATACTTAATATTTAATTTAATATTAAATACAATTACTACTTAATAGGAAAGATAGATGGAAAAAAAGTAGGAAAGATAGATGCATAAAAAAACTTTCTAAATTTCATAAGTAGTTATTTCATTTGATATATGATTATGATTTAGCCAATTTGCCAAGAAATTAAGCGATGATGTTTTCAATTAAAATTAAAACCTTAAATAAATATTAATAAAAAAGATACTAATAGCACCTAGTAATTGATCAAAGTCCTTATGTAGATAACTTGTTATTTATAGGGGCGTGTGTCGGGCTAAACCCGGACCAGGTCAGACCAAGACCGGACCGGACCGGACCGGACCGCAACCATTAAGTTGAAAAATAAAACCTGTGAACCGGCCCATAATATTGTATACCGGCCTTGGGTAAAAAGGGTTTAACGGGTTGGTTTAATAAATGAGTCGGGCCGGAGCATTTATTTTCAAATCAAGTCAAATATAAAGTCATTTGTTTTTCAAATCAATTCAAATATATTATCAAGCATACATGAAAAGTAAAAAAAATATGCTCAATATAAAATAAATAATAAAGTTTAAATATAAAATCATTAACTCTTAAAAATTTAAGAAAGAAACTCAAACTTTATATTCATTAATCAATCGTTATCGTTGAAATGTTATTATAAATATCTAAAAAAAACTAATAAATTAGAAAACATTGATCAATTATATAACAAATCAATTGGACATGCTCCTCTTTTTGTTGAAATCGATGAAACAAACTTTACTTTATCTTAAATGTCTTGATAGGGATGTGGTCGGGCTAAAGCCGGACCGGACCAAACCCGGATTGGACCGGACCGGACCGGAACCGTTAAGTTGAAAAAATGAAACATGTGAATCGGCCCATATAAAGGCTATCAGGGTTGTAATGGGTCAGCTCGATATTTAATCGGTTTAATCAGGTTGGCCTATTTTATGCACACCCCTGGTTATTTATGGGTGAAATTAAGGCGGTGTTTGTTTTTTAAGACGTAAAATGTATGCAGTCTGCGGACCATATTTGCAGACATCTGCAGGAGAAAAGGTGGACCAAATGTCTACAGTCTGCAAGAGAAAGAGTGATTGTTTTTTAACGGTTGACTATTAAAATAAATTGGTGGTAGTGTACGGTGGGGGTGATGAGGGTGGCCAACGGTGGTGGAGGTGGTGGGGGTGACCGGTGGTGGAGGGCGGCAGGCTGTGGCGGGCAGCGGTGGGCGGCAGGGGTGGGAGTGGCGGTGGTGGGTAGTGATGGGGGCTGTAAAATCTTAATTAAAAATAAAATTAAAAAAATAAATAAATATGTGTGTGGGGTTAACCACGTGGAAGCAAAAAAAAAGAAAAAAAATTAAAACCAAGATTTTTTGAGAAAGGCGACAGAAGAAAAACATAACAAATAAGTGGGGGTTGGGTCATTCGACAGAAGCAGAAAGAAAGAAAGAAAAAAGAAAGAAAAGAAGAAAGAGGAAGAAGGAAGAGGAAGAAGAGAAAAGGGGGAAGATCCGAACAACGATCCGTAACATCGAGCTTAGATCAGGAGTCTAGGTCGTGAACCACTCGAGGTAATCACGTTTTCTCAGTTTTCTTTGAATCACCATAGTTGTATCCTTAGAGGTGTGTGATGAACCATGTTTTATGAAACGTGAAATTGGGTTGAGTTATAAGTAGTTATAAGTACCTAAACTCATGTTATGTTGTTTCGAGGTGTTTTAAACATTACTTAATGTCTAGGATCATGACATGGTAAGAAATCCAATTTAGAATTCAAAAGAATGGCTGAGAAAAATGATAAAGTTGTTAAACAAGTCTAAATGGGTCGAATAATAATAATATGTGGAATATATATATGTATGTATGTATGTATGTATGTATGTATGTATGTGTGGAAACATATCACAATGAACGTAATTACTAAACTTTCTAAAACTAGAAAGGGATTTGATGCCATTTGGGTTATCGTTGATAGGTTAACTAAGAGTGCTCATTTCTTGCCTATTCGTGAATCATATTCTTCCGATAAAATGGCGGAGATATATGTGAAAGAAATAATATCTCGGCATGGTGTGCCAGTGTAACAACTGTGTCGGAACCGTCACCGGAACAATGAACGGAACAGTAACGGCACAGTAACTCAGGTACAAACTATGCAAACTACTGTTGAACTGTCGAATACGTAATGCTAAACAGTAAACTATTATGCTAGTGTTTCTGAAATCTGATTAAACGTAACAGTTTAACAGTCAGAAACACATCAGACAACACGGAACGGTGATACTAATGACTGCTGATGTACTATGATGTGTAAACGTATGCGAGGTTAAACAAAATGAAACAATAATGGTTATTGTTACGGGATGCTAAACCGACGAGTTATTCGTATAGGTGACGATCTGTATGAATGATTCTGATAGTTTAATGTTCTGAAATAATAACTGAAATGTAGAAAACAAAAGTCGGAAAGCAAAACCATCGTCGTGTTCGTTCGAATGACGATTCGAACGAATACGCGCGATGGTGACGCGTTCCGACGAAACGATGACGAAAACGATAAAAGACACGAACGATCATAAATTCAAAGAAATAAGATAATTCTTATTTTACAATTTTGAAACTCATCATTTAAATAAATTAAATTACATTATTTTAAGAAAATTCCCGAATAAATTAACTAAACGCGTAAAAAATGTTAAATCCGTTAAATAAGTTAATTAAACGTCACTTAAATTATTTTGAGGAGAATAAATAAATAACGCGATATTTAAGATTTATATTTATAATTTAAATCTTAAAGAATAGTTCTTTTATTTTAATTAAGAAAAACGCGCGTAAATTTCCGGAATCCGTAACGAAAATACGAACCGGACTACGAAAACGAACCCGAACTTAACCGAGGTATAAATACCCTAAATGAGGGTATTTTCCCTCATTTCTCTTCATCTCTTTCTCTTGAAAACCCTAATTCCCGGTTTTAGCCACCACCACCATTGTTAAACTTCCACCAAGCATATCTCACTCGTTTTTCATCCGATTTGAGTGATTCTTTTGCCCACACGAAGCTCTCATCACCCTCTACACAAAAGTACAACCGATCTAAAGAGATCTCCACTGAAATTCCAGGTAATGAGCTGCAAAGTGTTCGAAAAATAGGGTTTTCTACCCATCTTGTTCATATTTTGCTTCAAACCGATTCAACATCTTCACCTTTGAACTATATGACCACGAGCACCACCCATGGCTTGAGCCATGTTCAAAAACCATCTGTACTTCGTGAGTTGGGGGCGAGTACTAGCTGGGCCGGTTATGGCCGAATGGCAAGACCAGATGGTCGAATGTCATGGTCGAATGAGCCATCTCTTAGTCGGCCGAAGGACCAACCAGCTTCATTCGAACCTTGCATCATTCGACCGGCTTCATTCGGAGCTAACCCATTCGACCACCACCACCTTCATTCGCCGAACCAACCAACTCCATTCGGTCAGCTTCCCTTCGCCGGACAAAACCTCATTCGTCATTAACCATTCGCCAACTGTGCATCATTCGACCCATGCTCAGTCGTTTGTATCCCTTCGCCAACATCCATTTCGCAACACTGGTATCATTCGACCACCTCTGAGTCGGCAGCCACCCCATTCTTCCTTGTCACATTCGGCCAGCCACTCGACCACCTATTTCCTTTTTGGGTCTGTTCAGTTAGCCGAAGCCCACATTCCAGTGGGTTAAAAGAACCAGCCCAACAGCTTATATCTAGACCCAAATACCTTTGACTGTTCCAACGTGGCCCAATTGGTTGGAAGTGATACCATCTAAACTATGAAATTGGTTTGGGCCCAACAAAACCCCTACGATCCAATGGTACGTGATATGGCCCAAGGCCACTACATTGGCCCAATTAACTACCCAGGCCATTATTCTATATCCAGGCCCAAGGCCTAATGCGACTCAACCGCAAATCTAGGCCCAGCAGCCCATCCGTTTTGGCTTAATCAACTGAAGTGGCCATTAAGTTAACTTAGCCCATCATGATTCAATGAATACAAGAAACCTCTCCTCGGCCCAGAAGACACAATTGACTCAATAACTATCACTCTTGGTCCATATATTCCTTGTTAAACTACTGTTGGGCCAGACCTTATTCGGCCCAAGAACAAGTATTTTGACCCATGAAGAATTCGGCCCTATGTTATGTGATGAAATCCATGATTTTTATTCGGGCCCCATCTCCATTGGATTGGTCATCAATTGGTCACATGGATATAGTTCAATGAATACTTGAAACAAACTTATGTAAATAACAAATACCATGATGGGAAATAATGTCATGGGTTAACATAATGAGTTTAATAAACTTGAAACACCAAGAGTACAAGAATCGTTGCATAAAATCTAAACACTATGTAACAATTGTAGGGAATATAATAAGGCTAATATGTGAGGTTTTAAACTATAAACTTAAGCTTTTTATTGGGTTATTTATTTAACCCTATATGAGAACAATTAGAACATGATAACCAAGCAATTTGATTTCAAGAAGGATTTAACTATAAAGACACAACCTAAAACCATATGGGTATAATGATCAATAACATTAATATTGGGGCCGAATGATGACCAGAACAAATCCATGATAGCCAACTCTATGGCTAACACACGCACACACACTAAACTCTACAACCCTATACTTACAAATTTAAACAACGTGAAATCAATACAGGATCGTGAAAACAACATCAAGTACAACAAAGAGCGCGTGCATTCTTGTTTAAGACTAAGTCAACTACCACAACTACAAGGTGAGTTCATTGTCCCTTTTCAAACTATTTTGGTTTTTAACTCGGGACTGAGAAGCATGTTATACATTTTAAAACAAATGTTTTAAATTTAACAAAATGCTTTTATACTATTGATTATGCCAAGTGCTAAAGGCATAAGACTCTATTTAAACTCAATGCTATTTGATTATGCCAAGTGCTAAAGGCATAAGACTCTATTTAAACTCAATGCTATTTGATTATGCCAAGTGCTAAAGGCATAAGACTCTATTTAAACTAAATGCTATTCGATTATGCCAAGTGCTAAAGGCATAAGACTCTATATAAACTAAATGCTATTTGATTATGCCAAGTGCTAAAGGCATAAGACTCTATTCAAACTCAATGCTATTTGATTATGCCAAGTGCTAAAGGCATAAGCTACTTGATAATACTAAAGCTAAGTGATAATACCAAGTGCTAAAGGTATTTACTATTTGATGATGCTATTGTGGATGCTAATTCTATGAAATCATGTTCAAGCTTATACTATGAGTTATGCTAATACTAAGGTTACGGGTTAAACTAAATGCTAATACTACGGGTTAATGCTATGGGTTTTAAATGCTAAAGACTAATGTAAACTCTAAATGCTAAGTGTACTATAAGGCTACGAGGATACTAAATGCATACATACATACATATACATTGGATACTTGAATCTATGGATACTATAAACTTTTGAATGCTATGTGATTGCCATGCTCAAACAACGGTTTGGCCTCTCAGTGCTTGCCTTACTGGTTGTAAAGCTAGTTCTTGTGCACAAGTTACGTAAATGCTGGACTCTTTGTATGCTAAAACTATAGGCTATGGAAGAACAATAGTTGGTCTCTCAGTGCTTGCCTTCAGGTGTTCTTCCTAGCCGGGACTTGAAGAACAATAGTTGGTCTCTCAGTGCTTGCCTTCATGTGTTCTTCATAGTCTTATCGAGGAAATGGACTGATGGCCTCTCAGTGCTTGCCATGCAGTGTTTCCCATAAACTATTTACTCAGGTGATCAGTGACTAGGACGATATTGGTGAATCTTAGTTGACTTTGTGTCATCATGAGTAGCCCTTATCTCCCCCTAAGTTACACGTAAATCCTGGGGCTGGTATGGACTGATACTGAATTCCTTTGGGCATTCAGTTGTCTATTCCGGTAACATTCAAACAAACTCACGGATACTATTGATGTATGGGGTAAACTTACAAACAGAAGTGCTTAAACTATGACAGAGAAACTATACGGACGGGTCGGTAAAGGGCTTAATTATTATTAATAACAGTGTCATATCCGGATTAGTATGTGGTGGGACGTCGTCTGGGCGGGTTGTAGGCTTGACCCAGGGGTATGCCCTATATATAAGCATACCGATTTGGATATTACATGTGGAGTTAATAAGATTAAGGTTTTACCGAAAGGAGTTAGGCTAAAGCTATTTAAACTTATAAACTACATGAACTCACCAACCATTGTGTTGACTTTGTTTTCTCACATGCTTTCTCAGGTGATGCACAGGTTTAAACATATGCTTTTGGATTGCATGCTAGGCGGCCTAAATAGAGGACCTAGTGATTTTGGGAAGCACATATTTTGTTAATCATCCTTGAATGTCTTGTACAGATTACAAGATAGAATACTTTGATTCTTTTGTTAGGTTTACCAAGTTAAATTATCAAACATTGACATTGTAATTTAACTTTGTAATCCTATTCATATGCTTTATTGTGCTTTAGTGATTCTTAACATTGATGCTATGTAACAATCTGATCAACCCGATTATCACACCCGATATCGCGCCCCGGGAACCTTCCGCCCGACGGGGACTCCGATCCAACCCCGCCGGCCCGGGGTGTGACAGATTGGTATCAGAGCTCAAGGTTATAGAGAATATTAGGTCATTTACTCAAATGGTTTGGCCTAAACTATAACTTAGGGACCCTCATGTAGAGAACTTAGGAGTATGTTTGCATTATGTTTTCTGCATTCGATCAGTGCACTAACCAAACTCTTTTGGTTATGATCAGAATGCCGCCAAGAAAACAGCCTACTACTCAGACTTCTGCCCCACACTCTTCTACACCCTCACCTGCAGATTCACCACCGCCACCTCCTCCTCCTCCGCCTCCTCCACACTCACCACCACCAGGCTCAAGCAGTGTTCAGATGATAGACCCTGCTACTATCGCTTTGGCGACACTTCTGAGCACGCAACTAACAAGCCAACTGAAAGATGTCATCCCAGAGATGATAAACCGGATTCAAAGTCATGGCAACAACTCTGGCCATACTACTGGAGAAGCTAGTGGAAACACTAGCCACACTTCAGACTGCTCTTACAAATCCTTTGTAGGATGCAAACCCCCAAGCTTCACTGGTGCTGAAGGAGCTGTTGGACTTATCCAATGGCTTGAAAAGATGGAAAATACTCTGGACATTAGCAGTTGTCCAGAGCATCATAAAGTTCGCTATGCAGCTGGTTCGTTCAGCAAGCGAGCTTTAACTTGGTGGAACGCACAAATCAGGGCAAAAGGAAGGGATGAAACAATGACGATGCCATGGGCAGAGTTCAAACTTTTACTGAGGAATGAGTTCTGTCCGAAACATGAACTGCAGCAACTAGAGGTTGAGCTTTCGAATCATGTGATGAAGGGAGCCGATCATATGACCTATACCAACCGCTATCATGAACTGGTAGCTCTTGTGCCAGAAATGGTACCGACACTGGAAAAGCTGATCGATCGATATGTAGCGGGATTACCCTCCTGTATTCAAAGTATCGTGCTGGCTGCATATCCTGCTACACTAGAGTCAGCCATCTCCCTCTCAGCCAAAATTACTAAAGTGATGGTAAAATCTGGAGTTCTAAAAGATGATGCTGGAAAAACCAAGGAAACAACAGCGAAGAAACTAGATTTTCATCAAAAGAAGAAGCAAAAGGTTGTAAAGAATTATGCGACTATCACTCCTCTTCAACAAATTACTGCAGCACCTGCTCAGGTTGCACCAAAGAACTATGTGGGACCGCACCCTCAGTGTGCACGATGCAGATTTCATCATCCTACCACGGCGCAATGCCGTAAATGCAACAACTGTGGCCGATTAGGTCACCGTGCTCAGCAATGCCGTGTACCGGCAAACCGCACTGCAAACAATGCTGCTGTAGCACTTCCACCACCACCAAGACCTGACAATCCCAACAACAACAACAGAGGATGCTACAACTGTGGAGAAATAGGCCATTTCTCCCGAGAGTGTCCGAAACGAGCACAACAAGGAGCCCAAGCACCACGTGGAAGGGCTTTTGTTATTGGAGCCAATGCTGCACGTCAAGACCCTAATGTGGTCACTGGTACATTTCTTATACATGACTCTTATGCATCTATTTTATTTGACACTGGTGCAGATCAGAGTTTTATTTCATCTGACTTTGCACGCCAACTTAATCTTACTGAGAAACTTTAGATTCCCCATATATTATCGAAGTAGCGAACGGAAAGCAGGTTACAGTTAGCACTATACTTAGGAACTGCCCACTTACACTCACAGATCACACATTTCCATCGACTTGTTGCCGATGGAGTTGGGCAGTTTCGACATCATTGTGGGAATGGATTGGCTATCACTCAATAGAGTTGAAGTCATCTGTTCTGAAAAGCTACTTCGGATTCCAGTGACGAATGATCGTGTATTGGAAGTTCGCGGGGATCAATCAAAGAGAAACGTAAAGATCATATCATGCATAAAAGCGCGTAAGTGTCTACAAAAGAAATGTGTAGCTTTCTTGGCTCATGTGGTGGAGAAACAAAAAGACAAGAAAACCATTCAAGACGTGCCGATAGTGAAAGAATATCCTGAAGTGTTTCCTGAAGATCTACCTGGCTTGCCACCTGTGCGACCGGTAGAGTTTCGTATTGATTTAGTTCCTGGAGCAACACCTGTTGCTAAATCTCCTTACAGGTTAGCACCTTCGGAGATGCAGGAATTATCTAACCAATTGCAGGAGCTACTGGATAAAGGTTTCATCCGACCGAGCTACTCACCTTGGGGAGCTCCGGTTTTGTTCGTGAAAAAGAAGGATGGATCTTTTCGGATGTGCATAGACTACAGGGAACTAAACAAACTAACCATCAAGAATCGGTATCCATTGCCGAGGATTGATGATTTGTTTGATCAATTGCAAGGAGCTCAGTTCTTTTCGAAGATCGATCTACGTTCCGGATACCATCAACTTAGAGTGCAAGACGAAGATATACCAAAGACGGCGTTTCGTACCAGATACGGGCATTACGAGTTTATGGTGATGCCTTTCGGTTTGACGAATGCACCCGCGGTTTTCATGGATCTCATGAACCGTGTGTGTAAGCCGTACTTGGATCAATTTGTTATTGTGTTCATTGATGACATATTGATCTACTCTAAAAGCAAAGCGGAACATGAGCAACATCTTAGAACGATCTTGGAGCTGTTAAAGGAAGAGAAGCTCTATGCCAAATTCTCTAAGTGTGAGTTTTGGTTAAAAGAGGTTCAATTCCTAGGTCATGTTGTTAACAGCGAAGGAATACACGTTGATCCTGCCAAGATCGAGGCGATAAAAGATTGGGACACTCCGAAGACACCGACGGAGATACGTTCTTTTCTAGGCTTAGCAGGCTATTACAGAAGATTCATTTCAAATTTTCTAAGATAGCTCTGCCACTCACAAAGTTAACACAGAAGAGCGAGCCGTTTGTTTGGGAGCAAAAGCAGGAAGAAGCCTTTCAGACCTTGAAGCAGAAGTTATGCGATGCTCCGATCTTATCTCTCCCAGATGGTTGTGATGACTTTGTAGTATACTGCGATGCCTCTCATCAGGGACTTGGTTGTGTACTTATGCAGAGAGACAAGGTCATTGCTTATGCTTCGAGACAACTGAAAGTTCATGAGAAGAACTACACTACTCATGATCTGGAACTGGGAGCTGTGATATTCGCCTTAAAGATCTGGAGACATTATCTATATGGCACTAAGTGTACCATATTTACTGATCATAAAAGTCTGCAACATATATTTGATCAGAAGGAACTCAACATGCGACAGCGACGCTGGGTTGAGCTTCTGAATGACTATGACTGTGTAATCAAGTACCATCCGGGCAAGGCAAATGTTGTTGCTGATGCCTTGAGCCGGAAGGAACGAGTCAAACCCCTGCGCGTTAGAGCAATGGGAATGACCGTGCAGACAAGCTTACATGACCACATTATGCAAGCACAACAAGAGGCAGTTGAACGAGGAAACTTGAAGAAAGACCTAGATTGTGGAATGGAGAAACATTTAGAAACAAAACCCGATGGACTAGTTTACTGTAAGGATCGTGTATGGATTCCTGCAGTAGCTGAGTTAAGGAAGCTTATTTTTGATGAAGCACACAAGACCAAGTACTCTGTGCATCCCGGTGCTGATAAAATGTATCAAGACTTACGTGCATTTTATTGGTGGCCGGACATGAAGAAAGACATAGCTGAGTATGTTGGCCGATGCCTTACGTGTGCTAAGGTGAAGGCAGAACACCAGAAACCTTCTGGTTTACTGGAACAGCCTGAAATTCCACTATGGAAGTGGGAACAAATAGCTATGGACTTTGTTACCAAGCTACCCCGCACTTCCAGTGGACATGACACTATTTGGGTTATCGTTGATCGATTAACCAAGTCTGCTCATTTCTTGCCGATGCGAGAAACGTACACGATGGATAAACTAGCGAAGCTTTACATCGACGAGATAGTGGTACGCCACGGTGTGCCATTGTCTATCATCTCAGATCGTGATAGCAGATTTACATCAAGGTTCTGGCAATCATTGCAGAAATCTCTGGGGACGCAATTAAACTTGAGTACAGCTTATCATCCACAAACGGATGGTCAAAGCGAGCGTACTATTCAGACCCTAGAGGATATGCTGAGAACTTGTGTTCTAGACTTTGGTGGTAATTGGGATTCTCACTTGCCACTAATCGAATTCTCCTACAACAACAGTTATCACAGCAGTATCGGTTGTGCCCCATTTGAGGCTCTTTATGGCCGAAAGTGTCGATCACCGATCTGTTGGTCTGAAGTGGGAGATAATCGAATCACAGGGCCAGAACTGATACAAGAAACTACAGACAAGATTGCTCAGATACAACAAAGGTTACAAGCGACACGAAGTAGACAAAAGAGCTATGCTGATAAACGGCGTAAGCCGTTGGAATTCCAAGTGGGAGAGACAGGTCATGTTGAAGGTTCCCCATGGAAGGGCGTAGTTCGATTCGCAAAGAAAGGCAAACTAACACCACGATATGTGGGACCGTTCGAAATCATCGAACGTATTGGTCCTGTAGCATACAGATTGAACTTACCGGATGAACTTAGTGGTGTACACGACGTGTTTCACGTCTCAAACTTGAAGAAATGTCTTGCTGATGAAACTCTTATCATACCGATTGAAGAAATTCAATTGGATGAACACTTACGTTTTGTAGAAGAACCGTTGGAAATCATGGATCGCAAGGTTAAGCAATTAAGGCGAAGCCGTATTCCTATTGTCAAAGTGCGTTGGAATTCAAGACGCGGGCCCGAGTTTACTTGGGAACGCGAAGATCACATGAGAAACAAATATCCCCAACTGTTCACAGAGGAAGCCGTACCTGATGACAACGCTTAAATTTCGGGACGAAATTTCTCTAACAAGGGGAGACTGTAACAACTGTGTCGGAACCGTCACCGGAACAATGAACGGAACAGTAACGGCACAGTAACTCAGGTACAAACTATGCAAACTACTGTTGAACTGTCGAATACGTAATGCTAAACAGTAAACTATTATGCTAGTGTTTCTGAAATCTGATTAAACGTAACAGTTTAACAGTCAGAAACACATCAGACAACACGGAACGGTGATACTAATGACTGCTGATGTACTATGATGTGTAAACGTATGCGAGGTTAAACAAAATGAAACAATAATGGTTATTGTTACGGGATGCTAAACCGACGAGTTATTCGTATAGGTGACGATCTGTACGAATGATTCTGATAGTTTAATGTTCTGAAATAATAAATGAAATGTAGAAAACAAAAGTCGGAAAGCAAAACCATCGTCGTGTTCGTTCGAATGACGATTCGAACGAATACGCGCGATGGTGACGCGTTCCGACGAAACGATGACGAAAACGATAAAAGACACGAACGATCATAAATTCAAAGAAATAAGATAATTCTTATTTTACAATTTTGAAACTCATCATTTAAATAAATTAAATTACATTATTTTAAGAAAATTCCCGAATAAATTAACTAAACGCGTAAAAATGTTAAATCCGTTAAATAAGTTAATTAAACGTCACTTAAATTATTTTGAGGAGAATAAATAAATAACGCGATATTTAAGATTTATATTTATAATTTAAATCTTAAAGAATAGTTCTTTTATTTTAATTAAGAAAAACGCGCGTAAATTTCCGGAATCCGTAACGAAAATACGAACCGGACTACGAAAACGAACCCGAACTTAACCGAGGTATAAATACCCTAAATGAGGGTATTTTCCCTCATTTCTCTTCATCTCTTTCTCTTGAAAACCCTAATTCCCGGTTTTAGCCACCACCACCATTGTTAAACTTCCACCAAGCATATCTCACTCGTTTTTCATCCGATTTGAGTGATTCTTTCGCCCACACGAAGCTCTCATCACCCTCTACACAAAAGTACAACCAATCTAAAGAGATCTCCACTGAAATTCCAGGTAATGAGCTGCAAAGTGTTCGAAAAATAGGGTTTTCTACCCATCTTGTTCATATTTTGCTTCAAACCGATTCAACATCTTCACCTTTGAACTATATGACCACGAGCACCACCCATGGCTTGAGCCATGTTCAAAAACCATCTGTACTTCGTGAGTTGGGGGCGAGTACTAGCTGGGCCGGTTATGGCCGAATGGCAAGACCAGATGGTCGAATGTCATGGTCGAATGAGCCATCTCTTAGTCGGCCGAAGGACCAACCAGCTTCATTCGAACCTTGCATCATTCGACCGGCTTCATTCGGAGCTAACCCATTCGACCACCACCACCTTCATTCGCCGAACCAACCAACTCCATTCGGTCAGCTTCCCTTCGCCGGACAAAACCTCATTCGTCATTAACCATTCGCCAACTGTGCATCATTCGACCCATGCTCAGTCGTTTGTATCCCTTCGCCCAACATCCATTTCGCAACACTGGTATCATTCGACCACCTCTGAGTCGGCAGCCACCCCATTCTTCCTTGTCACATTCGGCCAGCCACTCGACCACCTATTTCCTTTTTGGGTCTGTTCAGTTAGCCGAAGCCCACATTCCAGTGGGTTAAAAGAACCAGCCAACAGCTTATATCTAGACCCAAATACCTTTGACTGTTCCAACGTGGCCCAATTGGTTGGAAGTGATACCATCTAAACTATGAAATTGGTTTGGGCCCAACAAAACCCCTACGATCCAATGGTACGTGATATGGCCCAAGGCCACTACATTGGCCCAATTAACTACCCAGGCCATTATTCTATATCCAGGCCCAAGGCCTAATGCGACTCAACCGCAAATCTAGGCCCAGCAGCCCATCCGTTTTGGCTTAATCAACTGAAGTGGCCATTAAGTTAACTTAGCCCATCATGATTCAATGAATACAAGAAACCTCTCCTCGGCCCAGAAGACACAATTGACTCAATAACTATCACTCTTGGTCCATATATTCCTTGTTAAACTACTGTTGGGCCAGACCTTATTCGGCCCAAGAACAAGTATTTTGACCCATGAAGAATTCGGCCCTATGTTATGTGATGAAATCCATGATTTTTATTCGGGCCCCATCTCCATTGGATTGGTCATCAATTGGTCACATGGATATAGTTCAATGAATACTTGAAACAAACTTATGTAAATAACAAATACCATGATGGGAAATAATGTCATGGGTTAACATAATGAGTTTAATAAACTTGAAACACCAAGAGTACAAGAATCGTTGCATAAAATCTAAACACTATGTAACAATTGTAGGGAATATAATAAGGCTAATATGTGAGGTTTTAAACTATAAACTTAAGCTTTTTATTGGGTTATTTATTTAACCCTATATGAGAACAATTAGAACATGATAACCAAGCAATTTGATTTCAAGAAGGATTTAACTATAAAGACACAACCTAAAACCATATGGGTATAATGATCAATAACATTAATATTGGGGCCGAATGATGACCAGAACAAATCCATGATAGCCAACTCTATGGCTAACACACGCACACACACTAAACTCTACAACCCTATACTTACAAATTTAAACAACGTGAAATCAATACAGGATCGTGAAAACACATCAAGTACAACAAAGAGCGCGTGCATTCTTGTTTAAGACTAAGTCAACTACCACAACTACAAGGTGAGTTCATTGTCCCTTTTCAAACTATTTTGGTTTTTAACTCGGGACTGAGAAGCATGTTATACATTTTAAAACAAATGTTTTAAATTTAACAAAATGCTTTTATACTATTGATTATGCCAAGTGCTAAAGGCATAAGACTCTATTTAAACTCAATGCTATTTGATTATGCCAAGTGCTAAAGGCATAAGACTCTATTTAAACTCAATGCTATTTGATTATGCCAAGTGCTAAAGGCATAAGACTCTATTTAAACTAAATGCTATTCGATTATGCCAAGTGCTAAAGGCATAAGACTCTATATAAACTAAATGCTATTTGATTATGCCAAGTGCTAAAGGCATAAGACTCTATTCAAACTCAATGCTATTTGATTATGCCAAGTGCTAAAGGCATAAGCTACTTGATAATACTAAAGCTAAGTGATAATACCAAGTGCTAAAGGTATTTACTATTTGATGATGCTATTGTGGATGCTAATTCTATGAAATCATGTTCAAGCTTATACTATGAGTTATGCTAATACTAAGGTTACGGGTTAAACTAAATGCTAATACTACGGGTTAATGCTATGGGTTTTAAATGCTAAAGACTAATGTAAACTCTAAATGCTAAGTGTACTATAAGGCTACGAGGATACTAAATGCATACATACATACATATACATTGGATACTTGAATCTATGGATACTATAAACTTTTGAATGCTATGTGATTGCCATGCTCAAACAACGGTTTGGCCTCTCAGTGCTTGCCTTACTGGTTGTAAAGCTAGTTCTTGTGCACAAGTTACGTAAATGCTGGACTCTTTGTATGCTAAAACTATAGGCTATGGAAGAACAATAGTTGGTCTCTCAGTGCTTGCCTTCAGGTGTTCTTCCTAGCCGGGACTTGAAGAACAATAGTTGGTCTCTCAGTGCTTGCCTTCATGTGTTCTTCATAGTCTTATCGAGGAAATGGACTGATGGCCTCTCAGTGCTTGCCATGCAGTGTTTCCCATAAACTATTTACTCAGGTGATCAGTGACTAGGACGGTATTGGTGAATCTTAGTTGACTTTGTGTCATCATGAGTAGCCCTTATCTCCCCCTAAGTTACACGTAAATCCTGGGGCTGGTATGGACTGATACTGAATTCCTTTGGGCATTCAGTTGTCTATTCCGGTAACATTCAAACAAACTCACGGATACTATTGATGTATGGGGTAAACTTACAAACAGAAGTGCTTAAACTATGACAGAGAAACTATACGGACGGGTCGGTAAAGGGCTTAATTATTATTAATAACAGTGTCATATCCGGATTAGTATGTGGTGGGACGTCGTCTGGGCGGGTTGTAGGCTTGACCCAGGGGTATGCCCTATATATAAGCATACCGATTTGGATATTACATGTGGAGTTAATAAGATTAAGGTTTTACCGAAAGGAGTTAGGCTAAAGCTATTTAAACTTATAAACTACATGAACTCACCAACCATTGTGTTGACTTTGTTTTCTCACATGCTTTCTCAGGTGATGCACAGGTTTAAACATATGCTTTTGGATTGCATGCTAGGCGGCCTAAATAGAGGACCTAGTGATTTTGGGAAGCACATATTTTGTTAATCATCCTTGAATGTCTTGTACAGATTACAAGATAGAATACTTTGATTCTTTTGTTAGGTTTACCAAGTTAAATTATCAAACATTGACATTGTAATTTAACTTTGTAATCCTATTCATATGCTTTATTGTGCTTTAGTGATTCTTAACATTGATGCTATGTAACAATCTGATCAACCCGATTATCACACCCGATATCGCGCCCCGGGAACCTTCCGCCCGACGGGGACTCCGATCCAACCCCGCCGGCCCGGGGTGTGACAGCCAGTGACTATTATATCTGATCGAGATACTCGATTTACTTCTCGTTTTTTGGAAGAACTTTCAGGATGAATTAGATACAAAACTGTTGTTAAGCACGGCGTGTCATCCTCAAACTGATGGTCAGAGTGAAAGGACCATCCAGACTCTTGAGGATATGTTACGAGCGTGTATAATTGGTTTTGGTGGTAGTTGGGATGATTATCTACCCTTAGCAGAGTTCTCGTATAATAATAGTTATCATTCCAGTATTAGTATGCCTTCTTATGAAATGCTTTATGGAAGGAAATGGCGGACTCCTGTTTGTTGGGGAGAAGTGGGACAACGAGAACTAGCACACAAAAAAGTAGTTAAAGTTACCAATGATCAAATAGATCGAATTCGTGCTTATTTAAAGGGGGCACAAGACCGTCAGAAATCATATGCTGATAAACGTAGAAGGCCTATTGAATTTCAGGTTGGGGACTTGGTGTTACTAAAAGATTCACCGTGGAAGGGTGTTATACGTTTTCGTAAATGAGGAAAGTTAAGTCCACGATTTATTGGACCCTTTAAAATCATAGCTCATGTGGGCAATTGTCACACCCCGAGCCGGCGGGCTGGATCGACTTTCCCGTCGGGCGGAAGGTTCTCGGGGCGTGATATCGTTGTGATAATTAAATGATCAGATTGTTTACATAGCACATGAGATATAAAATGAGAAATGCTAAAATGACATCAATACAGAATTACAAAGTTAAATTACATAGTCATGTTCATAATTTAACTAAGTAATTCTTCCAAAAGAATCACTGTGGCTTCTATCTTGTAGCTGTACAAGAAATACAAAATATGATTCAATTTTTTGTCATTTCAAAAGTATGCAACACCAAAATGAAGCTAGGTCTTCTAAAAGTCCACTAGCTTATCCTTGACATATGAGTGACTACACATGTTCGTCACCTGAGAAAACATACATTTAAACAAAGTCAACACTAGGTTGGTGAGTTCATAAGTATGTTAATTGAAAACCTTGATTCATTCACATGCACAATCACAATGTTAATAGTGTTACTTGTATGCTGTCTGTTTCACCTGTTCACCCAATGGTTTCTCAATAGTTATATTCACAAGTAATATATCATCTTAGTAGTGATGCTTATATATAGGGCATATGTAAGGGAACTAAGCCCTAGCCAACATCCCACCACATCACTAATAGAAATCCACACTACTTGCAATACAACTATTGATTTTCATTCTCATTCCAAATGTTCATCTCATTGTTGATCACCTGTGATATCATGTATAGAATAATATGATAATAGCATTGTAGTTATCAAACCGAAGTATTGATAACTATTTTATGTATTAAGGATATTAGATTGACTTAATCTGTTCCTTGTATTATTCTATTGTTTGTGGGGTTAACTGTTGATTCACTTTTAAATATTAAAAGTGTTAGTTAACTGTTTGTCATTTGTTCTCAATGCGAAGTGCATAGAGCCTAAAAGGAATCCGTTGCAATCCTCACGTAATCAGATTTCAATGCATCCGATTTACCTCTACCACTTTGTGATCCCATTGCCTTCATCGAAACTGTTACTAATAATATGACATGAGAGAAAATAAATTCCTCAGTCTACTAGTCCACAGATAACGATGGATTGTGTACATCGATGTTATTGTTTGTTCTCAATGTGGGATGTTCTCCATGTGATTAACAAGGTTAAATAAGATCTTGTCTTATTACGTTATGTTAATCATTGTGTGAATAATGTTGTTATCATGAAGTTACGTTATCATGATTATCATTCCTTGTAATCCATATGGTCACCATATAATCCTTAAGCCGTAGTAAGAACAAGTCTTAATACCCTTAAGTGACGCAGGTGGTGGATAATTAATGCTCCATGTTATCACATAACATGTTTTAAGTTGTAAACTAAGTGTTACAAGTACTTGACTTATTACACTTAATTAAATATAATGTTGAATGGTATTCAGAAGATGTATTATCTTCTGATCATTCATGTGTTTTGTAATGTCATCATGTTTCTCTGTAATTGTCCCCAATGTTTGTTTATGTATGAATTTTCCCAATGTTTGTTCATGTAAGGATAACTAAGTGTTATAAGATAAAATCTTATAACTATGTTATTCTAATGTGTTGATGAACTAATAAGATATATTATCTTGTTCATCTAATTATCCCTGTCATATCATGATCATACAAACATGCATACAATGATAAGCGATAATAAACAATTTAATATTATCTAAATCAAAGTATAAGAAATATGTTAAGCAAAACACTTAAATAAATAAAAGTAAGCATGTTTCTCAGCCCCGAGAGTTTAAAATCAGTTAAGATTAAAGAAAAATGGGCATATGAACTCACCTTGTTGTTGTAGTGATTGACTTAGCCTAAACGAAGAAATGCATGCGCTCTTGATTGCACTTGAGTTTGTTTTCACGATCCTGTATTGATTTCACGTTGCATTTATTTTTTGAGTATTGAGTGTAATTGCTTTGTGTGCGTGTGTATGTGTTAGCCATAAGGTTGACTAACATACGTAAGTCGCGGTCACCGTTCGGCCCTTGTTGTAATTGGTATGGGTTGCTACTACTAAGTGTCTTTATATTGTGTTTTTGAACTTGATTTCCTCCTAGGACTTTTATAACCTTTGTCATCATGTGTTAGTCACCGCGTTGATAAAAATCTTGTAGTTTAACCTAAGTAACAGTTACAACTTAAGTTTATCATTTCAAAATCGTCATGAATTCTTTGTTGAACTTATATTATCCAACAATGCAATGTATATCATGTTCATTACATCCTACATTGATTTCAAGTGTTAGTTTCCATTTGAACCTAATTGAGCCAAACAATGTGTACATGGGCCGAACTAAGTGATTACGGACCAATCGAAGACATGGGCCATGTAGTGGACCAAGGAAATGAAATTGGGCCGATTAAATGTCATTTGGGCCGAAATAACCGACTTGGACCAATGAAGGGCTTATTCGAATGTGTTGGGCCTAGACCAAAGGGGTGGGCCGCTTGAGTTAGCCATGGGCCAAGTGGGTGTGGGCTGAAACAATTATAGTGGCCCAATGGTATTTCACATGGGCCGGTTGATATTTCTTAAATTAAACGAGGTGGTTGGCTGAATTGGTTGGCATGGGCCGATGGTTGACCTACTCGATGGAGTATAGCTTCCCACCAGCGGACCTATCATCAAGCAGCCCTAGGTTCGGCAAACTTGGGTGCAGGTTCGTGGTACAGTGCTAAGTGGTTGGCGAACCTCATGGTTCATTCGAGCAGGGTTCGGCAATCATCAAGGGTTCGGCTGATATAACAACCGGCCTCTCCTAGGTTCGTGGTTCAGATGGAAGCTTCGGCTAGGGTTTGGCTCCAATGGGTTCGCCACTCAGCATGCTTGGTTCGTGACAGGTTCGTCGGCATGGGTGATGGTTCGGCTGGTGATACAAGGGTTCGCACGTGTATGGTGGGTTCGGTGGCTGGAAAAAGGCTCGGCCAGAGGTTGTAGGTTCGTCTCATGGGTGCGTGGGTTCGTGAGACACCAAAAGGTTCGGCTATCCTTGTTGCCCAGTGAACCCAAGGTTCGGCTGATGCATGCTCGGCCGCCCCCCCACCTTTCACAAACGAACCTGTAGCTAACCATAATCATCCACATCGAGCACATTGATGTTGCGGTTGTTTCCCCAGTCAGTGACTGACCCTAACGAGTTCAGTGAGCGTAGGAGTTGTGGAGATGAGCCTAAGATCGGTTATGTGTGTGGATAGAACAAAGGTTGAGAAAACCCTCTTTTCTCGAACTTTCAAAGCTTATTACCTCGATTTTGGCCGGGTAAACCTCCAGATCTGTTGTACTTCCTTGTAGAGGAGGTTAAGAGCTTCATGTGGACACCAAGAACACCAAAATCCACCAAGAATTGATCAAGATATGATGATTTGAAGATCCAAAATGTTAGAGAGAGAGAAACCGAAATTGTAGAGAGAGTGTGAGTAGGTGATTGTGTTTATGAGAATTGAATGCTTGAAAATGAGTTTTTATACTTCGCGGGTGTTCGGGTTCGTTCTTTTCCCGTTGGGCGGAAGGTGTGACAGCAATGTAGCTTATCGTTTAGAACTACCTAAGGAGTTGAAGCTAATCCATAACACTTTTCATGTTTCATATTTACGAAAGTGTTTAGCTGATGAATCTACATACGTTCCATTAGAGGACATTGAGGTGGATGAGAAACTTAATTATGTAGAAAAGCCGGTTGAAATTCTTGATCATAAAGTGAAGCTGCTTCGTAACAAAACAATTGATCAAGTATGTTGGACTAAAAGAACCAATGAGCCTGATCAGAAAAATCTCTAAGTCTCACAACACTCACAACAACTGAAGAAGAACACAACAGCTGATATGCACTTTACAGAGGTTACAAGATCTGAAGTTATTCACAACAGCTGAAGTGTTAGTCTTCAGATGTTGTGATGTTAATTTTGTCTTCAGTAGTTTTCTTTCAGTAATTGTAAAAGTCTGTTGAGTATTTTTACTCATCAGATGTTGTAGTTTTATTTCAGTAGTTTTAATTCTTCAGTAGTTGTAAGAGGATGTCTTCAGATGTTGTAGACATTCTCAGTAGTTTAGTTATTTCAGTAGTTATCTTTTGTCTGTTAGGTGTCAACATCTTGTGACATCATCAGACGTCACTGCTTCTATATAAGGGCAGTTGACATATTGTATCTTTAACGAAGTTAGTGCGAATTGAATGAATTATTCCTTTTGCAGAATTCTCTTTCTATAACAACTTGTGCTTTACTGTTCTATTAGATTAACTTTGTTCTTGCTAATTTTGAGCTAATTCATCTTTGAATTCCGCTGCTATAACCTAATATTGATCATATGAGAACATCTGATCCTACAATTGGTATCAGAGCAGGTTAATCATTGATCGATTAAACAATTGATCTCTGAAACTGCTCAATTCAGTTCTCTGGTTGATCGAATTAGCCGATTAGTAAGAATTTGTTATAGATTGAAGTTTTCTGTTAACTTCTGTTGATTTGTTTTTCAATATCTATCTGTTTTGAATCAATTAGTTGAATTTGCATTAATTCATTTGAATTCAATTGATATTGTTTGAATCTGAGATCATGACAACTCCAAACAATGATCCACACAATACAGGCTCCGCAACCAAGCCTCCAATGTTGGTTCGGAGTGAGTACAACATTTGGCAACGTCGAATGCTACATCACCTGTCAATTAATAGTGCAGGATGTTGGAGATCTGTAGTGCATGGTCCGTATAAACCCATGATAACTGATCCTGAAACTAAACTCATGATTCCGAAACTTTCGGATAAGTATTCGGATGAGGATATTAAACTGTTTGAAATTGATGCGAAAGCTCATGGTATTCTGGCCATGGCTTTGCCGAGTGAGATTTATTCAGGCTTGATGCATCATGATACTGCTCATGATCTCTGGGTTGCACTGAAAGAACAATTCGGTGGAACTGATGTGGTTTTAGCAAATACTAGAGAAATCCTTGCTCAACAGTATGAGACATTCTCTCATAGAAAGGGTGAGTCACTGACTCAGCAGTTTGAGCGATTCTCTTGTCTGATTTCTGAATTGAAAATGGTTAAGCAGGAATATACAAATAGTCAGATGAACAACAGATTTCTCAGATCACTGCCTGAGAGATGGGACACATATACAATTGTCTTACGCTCTAATGCAAATCTAGAGAATCTATCTCTCACCCAACTTCATGGGAAACTCTTAACTTTTGAGAGAGAGGTAGAACAGAAGAGAAACTATCTTCATCTGGAAAACTCACTGATGATTTTGTTCCTGGCAATACTGCTTTGATAGGTCAAAAGTCAGAGTTTAATGGGTCTGAATGTTCTTATGATGAACATATTGATTTTTCTACTAACAATGTTGAACATGCTTTTGTGGGAGTTGATAGTAATGCAGGAAATTATGGTGATAATCTGTGTTTTGTGATGGATGACTTGAAAGGAATTCCTGATGATGATCTGGAGGAAATGGATATTTTAAGTCAAATGGCATTAATCAACATAAGGTCTCAAAAATTCTACAAAAGAACTGGAAGAAAGTTTCCTGGATTAACAGGGAAAACCAAAGTTGGTTTTGACAAAGGGAAATTGAGATGCCACAAGTGTCACAGGCTTGGTCATTTTGCTAGAGAGTGCAAATCTACTGGACCTAGTTCTTCTGCACCTTTTGTGACCTTTCCAAGCAACAACACACCAAACAAAGGACAACAATCTTCTGGAACCAGTCAACAACAATTTTATCCAGCCCACTTTGTTCCACAAAGTCCTATGCCGTATCCATATCCCTGCTTTTACATGCCTCAACCTACTCACACTCCAGCATTAATTCCTTCACAATCACCTGCTCTTCCTGACCCCAGCAAATCTCAAACCAATCAACAGCCTCAACAACAACAACATCAGAGCTTCTTCACCCCTGGAGTAGCTGATTGGAGTAGTTTACCTGATGACTTATCTGATTTCAATATGCAGATGTACTCTGAAGCTGGTCCACATGGTGGAGACAATCCATTTGGAAATCTTGCTTTGATGGCTATTGATTCAACTGACAATTCTTGTACAACTTCTTCAACATCACAGGTATCATCTGAATCAAAAGCCAAGTTGTGTTCAGAATCATGTATTTCAGCATTTGCTTCTATCAGAGAAATAAATGTTGAATTAATCAATGAGAAGTTGGATTTAGAAAGGGTCATGACTAAGAATAAAAATGAATTTGAGAAAGTTTTGAATGAAAAAGAGTCTGAAATTTATAAACTCAAGTGTCAGTTGTCTGATGAAAAGGCTAGGGTGGAAGTCATGCTTGTAAAACACAATGATCTGAAACAAACACTTGCAGCAACCCAAGTAGAGTGTGAAAAATGGGTTGAGTCTTGCAAGGGGTTTGAGATGTTGTTAAACAAACAAACAGCATCAAATGTGAAGTTTGGTATTGGATACAATCACACTGCCCCTCCAGCTGATTATACACCAAAAAATCTTAACTGTGAGTCTGAAGGGGACAGTGTATACCAATCCACCAAATCTTCAGAAAAGTCTGATGCTGAAGAATCATTTGAAAGTGAGTCAAGTGCATGCAAATCTGAGTCTGAAACTGTGGATATTGAAACTTATTCTTATTCTATTGGATGTACAAATGTTATCCAGGGTGAAACATGTCAGGATAGTGTTTTAATTGAGATTGATCCTGATGAAAATGTTTCAAATGAATTAAATTTAAAACTGATTGAGTCAGATGGGCATGGCACTGGAGAGAAAGATGCACGGCTTCTGATAAGTCAGAGTCACTCATCAGCAGTTGTAGAAAAACATGATAATGCTACAACTGATAATGAGAAATGTGTTGATAGACAAGTGCTGAAGAATAACTCTTCAGAGGTTGTCAACACATCAGCCGTTGTTAACATGTCTACAAATACTGATGTTCCAAATGTTCTGAAGAACAAAAATTCAGTATCTAAGTCATCAGTACTTGTAGATACTCACAAGGAAAAGCAAAAGAGGGTGCCTTGTGAAATTTGTAGGTTGTTTAATCATTCCTCTGATGAATGCTGGTACAAAAAAGGTTCTAAATTCAACAAAATAAAGCATAAAAACAAGAACATACTCAAAATGAAAAATGAATTTAGTTCCAAGTTTGTACCAGAATCATCAGTAGTTTCAAATTCTGAAAAAACCTCACAAGGCAATGAATCAAGTAAATCCAAGAAAGGTAAAGGGGTTGTTCCAGATTCAAAGAAACAACACTTGAAAGATTCTTCATCAATTAAAGAAACTAAGGTGATAAAACACAACAATCAAAAGTCAGGTCATAATGTGTCTAATGAAATCAAAATCTTGACACAAAACCATAATCAACTGATGTTAATGATGCAACAATTGCTAGGAAGAGTTAATCTAGCAGAGGCATCTGTTGTCTCATTTCAGAAGAAGAAACCAAAATCAAAAGTCAAGGCTAAATCATTTGATAAGAATGATTCAAGTGTTGCTTCAACTGAAAATGCTAATTTTGTTTCTTCATGTGTTAACAGACCCAAAACCAAACTGGTTTGGGTCCCAAAGTCTAACTGAGTGTATTGGTGTATGCAGGGTCCTTCAGCATGCCAAAATAGCATCTGGTATGTTGACAGTGGAGGATCCATGCATATGACTGGGAGCAGATCTCTTCTTAATGACTATTTTATAGGAAGGAAGGGATTTGTGTCTTTTGGAAATGATGCTAAGGGTTATATTATAGGGAAAGGTTATGTGACAAATGGTGAGATAAGGTTTGATGATGTGAATCATGTAGAGAATCTTAAGTATAATCTTCTGAGTGTCAGTCAGATGTGTGATAAGGGTCACATTTCTCTTTTCACCCAGCAAGACTGTAGGATATTGTCTTCTGAAGTGTTGTCTCTTATTGGCAAAGTCTTAGATGAGTATACTCTCCTTAAGGCTAACAGAGTGGGAAAGGTTTATGCCTTTGATTTGTCAAAGAAAATCTCTGTTAAAGGTCATCCTTGTTTATTCTCTAAGGCTTCTTTCCAGGAATCAACTCTGTGGCATAGAAGATTAGGTCATGTGAATCTCAAAAACATGAATCAACTGGTGAAACATGGGTTGGTTAGAGGTCTTCCAATGAAGGATTTTAGTTGTGATGAGAATTGCACTGCTTGCTTGAAAGGGAAGCAACACAAAGTTTCTTTTCCTCCAATTGGTGATCTCAAATCCACTGGTTGTTTGCAAATGTTGCACATGGATCTGTTTGGGCCAGTGAAGGTCATGAGTATGGCAAAGAAGAAATATTGCTTAGTAATTGTTGTTGATTACTCAAGGTTTGTCTGGACCTTCTTCTTGCACTCAAAAGATGAGGTTGCCAAGTCCATTATAAACTTTGTGTTGTATGTTGAGAAGCAATATTCTCTTCCTATCAAGTGTGTAAGGAGTGATAATGGCACAGAGTTCAGAAATCATATTCTGGATGAATTTTATCTGGCTAAGGGAATCAAGAGGCAGTACAGCATTCCTAGAACTCCAGAACAAAATGGAGTAGTTGAAAGGAAAAACAGAACCTTGATTGAAGCTGCCAGAACAATGCTGGCTGATTCCGGCTGGCCATTGACTTTCTGGGCAGAAGCTGTCAATACTGCTTGCTATGTGCACAACAGGGTTTTGGTGAATCAAAGATGGTTGAAAACTCCTTATGAACTGCTTCATCATTTGACCCCTTTGATTTCCTTCTTCAGAGCTTTTGGGTGTCCTTGCTATATCCTCAATACCAAAGATCAACTTAAAAAGTTTGACTCAAAAGTTGATGCAGGATATTTTGTTGGCTATTCTTCAACTTGCAAGGCTTACAGAGTGTTCAACTGCAGAACAAAGGTGGTTGAAGAAACTCTTCATGTCAAATTCAATGAATGTCCAAAAGATTCTATTCCACAAAATCCTGTAGAGATGTTTAATCTCGACATCTTGCAACATGAATCCTATCAATCTCCAGTTGAGTCTATTGTTGTGACAGATGATGCATTTAAAGTAGTTCCATCACCAGTTTCTACAGGAAACACACAAGGAAGTCTTGATGATGAAGATGAAAGTACTCATCTGTTCAGATTTAGTGATAATCTGCCAATGTCTGCTAAATCTGATGCTCCTCCTGCTCCAGTTGTTCCTCCCAATACCAATGCTGATGAAATTCTAGAATCTTCTACATCATTTGAAATTCCTGCTGCACTGTTCCCTGGTTCTTCATCAACATCTGCAGCAACTGGACCTCCAGCAAACACTTGCACTGATCTTATTCCATATCAAGAACTGAAGGATCATCCATTATCTCAAGTTCTGGGTGACATTTCTGCTGGTGTTTCAACAAGAAGCCAATTGTCAAATTTTTGTCTCTATGCTTTATTTGTCAGTCAGCAAGAGCCAAAGAACTATCACACAGCACTCAGAGACAATGGCTGGGTGGAGGCTATGCAGTTGGAGCTGTTGCAGTTCAAGAAACAACAAGTCTGGGAGCTGGTTCCTTTACCCCAAGGTAAGTGTGCAATAGGCACTAAATGGGTGTTTAGGAATAAAACTGATGAAAATGGTCAAATAGTTAAGAACAAGGCCAGACTGGTTGTACAGGGGTTCTCTCAGGAAGAAGGTATTGATTATGATGAAACTTTTGCCCCTGTAGCCAGATTAGAAGCAATTAGGTTGTTTTTAGCATATGCTGCCTTACACAAATTAAAAGTTTTTCAAATGGATGTCAAAAGTGCTTTCTTATATGGTAAAATAAAAGAAGAAGTGTATGTGTGCCAACCACCAGGCTTTGAGGACAATAAACATTCTGATTGGGTGTACAAACTTGATAAAGCTCTTTATGGGCTGAAACAAGCACCTAGAGCCTGGTATGACACTCTATCCACTTTTCTCCTTAAAAATAATTACACTAGAGGCTCCATTGATAAAACTTTGTTCATAAAGAAAGTAGGACAGCATAAGCTCCTTGTTCAAATTTATGTTGATGACATAATTTTTGCTTCATCTGATCCAAAGTTGTGTGCTGATTTCACTGAGTTAATGACAAAGAATTTTGAAATGAGTGCCATGGGGGAATTACAATTTTTCTTGGGTCTTCGAATCAAACAAAGTCCTGATGGAATTTTCATTCATCAATCCAAATACACAAAAGAGTTGTTAAAGAAATTTGATTTGCAAAACTGTAAACAATGTTCTAACCCCATGAGCAGCACCACACAACTTGATGCTGATTTGAAAGGTAAATCAGTTGATGAAACTCTTTATAGATGTATGATTGGGTCCTTGATGTATCTCACAGCATCTAGGCCAGACATTATGTTTGCTACATGTGTTTGTGCTAGATTTCAGGCTACACCTAAAGAATCTCATTTGATTGCTGTTAAAAGAATTTTCAGATACTTGCAGGGCACTCAATCACTGGGAATTTGGTATTCCACTGGGCATTCCTGCAAGCTAGTTGCTTTCTCTGATAGTGACTATGCAGGATGCAAACTTACCAGAAAATCAACTTCTGGTGGTTGTCAGTTTCTAGGAAACTGTTTGGTTTCTTGGCAGAGTAAGAAACAAACATCTGTGGCCACTTCAACAGCTGAAGCCGAGTACATTGCTGCTGCCAGCTGTACTTCACAAATTCTCTGGCTTCAGACTCAACTTTTGGATTATGGCATCAAAGAGTCTAAGACACCATTGTTAATGGATAGTGCCTCAGCTCTTTGTATTGTCAAGAATCCAGTTCAGCACTCTAGGACCAAACATATTGAAATCAGACATCATTTTATAAGGGATTGTTTTGAAAAGGGTCTGATTGATCCAAAGTTTGTTCCTAGTGCTGATGAGCTTGCCGATATCTTTACTAAGCCTTTAGACACTTCAACATTTCAAAATTTAGTTCTAAGGCTTGGTATGCTGCAACTTGAATAAATTGGTTTTCACATTAATAAAATTTTCATCCACAGTTTAACTTTTCAAAAATACAAAAATATTTATTTTCTATCACCTTGCACCTCCTGATATTTTCAGTAAGTACTGATAAGTATCAGAAGTACTGATTCAAGGAAACATCTGACCTTTACCAATATTATCAGTTAAAAGTACTGATGGGTTTTGGTTGACAAAGTACTGAAGGTCAAAAATATTTCACAAAGCCTGATGAACAACTTTTGTTCCCAAGTTCTGACGACAAATGTTTCACAAAGTCTGATGAGTAAATGATGAAAACAGCTGATGAACAAAAACTGTCAACAACACCTGATGAGTAACTTTACTCTTCAGCTGTTTCAACCACTGCTGTTTTCTCTTTATAACATCTGATGAACAACTTTCAATACTCTATTTATCCCAAACCCTCTTCAGTCGTTTCATTACCACTTCATCATAACTTTCAATCTTTTTCAAAAACCTATCTTCCCTCTCAAGTCTCTGCTTCCATGGCGACCATGAACCTTAAACCTCGTCATAACTCTGTTGCCTACCTTACCAAATCCTCATTCTGGTCCAAATTTGATGAAGCTGTTGATCTCATGCATGCATCGCAATTCCAAACCGCGTTTCTTATCAATTCCACACTTCATGTTGAATCCATTCATCAATTCTGGATGAATGTCGAGCTCATCAACATCGGCACTGGTGTTCTTTCTCTTCGCTCTACAGTAAATGGACACACTGTCCACATCAGTCCAGCCGAACTGAGGGAGGTTCTTCAACTTGATGATGCAAACTTAGTCACTCAATTCCCAAAGAACCTAACTGACCTCTGTTTCACAAGTCACGAATACCAGGGTGACTTGAGTGACTCAACTCTGAACAAGAAGCATTTCAATGATCCTGAGCGTCTTATATTTCACATGATCAACATCTGTCTAGCTCCAAAATCATCCTCATGGGACCAGATGTCATCAAGGTGGCAGCAGGTATTATTCTCAATTCTAGAATCTCAAAAACTAAATTTTTCACAAATCTTATTTTCCGAATTAACTGAACATGCTGCTAAACCTGTTTCTTCTAGATGGCTTCTTTACCCACGTTTTATCATGGCCATCATAGAAAAACAGTTAAAGCAAAATGGCCTTGTTGGTCAGGGGATCTCTGCTCCAGCAGTTCTACTGGAGGTATATTCCCGACATAACACCAACCTCACTCTCAAAGAGGCTGCCCGAAAGCTAAAACCCAAGCATAGGGAACCCACAGTCTCCACTTCCAAATCAACATCCAAAGTCCCCTCCAAACCACATTCCAAAAAGCCCAAAAAGGTTGCTCAGGGAAATGAGTCCCCTGCGTCTGCCCTTGCCTCACCAAGGCATGATATGGCCACTGGAAGTAGTCAGCCAGTGGTACTTCAGACTCCACCAGCTGAAACCGCCCAGGATTCCTCTCAACAGGAACTTGGTGCAACCATGGAAGGGGTAGACACACTTCTAGAGCCTCTTTCATTTGAAAAGGCTTCTATTGAACAGCACCATTCTCCCCGGGTGCAATCTGCTTTTCAGCCAACTCCTATTGAAACCACCCAACAAAGCCCAACTTTTGTAATTGAACAAATCCTGGATCAGCTAAACACTCCTATCCCCACCCAGACACCTATTAAAACTGGGATTAGCTCCAACATTGAGGAGGAGGATCAAAGTGTTTCTGATAACCCACAGGATTTTGACTACCATATCAGATCTCCTAGTGTGGACAGAGAGATTCTGACATCTGACAGGGCTGCTACTTCATCACCTCCATCATTTGGAGTGATTGATAGTAGTAACATATCTAAGACCCTGCCAGAGGCAACAACTGATGAAGGGTTTATCCCTGAGGTTGGAAGTCCCCAGTACCAAGACAAAGGGGCACCTGAACATGTTGAGCCACACTCAACTCAGGTACATCCTGATACTATCAGGAGGTCAGATGATTTAGCCAAGGCTAATGATGACTAACGGACCCTAGCTGATGTTCTACATTAAAACAAACTCCTTGAGGCTGAGGTCTGCAGACTCAATGAGCTGCTCACCAAGATGTCCAAGGACAAAAGTCCATCTTCCCCTATTAACCCACAGATGGCACCTTCCAATCTTGAAGGTCACACAAACACTTCCACATCTACTCCACAATTTGATAAACCACCAGCCTCTGCTTCAGGCACTAATCCTTTGGGTTCAAGCCCCCCAGAGGCATTAGCTGCTGCCCTTCTCACAGTTCTACCTTTCATCACTCCATTACTAAAAAATATCATAACCCAAGCCCTTGATGAGAGGCTTCCCTCACAAACTCAAATCCAGCAAATGGTAGATGATGCAGTGACTGCAAAGCTTTCTACTTTTTACACTCCTTCTTCCCCTGCAGCCAAAAAGGGGGAGTTAGGAAAAGATTCAGTCACAGCTTCTAAACGGCCAAGAAATGAAGATGAAGAAATTGCTTCTGAAAAGTCTCCAGTTATTCAAGTTACATACAAGAGACAAAAGAAGGCAAAACCTGCTGGTGCTGCTACCATTGCTGAGAAGGAGGTAGAGGATGTGGAAAAGGAGGTTGAAGTAAATGTTGACAAAGAAGTTGAGGAAAGTGTTGAGAAAGTAACTGCAGAAGAGGTTACAACTTCTGAATCAGAAACACAATCTGAATCTCAAGAAATTGAAACAGAAAAAGTGCAAGCACAAGAAGATCAAACTCAGATGGGTGGAGTTGGAAAGGAAATTGAAATTGATGTAACTGCTGTTCAAAAGCAGCAAGTAATTCCCTCCACCAAATCATTTGCTCAAATGGTTGATGTTGATGCACCTCCAAAGAAGAGGAGAGTTCTGAGGATTCAAGAAGAAGATGAAACTGATGAAGAAGACAGGCTTCCCATTTCTACTGTGATGAAAACAAAAGTTCAAAAGCCTGAGTCTTCAAAAACTGGATCAGGGTTAATGGTTCAGAAGAAGGTAGTAAAATTACCTGCCAATTTTGTGCCAGAAAAGCCATTGGTGTTTGGACAGTATCCAAAGATTACACCAGAATCTCAGAGGTTAGCAGTAAAAGTTAAACTTGAAGAGGAAGAGAACCAGAAGAAACATGATGAGAACATCCTAAGACTGGTTGACAAGGAATACCCTCAGACATCAACCATTATAGCAATGAAGAAAGAAGCACAAAGGTTGTATGCTATGAGGTTCACATATCAGTACAGGAAAGAGCAAATCAGGATGTGGCCTGATCCTAGAGTCATTGATAGGATCCACAGGAGAGAGGCTCCAGCTGCTTATGTTAGAAGGATCAGAAAGATAATAAGTGCTGACATTATGTTAGGATCTGTACTTGATCCTTGGGAGATTATTGGAGATTTTAAAAGTGTGTACAATTCTGGTTTGAAAGCTCCAAAGTTTCTAGAAAACAAGATGATTAAGAAAGGGTTAGTGTACAGAAAGCTTGAAGGGGTTAAACAGAATGAGCTTCCCTTATTTCTGGAAGGGAAACATCCAGATGAATTTGTGTACAGAGAGATAACTAGGGTGGAGCTACATGATGGGACAACGGCCAGGTACTTATCTGAGTACTATGGACCTGAGTCATTTTTTGAAGGTGAACCTGAAAGGCTGACTCCTGAAGAGAAAGTAGTCCTGCTGGAAGCCTATGTCAGGGAGTCATTCAGGCTCATATATGATCAATAGCTTCAATGAGAGGGGTTAATGCTCATAGTCCATTTCCCCAATGGAGTTCCCTCTCATATTTTGTCTGTTAGATTTTCAGAAGCTGTTGATTACCAGGCATACATTTAAATTGGTCATTTTGATACTGATCTCAAAGAAAAAGACAAGTCTTTCAGCCTGGGATACAAATAAGTGAGACATTCAATAATTAGAGGTTTTTGGCTGCATTGGTTCAGGGGGAGTTTGTTGGACTAAAAGAACCAATGAGCCTGATCAGAAAAATCTCTAAGTCTCACAACACTCACAACAACTGAAGAAGAACACAACAGCTGATATGCACTTTACAGAGGTTACAAGATCTGAAGTTATTCACAACAGCTGAAGTGTTAGTCTTCAGATGTTGTGATGTTAATTTTGTCTTCAGTAGTTTTCTTTTAGTAATTGTAAAAGTCTGTTGAGTATTTTTACTCATCAGATGTTGTAGTTTTATTTCAGTAGTTTTAATTCTTCAGTAGTTGTAAGAGGATGTCTTCAGATGTTGTAGACATTCTCAGTAGTTTAGTTATTTCAGTAGTTATCTTTTGTCTGTTAGGTGTCAACATCTTGTGACATCATCAGACGTCACTGCTTCTATATAAGGGCAGTTGACATATTGTATCTTTAACGAAGTTAGTGCGAATTGAATGAATTATTCCTTTTGCAGAATTTTCTTTCTATAACAACTTGTGCTTTACTGTTCTATTAGATTAACTTTGTTCTTGCTAATTTTGAGCTAATTCATCTTTGAATTCTGCTGCTATAACCTAATATTGATCATATGAGAACATCTGATCCTACAAAGTAAAAGTAAGGTGGAAGCATAGAAAAGGGTCAGAATATACTTGGGAATCGGCGGATGAGATGAAGAAATTCTACCCTTACCTTTTTGCTTTATGTAGCGGTTTCGGTAACCGCTAATGAAACCTTAAATGAGGAGGGTAGATTTGTAAAATCTTTATTAAAAATTAAAAAACATAAATAAGTATGTGTGTGTAATTAACCACGTGGAAGCAAAAAAAAAAGAAAGAAAGAAGTTAAAACCAAGATATTTTGAGAAAGGCGGTAGAAGAAAAACACAACAAATAGGTGGGTGGGTGGGGTTGGGTCATTCGACAGAAGTAGAAAGAAAGAAAAAAAAAGAAGAAAAAGGAAGAAGGAAGAAGAAAAAGAGAAGGGGGGGGGGGAGATCCGAGCAACGATCCGTAACATCGAGCTAATATCGGGAGTCTAGGTCGTGAACCACTCGAGGTAATCACGTTTTCTCAGTTTTCTTTGAATCACCATAGTTGTATCCTCAGAGGTGGGTGATGAACCATGTTTTATGAAACGTAAAATTGGGTTGAGTTTTGAATAGTTATAAGACCCTAAACTCATGTTATGTTGTTTCGAGGTGTTTTAAATTACTTAATGTCTAGGGTCATGACATGGTAAGAAATCCAATTTAGGGTTCATAAAAGTGGCTGAGAAAAATGATAAAGTTGTTAAACATGTCTAAATAGGTTGGATAATAATAATATGTGGAATATATATATATGTATATATATGTATGTGTGTGTGTATATATCTATGCATGTGTATATATATAAAAAGGGTGAATAATATATATATTGACCCGTGAGAGTTTAACAGGATATCAAGATTTTAATCAAGAAAATAATCGAGCAAGATCATCTTCTAGTCGAGGTAAGTAGTCTAACCCGACTATAATATACGAGGAATAATATAAACATGATTTGATTTAGAATTCATGTTATGTCATGGTGGTATTAACAGTGGTGGTTAATTGATAATGGTGTAATAATATAATAGAATACGTGCGGAAATGTAAATAGAGTGGTTGAATAGTGGATAAACCCTTTACATTGTGGTATATACATATGGTGGGAAACTATAAAGTTCTACTTTACTTATGGTGGTATATGATTATGGTGGTAAAAATGTATGGTTCACACCTTACTTATGGTGGTATATGGTTATGGTATGTAAACCCGATGAGTTTCAGGGTGAGGTTGACCCATTGGAGAGTCACCGATGGATTTTGGGAATAGAGACTGTGTTTGAAACAAGTCACTGTGACCCCACAGATGAAGTATTTTATGCAACTACTCTACTTAGAGGACGTGCTACAGATTGGTGGGATGATTGTAAGCAAGAAAAGGGTAAAGAAGGGTGTTAAGGCAATGATGTGGCAGGATTTCAAAGCAATGTTTCTGCAACACTTTTGCCCACAGTCAGCAATCAATAGCATAAAGGAAGAATTTCTTACCATGAGGCAAAAAGATGAATCTATTGATTAAATCACCGGAATCTTCTTTGATAGAGCTAAGTTCTGCACTGATCTCTTACGAACAGAGCGATCTGGATAATCAGATATCATCTTATGCTTAAAGCGGAATATAGGGAGTATATAACTCCTTCCAAATGTGAGACTCTTCAATCATTGATAAATTGGGCTTGCGAACGTGAGATGGAACTTCTGAGATCTGTTGAAAGAGGTGAAAAACGAAAGGCTGAGGTAACAACAACCCCAGTAAAGAAAACTAAATTTGTTACCCCTCTTAAGAAAAAAAATTTTAGAACTGAACCCTATCATTGTAAAATTTGTGGGAAAGGGCACTCAGGAGAGTGTAGAGATGCGCATATTGTATGTTTTAAGTGCGGAAAGGCAGGTCACACATCCTTGCAAGGCACTAGCTCAGTTAACTTATGCTACAATTTTTATCAACCTGGACATGTAAGGAGTGAATGCCCAAAATTGAATCTGGGAATCAAGAAAGGACGTGAAATAATGAGAAACAAAAAGGACGCAAAGAGGCCTGAAGCTCCAAAACCAAAGGGTAGAACATTTCAAATTACAGCCGAGGAGGCTAAGACTACCCCTGCTGTGGTAACAGGTATATTTTTAATACATTCTATTCCTACACATACCTTGTTTGACTTATGGGGCTAGTAGATCTTTTATTTGTGTTGAATTTGCTAAGCATTCATCATTCATAGTTGATAAATTGCTTAAACCATTAGAAATTGATGTCGCTAACAACGAGAGTTTTCTAGTATTCAATGTCTATAAGAATTTTCTACTAAACATAGATGGGGAGGATTTCAATGTTGATTTAACTCCGATGGTTATAAAGGAATTTGATGCTATCATAAAGAAGTATTGGTTGTCCCAATATTATGCAAACATTATATGTAACCAAAAGGTTATACAATTAACAACACCAAGTGGGAAAACGATTTCGATATATGGTGAAAGAAAAGGAGACGTTGTAGTTTGTTCATATACAAAAGCAAGGAAATATATAAGTCACGGATGCAAAGCCTATATGGCCTATGTTACCGACACTAATAAAGAAGACCTTAAATTGGAGGTGGTGCCGGTGGTGAACGAATTTAGCGATATTTTCCCAACAGAGTTACCGGGTATTCCTCCTGACAGAGAAGTGGAATTTCGAATTGACTTGAAACCAGAAGCAAAACCGGTTGCAAAAGCTCCTTACCGGTTAGCACCTTCCGAAATGCAAGAGTTAATGACACAACTGCAGGACCTCCTTGATAAAGGATTTATCCATCCTAGTGTGTCACCGTGGGGTGCTCCGGTTTTATTTGTAAACAAGAAGGATGGTAGTTTTCGGATGTGTATTGATTATCGGGACTTAAATAAAGTTACCATCAAGAATAAATATCCCTTACCCAGAATTAATGATCTTTTCGATCAATTGCAAGGACCTAGTTGGTTTTCTAAAATTAATCTAAGATCGGGTTATCATCAATTAAAGGTAAAGGAGGAAGATGTGCCAAAAACCGCTTTTCGTACTCGTTATGGGCACTATGAATTCGTAGTCATGCCTTTCGGACTTACGAATGCACCTGCAGCTTTCATGGATCTTATGAACCGGGTGTGTCGTCCAATGTTGGATAAATCAGTAATTGTTTTCATAGATGATATTTTGATTTTCTCACATACGGAAAATGATCATTCTTAGCATATTCATGAGATGTTGATAATACTTCGTATGGAGAGGTTATATGCTAAATTTTCTAAGTGTGCCTTCTGGTTACGAGAAGTCCAATTTCTCGACCACGTGGTTAACTCAAGTGGTAAATCTGTTGATCCTTCCAAGGTTGAGACAATAATGAAGTGGTCTCCACCTAAAACACCAACTGAAATTAGAAGTTTCTTAGGTCTAGTGGAATATTACAAACGTTTTATCCAAGACTTCTCCAAAATAGCTTCCCCACTTACTAAATTAACCCGAAAAGACGTTAAATATTGTTGGGGTCCTGAGCAAGATACTGTTTTTCAATTATTAAAAGAAAAATTAAGTAATGCTCAAGTTCTTGCATTACCTGAGGGCACCGAAGATCTTGTAGTGTATTCAGATGCTTCAAACATGGGTCTTGGGTGTGTTTTAATGCAAAGAGGAAAGGTGTTAGCCTATGCTTCTCGACAATTGAAGCCACATGAAATAACTTACCCAACTCACGATCTTGAACTGGCAGCAATAGTGTTTGCATTAAAGATATGGAGACATTATCTTTATGGCTTCAAATTTATGATTTTCACAGATCATAAAAGTCTGAAATATTTCTTCACTCAGAAGGAATTGAATATGAGGCAAAGAAGGTGGTTGGAATTACTCAAGGACTACGATTGAGAGATTCTCTATCATCCGGGGAAAGCAAACGTGATAGTTGATGCCTTGAGTAGAAAAGATGAATGTTTACCTATTAAGGTAAAAGCTATGAAGCTTGTAATTACTTTGGGACTGATTGTGCAGATTAAAGAGGCTCAGACGGAGGCCTTAAAAGAAGAAAACTGGAAACGAGACAGAAAAAAGGGGCAATCACATAACCTTGACGAAGACAATAATGGATTAAAGACTAGGTGTGGTAGAGTGTGGATGCCTCACACTTGTTCACTTAAGTTTGTATTGTTAGAAAAAGCTCACAAACCAAAAAACACAATTCATCCAGGGGCTACTAAAATGTATCGTGACCTTTGGGTTAATTACTGGTGGCCAAGAATGAAGCGAGATATTGTTAAATATGTTCAAAAGTGTTTGACTTGTATACAAGTGAAAGCAGAGCACCAAAAGCCATATGGTAAACTGCAACCATTGGAAATTCCATTGTGGAAGTGGGAACATATCACGATGGACCTAATTACTAAACTTCCTAAAACTAGAAAGGGATTTGATGCCTTTGGGTTATCGTTGATATGTTAACTAAGAGTGCTCATTTCTTGACTGTTCGTGAATCATATTCTTCCGATAAAATGGCGGAGATATATGTGAAAGAAATAGTTTCTCGGCATGGTGTGCCGGTGACTATTATATCTGATCGAGATACTCGATTTACTTCTCGTTTCAACTTTCAGGATGAAATAGATACAAAACTGTTGTTAAGCACCTCAAACTGATGGTCAGAGTGAAAGGACCATCCAGACTCTTGAGGATATGTTATGAGCATGTATAATTGGTTTTGGTGGTAGTTGGGATGATTATCTACCCTTAGCAGAGTTCTCGTATAACAATAGTTATCATTCCAGTATTAGGATGCATCCTTATGAAATGCTTTATGGAAGGAAATGGCGGACTCCTGTTTATTGCGGAGAAGTGGGACAACGAGAACTAGCACACAAAAAGGTAGTTAAAGCTACCAATGATCAAATAGATCGAATTCGTGCTTATTTAAAGGCGGCACAAGACCGTCAGAAATCATATGCTGATAAACGTAGAAGGCCTATTGAATTTCAGGTTGGGGACTTGGTATTACTAAAAGTTTCACCGTGGAAGGGTGTTATACGTTTTCGTAAACGAGGAAAGTTAAGTCCACGATTTATTGGACCCTTTAAAATCATAGCTCGTGTGGGCAATGTTACTTATCGTTTAGAGCTACCTAAAGAGTTGAACCTAATCCATAATACTTTTCATGTTTCATATTTACGAAAGTGTTTAGCTAATGAACCTACATACGTTCCATTAGAGGACATTGAGGTGGATGAGAAACTTAATTATGTAGAAAAGCCGGTTGAAATTCTTGATCATAAAGTGAAGCTGCTTCGTAACAAAATAGTTGATCAAGTAAAAGTAAGGTGGAAGCATAGGAAAGGGTCAGAATATACTTGGGAATCGGCGGATGAGATGAAGAAATTCTACCCTTACTTTTTTGCTTAATGTAGCTGTTTCGGGGACGAAACCCTAAATAAGGAGGGTAGATTTTGCAAAATCTTAATTAAAAAAAATTAAAAAAAAATAAATATGTGTGTGTGTGGTTATTTACAAGTGTAAGTTACACTTACTTACACTTGTAAATAATTTGTAAACGGTGATGAATTAGCAAAAACACAAAAAAGAAACCCTCTATTTATGTATAATAAAGACCATGAAAAAAACAAAGATTCGGGCAAAAAACGCAAAAAAGTGCCAGGGTTATGCGGTTATCGCAATAAGGAAGGGTTAATATTTGATCCTTCGCCTATGTATATATATGTGTGTGTGTATATATATCTATGCATGTGTGTATATATATATGTACAATATATATATATAAAGGGAGAATATATATATATATATATATATATATATATATATATATATATATATATATATATATATTGACCCGTGAGAGTTGAAAATGATATCAAGATTTTAATCGAGAAAATAATCGAGCAAGATCATCTTCTAGTCGAGGTAAATAGTTTAACCCGACTATAATATATGAGGAATAATATATAAACATGATTTGATTTAGAATTCATGTTATGTCATGGTGGTATTGACAATGGTGGTTAATTGATAATGGTGTAATAATATAATAGAATACATGTGGAAATGTAAATATAGTGGTTGAATAGTGGATAAACCCTTAACATGGTGGTATATACATATGGTGGGAAACTGTAAAGTTATACTTTACTTATGGTGGTAAAAATGTATGGTTTACACCTTACTTATGGTGGTAAAAATGTAAGGTTTATACCTTACCTATGGTGGTATATGATTATGGTGGTAAATATGTAATGTTTATACCTTACTTATGGTGGTATATGATTACGGTGGTAAAAATGTAAGGTTTAAACGTTACTTATGGTGGTAAAAAGGTTAGGTTTATATCTTACTTATGATGGTAAAATAAATCTATATATATATATATATATATATATATATTATATTTACGGTGGCTATGTACGGAATATTCTCCCTGATTATATTATAGATGGTGGATATGTAAGGGATGATTTCTCTTACTATAGGGTAGATGGTGGACTCTGACTAATGTCAGTTTAAACAAATGATGGCAAGTATTAATTAACGTGGGTGGTGATAACTATTCTTTTGTACAAATATGGTGGCTCGGATTACTTACTTAGCGTTTTACTAATTTAAATCGTTGGGTGTAATTTGTAGGTAAAGCTCCATTGCAATAAGGAATGTAACTAGTCTCGGATCAGTTATCTAATGTTTCGCATGACCTGTGGTTAAATGTTTTGGTAGATAGTTATAACGTGTCGGAGTTTTCTATAGTGTGGTTGTCAAATAGTACTATTTACTATAACAAAAATTAGTATGGTGGTAATATTTTGTTGTTGTGTGAATTACTGGTTTTGAATGTGTTTATTTTGTAAGGAAATCAGTATTTTAGTACGGGTCATGCCGAAATTTTGAAAAATCTGGGACCATTTTTCCGCTTATTTTTAATAAAACTTTATAAAAAGTTGGGTGTTACAAGTTTGGTATCAGAGCACTGGTTTGAGAGACTTAAGTATTGGGTGTAAAGATACTTAAACTCAAACATTTTATGCTCGTAAATCGGAAGGGTGAAACTTGGATCCTAGACGTTACAAAAATATTGCACGAGCTTACAGGTATGTTGATTTCATCTTAGTATGACATTTGATACGTTAGAATAATGTGAATATAATTACGTGAATAAAGTATATTAATCATCACACCTGGCCAGTGTTATGATATATATATGTCGCTCAGGTAATTTATGATCATCGTTCTAAAGTATTAAGCGTTATTACGTTAAGGTGAATAAGATTAAATTTATGAAAGCATTATGAAAGCATTAAATTTATGAAAGCATTATGGGTGGCAGCGGTGCTGGCGGTGATGGCCTGCGGTGGTTGCCGGTGATGGTGGGTAGTCTCTGCAGACCTTAGAAGATCTTAGAAGTGGTTGGTTCACATCAACACCAAGAAGACCTCGTGCAACTGTTTTTTAATGAAACGTATTCAAAAAAACAAACAGTCTGCAGATGTCAACGTCTGCGCGTGGTCTGCACGGCGCAGACATAAGAGGTTGCGCGAACCTTTTGTTAAAAAACAAACATGGCCTAAGACTAAGAACCAAATATTACCTATCATGTAATGAATGGTTCAATTGTTAAAACTTAAAACTTAAAAGAGCCAAAAAATAAAAAAATACAAAAATAAAATACAAAAAATAAAAAGAAGATGAAGATGATGGTTATCCATTGAGGGTGAGTAGGGTAGACATAGAGCCCATCCGAAAACAGATTAATAAAATTTTATTCATATTAAGAAAAACTAGCAACATACTAGAAAAAAAACAGCTATAGGCATCGGAAGCGGTTGCGAAGAGGGCTGCCACACCTTTCTCTATCAGTTAATATCACCAGATAGGCGAATACGTTGTTTTAAAAGGATCAAAGGGCTTATAGACTAATGATACCCACTTGACTTCATAAATGGGAGGTCTTAGGTTCGAGTCTCATCAGGAGTAAAAAAATGCTCTAAGTTGAGCTAGGGGATTTTCCCAGTGTGGGCTTCCTCCTTAGTTGGTGGTGTCAATGTGTCTATTTAAACAGTGGTACTTGACATTTAGATGTTAAAAAACGTTGTTTTAAAATTGGAGGAAATATGCTTATGAGTTTTAATTTATAATAACTTTCCTTATTTGCGGTAACCCGTATAACTCCGATATGATCAATGCAATTCTTTGGGATTTTTCGATTATCATTATTACATATATGCAATACTTTATCCTTTTACGTGTATCTGTAAATTTATGTTTGTTTTGTATTTAAAACCGGTGTAAGTTTGTGTTAAAGTGTAACGAGAGTTGTAATGTAATGAAAACTAAGTCATCATAAACTATTATTTACAATTCAATAGGTTTATATAAGTAACTAATAATGTTTCATTTAAAAAGAAATTTGAATGATTGTATTTATTACCTTAACTAAACATAGTTATGTTGTTTGAACTAGAATTTATTCAATAACAGTACTTTGGCATCCCCAAAATGGTGTTTTAATTTGGCTACCTACTAAGTAAAGTACTAATTTCAAATATTTCCCAACCAAATGATTTACTCCAAAGCATATCACAAGCAATAACTACTTGTAAACTTTTGGCACATAAAACGTAGTTACATTTTTTAAAATAATTATTTTTGAAATAGGTGATTTAATACATCTTATTGTTTAATAATCTACGAAGTTATTTTTTTATTATATAACTGTTTCGGGTAAAAATTAACAAATGTAACTTTAGCAAAACCGAATTAGTTTAGTGGGGTATTGTGCTTTACAATCTAGATAACAGTTTAAAAGCTAAAAGCAATAAAAATATCCATGAGGATCCCTAGGGATATTTCAGAATATAAAATGAAATAAACAGCTTACACACGAGATTTATACGAGGAAAAACCCTTAATCCCTTAGGATTGCCGGCATAAAAACCTCGGGAGGTGACAATCGTCACTCTGCCTAGTTTATTATCAACAAACCGATGAAAATACAAGTGTTTGAGCTTGGACGATCGATACTAAGTGCTACAATTGCTTGAATCTGTGTGTGTTTGAGAGAAAATGAAGAAAAGATGATGAAAAAGACGTCCCTAATCGATCACCAGCCGTTTCTTTATATACAACATTTTGTAACAGCTAAATTAACTATATTCCCGAATATCCCGGCGAGAATCTTGGAATCATGACTATGTGATAGCTACCACGTCTATTAAACGTGTGGAAGCGCTTCTTTCAACTAAACCCTGAATTTTTAGGTCAAATCTAGTCAATATAACCGTTGGTGACTTGTTCTCCACTTGTAGCCGTTATTTAGCACGTTTACCACGTTTTCTTTGACTTTATCCCGACTTTTACGGTAAAACCACGTCCACAATAAGTTACCTGCAAGACCAAGCCAAGCTATACAGAGAAAAGATCGATTAACAACGTTAGCATTCAGGATATTTGAGGATACTTAAGAATCCTATATTCCGGATTATCTTCGGCTATCCCGAATCTCAGACCATAAAAATTGACCCACAACAATTGCCCCAAAAATTTTGTAAGTTGTTTTTAATACATACAATTTAAAATTTTTCAGGCTTAACATTTGTGAGGATTTGTCTTGATATTCATTGAGATTTGGGATTTACAAGTATTCTTATCTCCATATAGTCTTCTTTAGAGTTATATGAAACTTCGAAAACTTTATTGTTTAGGTTATCTTTTAAGCTAAAACCCATTATGTTGAACAAATTTTTGAATATCTTGATGCAATAGTTTGAAATATTTAGTGATGGTGCAAGGCCGTATATAACTATGTAATTTTAAGTATTATAAATAAGTCCAATTACTATCAACTCAGGTCTATTAGCTAGTAACTTATGCTCAATATCTTCAAACGCTTTTACACATTAAAATATCTCTAAATAAAGAGACTGTTTATACCTTAAAATAGACACATAATTTAGGGAAACATATCGAATATGTTAAGAAAAAGCAATCTGAAATATCATTAAATATTACAGTTGTTATCTTTAGCTAAACATTACTAATGTGTTGGGTGGAGGAATTATGAGTTTCATGACAAAGCCTAACAGCTAGTATTTCGGTTAATGTTATAGTGTTCATAGTTGTTTATTTTCATATATCCTTAAATATTCTGAAGTATTCTGAATTTAATAAATACTATTGTTCTGTTTGATTTGAGTTATATGTAACTCTTTATACGTCAAACATTTAAGTTAAGAATAGTTCTTTATAAGTTTTATTAGGTATACTTAGGAATAATTGAGAATAATTAAAGCAATAATGGGCTAATTGAATTATAGTCTTAATTATATGGTTTAATGTAGACAATTCAGGTTTATGCCTAAATGTATTAACATCGTGTCATTATTTGTTTAAAGTTTCATTAGTAAGTAATTGGTAATTTAATCTAACATGCCCCTAAATTGAAATATTCGTATGACATATAACATATTCCTAAATAGAAATAAGTACAATGCATATTATCAGACATGAGAATATATAGAAAATAATTAGGAAATAAGAATAGTTAAAAAATAAATACCAATTTCCAGAGATAGTAAGTTTAGTTCGATGTCTTCTTTTGTTCCTGTCAAAACATTAAAAGAATTCCATACCTGAATATCCCCAAGTATTTTGCGATATTCTGAAGTATCCTTGAAAGTTAGTCCTGCATAAATAGGAAAACAAGAAAACTTGGGACAAGCCCAAGATACTGGCGACAAGGCCGATTAAACTGGCAACTAAGGCCGGAATACTGGCGACAAGGCCGAGATACTGGCGACAAGGCCGGAATACGGAGGATCCCTGGTGATAGTCTTTGAAAATGAAATTGTCAGCCACTCATGCGTGATGCGTGTACTGGTCCCAAAATCTCCAACTGTACCGGGATATTTCGGAGGATCCTTGGTTATAGCCCTTGATAATGAAATTGTCAGCCACTCATGCGTGTACTGGTCCCATTATCTCAGACTATAATAGGATAAACGTACGCAACTGGCGAGGGCATGAGCCCTAAGTCTTCATGAGAGACAAAAGTCTCTTGAGTTTTGATTTCAGGTCAAAACTTTGCAGCTAGACATAAACTCAGTGCGGGGTCTTCATCAAGTTCTGATTTCATGTCAGAACTTGGGTTAAGACATAAAGTCTCATCTTTTCTCCTGCAAGGGTCTTCTACAGTTTTGATTTCAGGTCAAAACTTTGCAGCTAGACATAAAGTCAGTGCTGGTCTTGATCAAGTTCTGATTTCAGGTCAGAACTTGGGTTAAGACATAAAGTCTCATCTCTTCTCCTGCTATACCTACAAAACAATAAGATTTTTGCATAGCTGGGAATCAGGATCCCCGATGCCCCTCCTATGCTTGATTAGTAGCATGATAATTAGGAATATACAAGAATATATAGGCATATATAAGAATATATCAGAATATATAATATTCAGATTATAACATTTTATAGTTTGATACAATAAGTTTCAAATGAAATATAGCTTAAGATGAATGGCATTCCAAGATCTTGGAAGAGGTTCTCCATCCATATTGGTTAATTTATATGCCCCCTTTCCGGCTTCGGATTCAATCTTATAGGGTCCTTCCCATTTTGGAGCAAGTTTTCCATTAGCTGGATTGGTGGTATTATGAAATGCCTTTCTTAAAACCAGATCACCAACTTGAAATCTTCGTATCCTAATATTCTTGTTATAGGATTTGGCTATCTTTTGTTGATATATTGCCATCCTTATTCTCCCAATATCCCTAAATTCATCAATAGTATCTAGATCCTCAGATAATATTTCCTTATTGGATTCTAGATTTTGTAGACTTGATCTTGCAGTAGGGACAACATTTCAGTTGGGAGGACAGCTTCAGAACCATACACTAGAGAGAATGGTGTTTGACCAGTTGCATTCTTTATGGTTGTTCTATCAGCCCATAGAACAAATGGAAGTTCTTCAGCCCACTTTCCTTTCTTGGATCCCAACTTTTTCTTAAGGTTGTTGATTATAATCTTGTTGCTTGATTCTGCTTGACCATTAGCTTGAGGATGAACACGTGTAGAGGTGATCATCTTTATGCCCCAGCTTTCACAGAAGTTTGTAGTCCTTTTGCCTATAAACTGAGATCCATTATAACAAGTGATTTCTGCGGGTATCCCAAATCTAGTCAAGATATTTCTCTTTATGAATGAGATTACTTCTTTTTCTCTAACTTGCACAAAGGCTTCAGCCTCAATCCATTTTGAGAAGTAATCTGTCATAGCAAGCATAAACACTTTTCCCCCGGGTGCTTTGGGTAACTTTCCTACTATATCCATTCCCCATTTCATGAATGGCCATGATGAGACTATTGGATGTAGAGGTTCAGCTGGTTGATGAAGTATATTGCTATGTGTTTGACAAGCATCACACTTTTGGGAATAAGATATTGCATCTCTCCTCATGGTTGGCCAGAAGTATCCTGTTGTTAGGATCTTTGAGAATAATGCTCTACCCCAGTGTGATTTCCACAATCTCCTACATGAATATCTTTCATTACTTCCAGACTTTCGGGTTTCTCCAAACACCTCAAGTATGGGCCTGATATTGATTTCCTATATAGGATATCTCGTATGATTGTGTATCTAGATACTTTTGCTTTAAAAGCTCTAGGATTTGTTTCTTCATCAGGTATTTTTCCTGTTTGAAGATAGTTCTTGATAGGGATAGTCCAGGATATTTCATGTGCTTCTGAGTGAAGAACTTCGGTATTCTCGGGTTCACTATCCTGATCCATATCCTGCATATCTATCGCTGGTCTTAAAATATGTAGGATAGGAATATTAATATCCTCAGGAATTCTTAGGGATGATGCTAAGTTTGCCAATGCATCCGCCTCAGCATTCTCATCTCTTGGTACTTGAGCGATATCAAAGTAGTAAAAATATCCTGAAATATCCTTAACTATTTCTAAGTATTTTGCCAATTTATCTCCTTTAGTCATTTAAGATCCATTAAATTGATTGGCTATTAGTAGGGAATCGACAAAAACATGTAAGTTTCTAATGTTCATATTCCTAGCTAATTGAAGTCCTGCTATTAGGGCTTCGTATTCTGCTTCATTGTTAGTTGCTTGAAATTCGCAACTGATCGATTGGGGTATTATGTCCCCCTGTGGCGATTTTAGTATAATGCCTAGTCCTGTTCCTCTTACGTTTGAAGATCCATCTGTGAACAAAGTCCACTCACCAGTATCCTCATCTAAGAGTTTGACTTCTAGATCCACTTCTGGTTGTAGATCACTACTAAAATCAGCCACAAAGTCTGCTAAAGCTTGTGACTTGATTGCTGTCCTTGGTTCATAGATCAAATCATAGGTGCTGAGTTTAACCGACCATTTTGCCATCCTTCCTGACAGCTCAGGTTTTCTCAGTACAGATTTGACAGGATAATTTGTTTTAATGTGTATTCTATGTGTTTCAAAGTAATGTCTCAGCTTAGTTGATGCCATAACCAAAGCTAAAATTAGCTTTTCTAAATGAGAATATCTAGTCTCAGCATCTACTAAGCTTTTACTTACATAGTACACAGGGTGTTGCGATCCCTGATGATCCTTGACTAACACTGCACTTACAGTCGTTCGGGATACTGCTAAATATAGTGATAGAGGTTCACCATTTTCTGGTCTCATGAGCAATGGTGGTGAGGACAAATATTCCTTCAGATCCTGGAGTGCTTTCTCATGCTCTTCATCCCACTGGAACTTCTTATTCTTTTTAAGGATATCGTAGAATCCTTTAAATTTTTCAGAGGACCTTGAGATGAATCTATTGAGTGCCGCTATTCTTCCCGTTAATCTTTGTACTTCTTTTATGTTCTTTGGGGATTTGAGGTTTAAGATTGCTTGAATTTGTTCCGGGCTAGCCTCTATCCCTCTTTTAGTGACCATATATCCCAAGAACTTTCCTGATCTTACCCCAAAATGACACTTAGATGGGTTAAGTTTCATATTGTAGTGGTCCAGGATATCGAAAGATTCCTGAAGATCCTTAAGATGATTCTCAGTTATTTTCGATTTGACCACCATATCATCAATATATACTTCCATAGTGTCCCCCAGTTTCTCTTTGAACATCATGTTAACAAGTCTCTGGTACGTGGCTCCAGCATTCTTCAAGCCAAATGGCATTGCTGTATAGCAATATATTCCTGTTGGCGTCATGAAAGCTGTGTCTTCTTGGTCCGAAGGTTCCATTTGAATTTGTTGAAAGCCTGCTGATGCGTCCATGAAAGTTAATATTTCATGTCCTGCTGTTGCATCCACCATGGAATCTATATGTGGTAATGGAAATGGGTCTTTAGGACAAGCCTTGTTGAGGTCTGTGTAATCTACACAAACTCTCCACTTTCCATTCTTCTTTTGAACCACGACTACATTGGCTAGCCACTTCGGAAATTTTACCTCTCTAATCATTTTTGCTTTGAGGAGTTTCTCTACTTCCTCTTGAATGATTAGATTTCTTTCTGGTGCAAATTTCCTTCTCTTTTGGTGGACAGGCTTAATATTCCTATCTATTCCTAATTTATGTGTAATCACATCTGAGGATATTCCTGTCATATCCTCATGCTTCCATGCGAATGTGGAAACTCTTGATTTCAGAAAAGAAATCAGTTCCTTTTCTATATCCTCAGGGATATTGGTTCCTACAAGGACTTTGACTTCAGGATTTTCGGGATTTAAGGGTACTTCCTTTACTTCCTTTTCCCTATATTCCTGAGTATCCCCAAGGTCGCACTTTGATTGCTATGCAGGTGAAGGTTTAGTTGTTCCCTTCATTGAAGATGAATAGCACTCCTTGGCTTCCTGCTGGTCGCTATTGATTTTTACTACTCCCCACGGCGTCGGCAGCTTGACACATTGATGGTAAGTCGAAGGGACTGCTTTCATGTCATGTATCCAAGGTCTACCTAATATAATATTGTAACAGGAAAGGGAATCTATAATACAAAAGCGTTGCATAGAGTTTACCCCCTCGATGTATACCGGTAGTTTGATTTCTCCAACAGTGGCTTTAGTTTCGCCACTGAATCCGACTAGAATCAGAGATTTAGTTGTTATCTATGATTCAGGAATGTTCATCCTTTTTAGTGTTTCTAATTGGATGATGTTGACCGAGCTTCCACCATCTATTAGTATCCTGCGTACATAGTGGTTAGCGACATATAAAGTAATGACAAACCCATCATGGTGAGGATCCAGGATATCCTCGGGGTCTTGTTCTTCAAACGACACCACTGTTTCAGTGGTGAGTGTTGATGTCTTTGTGGGTCTCTCTCCGTTTTCCATCTTGGCTTCTTTAGCATGTCTTCTAGCTGCAGAATAAGAGGTACCACAAATATCAGAACCACCAGAAATAAAGTTGATTACCTTTGCATCTTTAGGTGGAGATGTTGCTCTTTTTGGGAATCCGTTGGGATCCTGTCTTCTTTCTTTCTTCTTTCCCAGTAGTTCTTTAAGATGACCTTTGCTTAGTAGGTAGCTTATTTCCTTCCTTAATGCAATGCAGTCTTCCGTTATGTGGCTGAAGTCCTCATGAAAGGCGCACCACTTGGATTTATCCCTTGTCGCAAACTTCTTTTCCTTTGGTGGCCACCTGGCTTTTTCACCTAAATCCTGCATGGCACACATTAATTCAGGGATATCAACAGAAAAACAATATTCTGATATCCTGGGATATTCTTCGTCATCCTCATCTTCTTCCACAGAGTTGATCTTGTGGCTATCGGTCTTGTAGTATGGCTTAGATTTGAATGATTTGCTGTTAGGTGAATCCAATTTTCTCTTTCCTTGATCATTGGGAGGCGTCGTAGTGATCCTTTTCTGGATTTCCTTATCATCCTCCAATCTTATAAACCTCAAGGCACGGTTTCGAACTTCGTCCATGTTCCTGCAGGGGTTCATAACCAAATCATCATAAAATGGTGAGTCCCTTTGTAAACCCATCTTAAATGCTTGAACAGCCGTGGTGATATCGAGATTAGGGATATCCAGGGATTCTTTGCCAAATTTGTTGACATAACTTCTGAGGGATTCGTCGGATCCCTGGGTTACCCTATAGAGATCACTAGTCAGCCTTTCAAATGTCCTGCTACAAGAAAACTGATTGTTAAACAGATTAATTAGGTGAGCAAATGAAGTAATAGAGTAGGGAGGAACGTTAAGCAGCCATTTCAGGGCTGCCCCTGTTAGTGTTGAACCAAATCCTTTACATAAGCATGCTTCCTTCAGATGCGGGGGTATAGGGTTAGTTTCCATTCTTTCCCTATATTGCGCCACATGTTCTTCAGGATCAGTGGTTCCATCATACAACTTCATCGTTGGAGTTTGAAATCTTTTCGGGATTTCAGCATCACATATGGGTGGAGCAAATCTGGATATCCTGTGAGTGGTTGTTGGTACTTCCGGGATAGGTTTGACTATTCCTGGTACACTTGAGATCATATCCCGGAGTTTCTGTATTTCCTTGGCCACTTGAGGAGATATCCCTGAATCCTGCGAAGAACCAAGATTAGTAGTTTCAAATGGAGAATAATTATAAGTGTTGCTAGTAATGGGAGTTAGATAAGAAGTTCCCAGGATATTTGTATTATCCCGAGATATCCTTAACCCTTGGGATCCCGAGGGATCTCCGAGACTAGTCTGCATGGGAATAAAGTCTCCAGAGTGGTTTCCGGATATCCCTGATGTCCCAAAATCAAGGATCCTTGGAGTTATTGGAGTAGTAGCCTCTGGTTGTTTATTCTTTTCAGCCTTCAAATTCTCCATTTCCCTGAGAAGTTTTTGATTCATCCGTTGCTGATCGATCATTTGCTGCTGCATCTTTTGAAACATATTCAAAATATCATCATTAGAAATTAATATGGGGGTTGAAGTGGTCATCTTTGTCGATGGAGTACTAGCAGCAACGAAAGTGGTCTTCTTTCCAGGATTATCTGGTTTCTTCGTGAAAACAGGAATCTGCGAGGACACGTTAGTAGTAGAAGCAGAAACAATAGGTAATGAAGAGGATGATCTTGGTTGTGAAGCCATTTTTTACTGTCTTTTTCGAAGAAACGCCTTTAAACAAGGTTTTAATTATCAAAAACACAAGTTTGCCCCACGGTGGGCGGCAAATTGTTTCGGGTAAAAATTAACAAGTGTAACTTTTAGCAAAAACCGAATTAGTTTTGTGGGGTATTGTGTTTAACAAGTAAATATATTGAATATCACAAATATATGTTCAATATATCCCTAAATATCCCTGAGGATCCCTAGGGATATTTCAGAATATATAACGAAATAAACAGCTTACACACGAGATTTATACGAGGAAAAGCCCTTAATCTCTTAGGATTGCCGGCATAAAAACCTCGGGAGGTGACAATCGTCACTCTGCCTTGTTCTTATTAATATGATAAATACAAAATTACAATATAAGAGCACGAATAATCGATCACTAAGTGTTTCTGAAATCTGAATGCCGAGAATGTGAGCAACAAGTAATCAGAAGTGAGCTAAGTGAGTGGTGTGTTTTTTCCTAGATCGATATCGCCTCATTTTATAGTAAAATACAATTAACGATATTCCCGAATATTCCGGCGAGAATCTCGGAATCATGACCATGTCTTCAATTGTGGCAGCCACCACGTCCATCAAACGTGTGGAAGCGCTTCTGTCAACTAAACCCCGAATATTTAGGTCAAATCCAGTCAATATGACCGTTGGTGACTTGTTCTCCACTTGTAGCCGTTATTTAGCATGTTTACCACGTTTTCTTTGACTTTATCCCGACTTTTAGGGTAAAACACGTCCATAATAAGTTACCTGCAATACTAAGTCAAGCTATACAGGGAAAAGATCAATTAGCAATGTTAACATTCAGGATATTTGAGGATATTTGAGGATACTTAAGAATCCCATATTCCGGATTATCCTCGGCTATCTCTAATCTCAGACCATAAAAATTGACCCACAACAATTTCATTTCTAATACACTCAATAGAAATAGTTGATTACAAAAATCACTGATTTATACAAAATAAATTGGTAATAACATTTGTTAGAAAGAAGTATCACCAAAGTCGTTTCAAGCTTATTAGCTTATACAAAATAACTTTGTTCTAACACGTTTGTTAGAAATAAGCAATTAACAAAATTGTTATAAAAGCCTTTTGGTTTATACAAAATTAACCGGTTCTAAGACACTTGTTAGAAAATAAGCGATTACACAAATCTTTTCTAAAGCCTTTCGTTTTATAAAATAATTCAGTTCTAACACGCTTGTTAGAAATAAACGATTAACCGAACTGTTTTAAAGCCTATTTTTTTATAAAATAAACTGGTTTTAACAGACTTTGTTAAAAAATAAACAATACCAAAATCGTTATAAATCTTATTATGTTTATACAAAATAAATTGATTCTAACACACTTTTTAGAAAAATTAAACGATTACCAAAATCATCATAAGCTCGTTATGTTTATACAAAATAAACCTATTCTAACACACTTGTTAGAAAATAAACGATTACTAAAATCGTTATAAAGCTTATTATGTTTATATAAAATAAACTAACTGTAACACACTTGTTAGAAAATAAACGATTACCAAATTCGTTATAACGCATATTACTTTGCAAGGTAATCTTTTATAACACGCTCGTTATAAAATAAATAAAATTTTGTACCAATACTCTCGTTTCTAACATGCTCTTTTGAAAATATAAAGGCATGAGAACTTTTCCAAACAAATGCTTTCTAATGCGTTCGTTAGAATATTTATTATTTTAATCAACATTATAATTTTTAACACGCTCATTAGAAATATAAGTTAAATGTTGATGACTGATTGTACGGTTTGAAAAACCACCTTGTTTCTAACACGTTAGTTAAAAAACTTAAATTCTGGAAACCAATATCGTTTACCAAAAACAATAAGTACATCTAACATGCTTTTTAGAAAATGTAAAGGTTTTGTAAATGATAATATTTTACTAGAAAACAATAAACTTCAAACAAACACTTTAGAAGGAAAACAAGTGTTCACAAACACTTTGAATGTGTTTACAAAGTCAGATTTTTGTAATTCATTTATTAGAAAATAAATGTTCAAAACTTATTTTAAAATAAACCAAAAATTGTTTATGGTTCAATTCACAATCAAAACCCATGAATTCAAAACAATGAATCAAAACATGTCTTATAACACGGTATTTAGATTAAATATTGTACTACAATTACAAAATCCGACCACTTTGTACTAAATGTAGAGCCCAATCCGAAGACAAAGACAGACAAAATCAATCCGTGATGGGATGACCCCGAGGCTGAGCTTTCTTGACGCATTGAGGCCAGTTTCGTGTAAAGTTCACGTTTTGAATCAAGGTTGCATTTATCTATCTTCTCTGTTGCTTCTTTCTTGGATTCCGCACTAGTTTGGAGCATTTGGTGTCAGTTGGAGTGATAAAGCTCGTGTCTTGATCCAATATTCGGACCTACAAGTGATATCAGAGCTTGGAGGCTCTTTTCTACACCATGGTACTGGCTTTTCCATGCAAGATTGCTGCTTTCTTATTCATTATCATCTTCTCTAGCTGCTGTATAAATTTGGAGCTCTAAAGCTTGAAGAATTTTTCTCTGGAAATTTTCAAGTATTTTCGAGTTCTTCATTTCGAATACACAGTTTCGAGAACAGCATTTTGAGAACTTGTGTTCGAGTACTTCATTTCGAGAACATCTCTCCAGGTACTTCAGTTCGAGTTCTTCATCCTTAGCAAAACTGAGTTTCAAGTTTTTGGTTTTCTAGTACTTGGCTTCGAGAATAGATTTCGGGAACTTGCTTTTGAGTACAGGACATCAGGTACTTGGCTTTCGTGATCTCTGCTTCGCATACTTGTGTTCGATTACCTGAACTTCGTGTACTATGGTTCGTGCACTCTGGTTCGAATACTCAGATTTCGAGAACTATACTATGGTTCGAGAACTATACTTCTAAAATCTCTCCATTAGCTAATTCTACAGTGTAAGCATTTGGCAAGTCAGATGTTTTTCGTTCAATCTTATGTCTAAAAGCAATTGACACAAAACTACGTGTAGCACCAGTATCAAATAAAACTCTTGCATAAATATTTTCAACTAAGAACATACCGGTCATGACTTCAGGTTCATCACGAGCATTACCCACATCCATCACAAATGCCCTTGCTTTAGCTCCACTTTTACTTGGGTTTTCCTTCATTTCTCCAACTATTTTTGGACATTCAGGCCTTATGTGTCCCTCTTCTCCACAACCATAGCACTTAACATATACTTTTGAGATTTCGAATACTCTTTTGGACTTCGGGTACTTGAAGATTTCGAGAACATAAGGTACTTCGTATACTGCACTTAGTGAATTTCTTAAATTCGTGAACTGACACTTAGAAATTTTTCTGATCATGGCTTCTAAGAATTTGGCCAACTTGTCCAACCTGCTGAACCTGGACAACAAGATAGGAAAGGGTACCAAGCCATCGAGGCTTGTTTCTGGAGATAACTTCCAATACTGGAAGTTCAAATTCCAATATTTTATCAAGTACATGGATCCCAAGCTATGGAGGTCTATCAAAGAAGGGCCTTACATGCCCATGTACGAAAATGAACTGAACGAGTTGATCCCCAAGGACCAATAGTTGTTTGCTGAAAACGATATCCTGCTGAAGGACAAGGATGACATGGCGTAAGCCTCCATCACTATGGCATTGTCTACTGAAGTGGCTCAAGGGTTTAAAGAGCACAAGTCTGCCAAACAACTTTGGGATGCGTTGGTTGAACGCTTTTAGGAGAATGAGGATATGAGGGAGAGTCGAAAAGACATGTTGAGACATCGATTCAACATGTTCAATCACATCAAAGGAGAATCTTTGGAAGCCCAACTCAACTGTTTCACTCACCTTATGACTGAACTTACAAGTTTCAGTGTGGAGATGACTAAAGGGGAAGTCAACAAGAAGCTCTTGAACTCCTTACTGTACAACTGGAACTCAAACTGTACGACGATCAAGAGGACTAAGGATATGTACAAGACTACCCTTAGTGAGTTGATATCCATCATCAGCTCGTATGACATGGATGATAAGTAGAGGGCACTCAATCATGCCAGCTCCATGGTCATCACCCTTGCCACTGAGAATGCTTCACTTCTGTCTACAATCAACTATCAAGCCTCTGGTTCTCAGGCATACCATGCTTCAGCATCTCAGTCAGTTCCCTTCGATACTACGTTCACCTCCTCTGGGAAGCTAGTTCAGTGCCCAAGATCAACCTTGAAAGTGAAGAAAACCTGCTACTTTATAAGGGATTTATGAACAGTTATAATGCGTTTATTGCAGGAAAATTGGCACCAGCCAATCTTACTCAGGATAATCTATAGCAGATTAATCCTGCTGATGTTGAGGAGATGGACATCGCTTGGCAAATGGCCATGGCAATCTTCCGAGCCAAAAAGTTTATCAAGGAGTATGGGAAGAATAGTTTTGAGAAAAATCCAGGAAAGAGGCTCGGATTTGACAAGTCAAAGCTGAGGTGCTACAATTGTGACAAGTTCAGGAGCTGGAGGTGACATGGAGCCATGCATTCATGGCTGTGGTTGATGAAAAGCGCAATGAGGTAACTAAAAATCTCTGCTCTACTTCTTTCATTGAAAAAAATGTTTAAATATCGATCTTACAATGAGGCCCTGATCAAGGAAGTCACCAAATTAAAATATATTAACTTTGAGTTTCTTAAAAATGAAGATACTTTTAAAAGAAAACTCGAGGCTGAGAGTCATGACATTTCCTAATTAAAAGAGCTTTTAAGTGATAAAGAGTCCAATTATCGAGATGATAGGCGCAAAATAGATGAGCTCACATTAGAGTTAGAAAAAGTCAAAACTGAACTTTCTAAAACCTCAGTCAGAGCTGAAAAATATGACTATTCAAGTGAGGTGTTAGAAAATATGACCAGGGTTCATTATCGTGAGAAAAAGGGTAAGGTACCTGGTTACAATGAGTGTGAGCTATCCTTTAATCATAGCTACTTGATCATGCCTAGAATCAACACATCTGTTGATGACTTAGCTTCACAGTCTGATCGTGCTCATGAGTTTCCAGCCAAACCCGTTTTACTCACAGTTGACCCTATTTGTCTGATAATTTTGATGATTCTGAGGTGTGTGAAGAAACATTAAGTGTTACAGGTCAAAGGGATAAGGGGGAAGAAAGAAGTGCTAGCAGGAGCATAGATTGTTCCACTTCATCTAGCAAATCACATTTTGTTCCAAAAATTGACTCTATTGGAAGATTTGAAACAATTAAAATTAAACCAAATGAAATGTTTAAGAATTTTAAGACTACTTTTGTTAAAACTAGTGATGATTTTAAAAACAAATGTGTCTTACAATCAGATTCTTCTCCTTTGACAGAGCAGGTAAGCCAGGCTTATTCCACAATCACTACTAAGACAGGTTCAAAGTTAAATCCTAACTGTGAACCTTATGTTTCAACTGGGTCATTGGAACAAGCCTCCACAAGTTCATCTACAAGTCAAAGTGATTGTGATGTGAAGCCATTTGACCCACTAGAATTTCATCAGAAGGTATGTTGCTTTGCTTATGGGAGACCAGGCCACATTGCAAGACACTGTCTGCACCGACATACTGAATTTTTCTATAGGAAGAATCAGAAGGTCACACCCAAGGCTAAAACTGCGAGTAGACCAATAAGGACCGACCAATCCTCCAAGCTTAAGTGAATACAACACCAAACACAACAACGAGCGCGCGTATTCTTGTTTTGCTTAGTCAACTACTTCAAACACAAGGTGAGTTCATTTGTCCCTTTTCAAACATATTTGTTTTTACCTCGGGACTAAGAAGCATGTTATACATTTTAAACAGTTATTGAAATGTTTATAAAATGATTTTACACTTATTCACAGTGCTTATGCTTGAAACTCTTATTTGGGAAGCTATATATGTTCGATACTTATGCTATAGACTTGAAGCTTAAACTACATGCTTGATGCATATGCTACAAACTTGAAGCTTAAACTATATGCTTGTGCTTAAAACTAAATGCTCAAAACTATGATTGTGTGCGAAATGCTAAGCTTGTATCTATTCATTGCCTACGTAATTGCTAAACACTGCTAGAGCAGAGCTTGTACCCATGCATTGAGATACGTGGAAGCTAAACTATGACGATGCTAAGCTGTTATCTATATGAGAGACATGTAATTGCCAAACATTGCTAGAGCAAGGCTTGTGTCTGCTTATATGAGATATGTAAATGCTGAACTATTTGTGTGTGCACGGCTTGTGTCTATGTATGAGATACGTAATTGCCAAACATTGCTAGAGCAAGGCTGGTATCTTATATAGGAGACACGTAATTGCTAGACTATTCGGATACTAAGCTTAACTAATTCATGAGATACGTAATGGCTAAACACTGCTAGAGCAGAGCTTGTATCTAGCCGTGGGCTACGTAATTGCTAAACACTGCTAGAACAGAGCTTGTACCCACGCATGAGATTGGTGAAAGCTAAACTATGATGTGTGAAACTATGATGCTTGTACAACTTACATGAATGCCATAAACTTGTAAACTTGTGAACAGTACACCAAAGCTATGATGAAGACTGGATATAATGGTAGGTAAAATGCTTAATTATCATTAACAACATTGTCATATGTGGATTAGTATGTGGTGGGATGTTGGCTGGGCGGGTTGTAGGCTCGACCCTACATATGCCCTATATATAAGCATACCGATCTGGATATTACATGTGATGTTAATGAGGTTAGGGTTTTACCGAAAAGAGGTTTGCTAAAGCTATTTTTAAACTTATAAACTATATGAACTCATCAACCATTGTGTTGACTTTGTTTTCTTACATGCTTTCTCAGGTGACGCACAGGAATAGGCTAAGGCATCAGGATTGCATGCAAGGCTGCCTAGATAGAGGACCTAGCTGACTTTTGAAAGCACATATTTTGTTATTGTTACGAATCACTTTTGATGTCTTGTACATTTACAAGATAGAAAACATTTGATTCTTTTGATAGGTTTACCGGGGATAAATTACTAAACATTGATATTGTAATTTAACGTTGTAATCCTAGTTTAACGCTTTATTGTGCTTTAGTTATTCTTAACATTGATGCTATGTAAACAATCTGATCATTTAGATTATCACTCACGATATCGCGCCCCGGGAACCTTCCGTCCGGCGGAAAACACGATCCGTCCAGCCGGCTCGGGGTGTGACAGATTGGTATCAGAGCACAAGGTTATAGAGAGTAATAGGTCATTTACTTAAACGGTTTGGCCTAGACTATAACTTAGGGACCCTCATGTAGAGAACATAAGATTTAGGATTGCATTATGTCTTCTGCATTCGATCACTGCACTAACCAATATCCTTCTGATTATGATTAGAATGCCGCCCAGAAGACAACCTACTCCGGTACCTACTACACAAACCTCGGCACCACATTCTTCAACACCATCACCACCAGATTCACCACCGCCACTTCCTACTGTTGCTTTGGCAACACTTCTGAGTAGCCAACTGACGAGCCAACTTAAGGATGTCATCCTAGAGATGATAAACAGAATTCAAGGCCACGGAAACAACTCTGGCCACACTACGGGAGAAGCTAGTGGAAACACTAGCCACACTTCAGACTACTCCTACAAGTCATTTGTAGGATGCAAGCCACCAAGCTTCACTGGTGTTGAAGGAGATGTTGGACTGATCCAATGGCTGGAAAAGATGGAGCCACCTTCGACATAAGCAGTTGTCCGGAACATCATAAGGTTCGCTATGCAGCTGGGTCTTTTAGCAAGCGGGCTTTAACATGGTGGAACTCCCAAATCCGAGCAAGAGGCAGGGATGAAGCAATGACTATGTCTTGGGCAGATTTCAAAATCCTTCTAAGGAACGAATTCTGCCCGAAACATGAACTACAGAAGCATGAAGTTGAGCTCTCCAACCATGTGATGAAGGGAGCCGATCATATGACTTTCACAACCCGCTATCATGAACTGGTAGCCTTGGTGCCAGAGATGGTGCCAACTCTGGAAACATTAGACTTCCCTTACATTATTGAAGTAGCGAACGGGAAACAGATCACAGTTAGCACTATACTTAGGAACTGCCCACTTACACTCATAGATCACACATTTACCATCGACTTGTTAACGATGGAGTTGGACAGTTTCGACATCATCGTGGGGATGGATTGGCTATCACTCAATAGAGTTGAAGTCATCTGTTCCGAAAAGCTACTTCGGATTTCAGTGGCAAATGATCGTGTATTGGAAGTTTGTGGGGATCAAGCAAAGCGAAGTGTCAAAATCATATCATGCATAAAAGGGCGTAAGTGTCTACAAAAGAAATGCATAGCTTTCTTGGCTCACGTGGTGAGGGAATACCCCGAAGTAGTTCCTGAAGATTTACCTGGTTTGCCACCGGTGCGACCGGTAGAGTTTCGTATTGATCTGATTCCTGGAGCAACACCTGTTGCTAAATCTCCTTACAAGTTAGCACCTTCGGAGATGCAGGAATTGTCAAACCAACTACAGGAGCTGCTCGACAAAGGTTTCATCCGACCGAGCTACTCACCTTGGGGAGCTCCGGTTTTGTTCGTGAAAAAGAAGGATGGATCCTTTCATATGTGCATAGATTACATGGAGATAAACAAACTAACCATCAAGAATCGGTATCTACTACAACGAGGATTGATGATTTTTTTGATCAATTGCAAGGAGCTCAATACTTTTCAAAGATCGATTTGCGGTCCGGATACCACCAGCTCAGAGTACAAGACGAAGACATACCCAAGACGGCGTTTCGTACAAGATACGGGAATTACGAGTTTATGGTGATGCCTTTTGGATTGACGAATGCACCCACGGTTTTCATGGATCTCATGAACCGATTGTGCAAGCCGTATTTAGATTAATTTGTTATTGTTTTCATTGATGACATTGATGACAAATTCTCTAAATGCGAATTTTGGTTGAAAGAGGTTCAATTCCTGGGTCACGTAGTTAACAGTGAGGGAATACATGTTGATCCTGCCAAGATCGAAGCAATAAAGGATTGGGACACTCCAAAGACACCGACGGAGATACGTTCTTTTCTTGGTCTACCAGGCTATTATAGAAGTTTTATCTCAAATTTTTCTAAGATAGCCTTGCCACTCACAAAGCTAACACAGAAAAGCGAGCCGTTTGTTTGGAACAGAAGCAGGAAGATGTCTTTCAGACTTTGAAGCAAAAGCTATGTGATGCTCCGATCTTATCTCTCCCAGATGGTTGTGATGACTTTGTAGTGTACTGTGATGCATCCCATCAGGGACTCGGCTGTGTGCTGATGCATCGAGACAAAGTTATTGCGTATCCTTTGAGACAACTAAAAATTCATGAGAAGAATTACACTACTCATGATCTGGAACTGGAAGCGGTGATATTCGCTTTAAAGATCTGGAGACATTACTTATATGGCACCAAGTGTACCATATTTACGGATCACAAGAGTCTACAACACATATTTGATCAGAAGGAACTCAACATGCGACAACGACGTTGGGTTGACCTTCTGAATGATTACGATTCTGTAATCAAGTACCATCCAGGCAAGGCAAACGTTGTAGCTGATGCCTTGAGTCGGAAGGAACGGGTTAAACCCTTGCGCGTTAGAGCAATGGGAATGACTGTGCAGACAAGCTTACACGAAAACATTATTCAAGCACAACAAGAGGCTGTTGAACGTGAAAACCTGAAGAAAGAATTAGATTGTGGGGTGGAAAAGCAACTTGAAACAAAGCCTGATGGAATCATCTACTACAAAGATCGTGTGTGGATTCCTGCAGTGGATGAATTGAGAAAGCTTATTTTTGATGAAGCATACAAGACCAAGTACTCTGTGCATCCCGGTGCTGATAAAATGTACCAAGACTTACGGGCGTTTTATTAGTGGCTGGGTATGAAGAAAGACTTAGCTGAGTACGTCGGTCGATGTCTTACGTGTGCCAAAGTGAAGGCAGAACACCATAACCGTCAGGTTTACTGGAACAGCCTGAAATTCCACTTTTGAAGTGGGAACAAATAGCTATGGACTTTGTTACTAAGCTACCCCGCACTTCCAGTGGACATGACACTATTTGGGTTATCGTTGATCGATTAACCAAGTCTGCTCATTTCTTGACGATGCGAGAAACTTACACGATGGATTAACTAGCAAAGGTTTACATCAACGAGATAGTGGTACGTCATGGAGTGCCATTGTCTATCATCTCAGATCATGATAGCAGATTCACATCAAGGTTCTGGCAATCATTGCAGAAATCTCTGGGGACGCATTTAAACTTGAGTACCGCTTATCATCTACAAACGGATGGTCAGAGCGAACGTACTATACAGACCCTGGAGGACATGTTGAGAACTTGTGTTCTAGATTTCGGTGGTAGTTGGGACTCTCATTTGCCACTAATCGAATTCTCCTATTACAACAGTTATCATAGCAGCATCGGTTGTGCCCCATTCGAGGCTCTTTATGGCCGGAAATGTCGATCACCAATCTGTTGGTCAGAAGTGGGATATAATCGTATAACCGGGCCAGAACTCATTCAAGAGACTACAGACAAAATTTCTCAGATACAACAAAGACTACAAGCAACCCAAAGCAGACAAAAGAGCTATGCTGATAAACGACGCAAGCCGTTGGAATTCCAAGTGGGAGACCGTGTCATGTTAAAGGTATCCCCATGGAAAGGTGTAGTCTGTTTCACAAAGAAAGGCAAACTAGCACCGCGGTACGTAGGACCATTCGAGATTGTTGAACGTATTGGTCCTGTGGCGTACATACTAAGATTACCAGATGAACTTTGTGGTGTACAGCACGTGTTTCACGTCTCAAACTTGAAGAAGTGCCTTGCTGATGAAACTCTTATCATACCGGTTGAAGAAATTCAATTGGATGAACACTTACACCTTGTTGAAGAATCTTTGGAGATCATGGATCGCAAAGTTAATAAACTGAGGCGAAGCCGTATCCCGATCGTCAAGGTTCGATGGAACTCAAAGCGCGGACCTGAGTTTACTTGGGAACGCGAAGATCACATGAAGCACAAGTATCCCCAACCGTTTACAGAGGAAGTCGTACCGGATAACGATTATTAAATTTCGGGACGAAATTTCTCTAATAAGGGGAGTCTGTAACATCAGTGCCGGACGCGTTGCCGGAACAGTGATCGCTACAGTAATTTACACAGTAACTCAGGTACACATTACGTGAAACTATGTTTTTACTATTGACACATAATGCTTGACATGAAACTATTATGCTATCGGTCTGAAATCTGACTTAAACCTTATGGTTTAACAGTCAGAAACACATCAGACAACACAAAACTGACACACAGATGCTTGATTTGATGCTATTATGTATAAATGTATGTGAGGTTAAACAGAACGAAATCATAACGGTTGTTGTTACAGAATACTAAACCGACGAATTATTCGTATAGGTGACGATCTGTACGAATAAATGTGAAAGTTTAAAGTTTTGAAATGATGACTGGAAAGTAGAAAACAAGAATCAGAAAGCCAAACCATCGTCGTGTTCGTGATGACGTGTTCTGACGAAACGAAAACGATACGAACGATAATAAATTTAAGGAAATTTAATATTTCCTGTTTTACAATTTTGAAACTCATCAGAAATAAATTAAAAGAAACTATTTTAATTAAAATACGTAAATTACGCGAAAGAGTTAACGAAACGCGTGAAATAATAAGTTACGATAAATAATTCAAGAAAAATGATACGTAAAATATTTATTAGAGATAACCACCTTCCAAACATTTAAAATAAAGTCATTTCATTTAAGTTACAAAAAAACGCGCGTAATAATCTGGAAACGCAACGAAAACGAGAACCGAGCAACCGAAACGAACCCGAATACCCGCAGGGTATATAAACCCTAAATGAACCCATATTCTCATTTAATTCACTTCCTCTCTCTCTCTCTAGCCTCTCAATCCCGTTTTCTTTCCCTCTCTAAAATTCTCATCTTCAAACTACATGATCTAGCTCAAATCTTGGTGAAATTGGGTGTTCTTGGGGTCCACGCGAAGATCTCGAGCTCCTCTACCTGAAAGTACAACTGATAGGAGGATTTGTCTGGCCATTTTCGAGGTATGAAGCTTTGAAAAGTGCGAAGATTAGGGTTTTCACTTTTAGTTTTGTTACACTAACCCTAGTCGGTTCTATACTCACTCATACTTCGAACCACACTACCACGAACAGACTTTTCGCATGACATTACCATTTAAACGCCCTAGGATAGGTGATGCTTGGAGTGGTTGAGGAAGCTGTGCAGGTTCGCAACCCAGAGATGCCACGAACCTGCTGCATGCCCGCTTATGGAATCACGAACTTGTAGCTGTTCCATTTGGCCGAACCTATTGGACTTGGGCGAACCCTTTCAACCGCGAACCATTCCCAGCTGAACCATGCAACTGAAACTCTACAGGCGAACCTATTGCCCAAGATGCGAACCTGCTTACATGTATGACTAGCGAACCTTGTATCATCAGCCGAACCCAGCTGCTTTCATGCCTAGCCGAAACTCTAGCCGGCCGAACCTAAGCTTGGCAGACAATCACCCGAACCTCACATGCATTACTCACGAACCTGCTTACCCACGAGCCATGTTATGAACGAACCTGCTAGGGAACTACGAATTCACATGAGACGAACCTATGCTGGAACCCTTTTGAGCTCAGCCGAACCTTAGCCCAATTACAGCCGGAGGTTCGCTGAACAACTTAACCGAACTCAGATTATTTAATAGGCAAATTAAAATATGTGGCCCAAGTCAATAACTCCATCGGCCCACTCTATCAGTTCGGCCCAATCACAACCGATTGAATCATGCAGAACCCCCCGGCCCAATAACAATTATTCAGCCAAACTCAATTGGGCCCATGGCCACTAGACCGGCCCACGTAGTAGTTGGGTTAACTATATTCGGCCCAAACGGTTCAAGCCCAAATAGTTGACTCGCACACACCTACAAGGCCCAAACCAATTGTTTAGTCTATTTCAATCCATGCGGCCCACAAACATAAACTTTCCCGGCCCAATAAACCCATTCGGCCCACTTTGTATAATGGGACTCACACATCTAACATTCGGCCCAAGAGTCATAGATCGGTCTAAAGAATTTAAAATGTAACTAAACCTTTGAATTAAAGTGTAAGAGTGGCATACATGAGAAATGAGATTAGTAATCATAAATTGTAATACAATATGGTACCGAGTGTAGACAAATTGATCAAAACCTAGAAAACTATTATTTCAAGTATAATTTAATTACATAAAAGAAGCTAGATAACTATCATTCCAAGATTCTCTTGGAGGTTAACTCATCTATATCTATATCTTTTAATAAATAACTAACAAATGTATCCACGTGTCATTCTCACAATAGCTTATCACTTCTTTTTTCCCGCTCATTTCTATGATCCATTACTAAAAAATACGCGGACCTAAGACCCACAAAAAAGACCCGAACTCATTGTTTTAGTTTAAGCCTAAAACACTTTCATCATTCATCGTTATTCTTCCCCTTCTCAAACTTCAGGCCACTATTTCTAGGGTTTTCTTACCCAAATGAAGAACACCTTATATCAGCGGCGGTAGAGGTGACAAGGTTATTCTGTTCTCCTAGGGTATTCTCTTCTCCTGGTAGAGTTCGGCTTCTCCAGTATCAGCAGTGTCGATGTACATTTAACGTATTTGGTGCTTTAACCTTTCTCTTTCTTCATGCAATTCTTATGTTATTATTCACATTTTTGTTCTTATTTAGTTACGGACTTTATTGTGAAAATCAACTGGATTATTACGATATAGATTTTTGTTGTTATTTGCCCGGAAGATTGCGATACAACTTAGAATGTGCACGGTAGGTAATTATTCGTCATTCTTTTCCCAATCAACTTCTTCTCCATGACAATTGAATGTCCAACAATTTGCGGATGATTGTTGACCAACTTTTAGGTTAAAAATGATTAATTATTATACAAATGCTATGGTTAAGTGTTTTACAAATGAAATTGTGTGTTTGCATTTTAATTTAATTGGAAGTTTTGAGATTGTTAATTGTTTGTTTGTTTTATGTCAGTTAAGGATCTCAAATTGCTGGTAAATTTTTTTCGTTTGCAAAGTTGAATTAGGTCACTCTACTTCATTGATTGTTGTTGGGAAACAACATATATATGCCAATTTAGTTCCATTCAAAGTTAAGGATTATGAGATATTTTGTTTGGTGAATTGATTAGCTAATTGGCTCTGTTTTTCATCTGAGATTTAATATTTGTTCATTTAAATAAGTAAGCTTAAGGTTTCTTTCACTCATTATCTAAGATGACTTTTTGAATTTGCTATTATGCCATTTCATTATTTATAAACAAATTAAAAAATGAACAAAAAATTAAACATGTCTAACTTGATCCAATTCGATAAGTTTTTGAGGTTGGTAGTTGTGTCATTTCATGTTAGTAAGAGTGATGTGATTTCATTCTTTATAATTAAGAGTTTAAATATCAAATTAAAAATTGACTACATGTCGAAAAGGCCATATGCACATCTTTGATAGCAACTATATATGCAATTTGTGCCTAGAACTACATTACCTATTCAAATTACTACATACTCTATGTGGTAATAATCAGATGTTAAGGAAAAAAAGATCATGATCTAAAGATAGACAGTTCACTCTTTATGTCTTGCTGACCCTATTGCTCACTGCGGATTATATTGTTACACTTGAGACTTGAGAGAATCATTTATTCCACCATAAGAGAAGTAATCCACTACTAACGCTTAAGAGATTAGATGTCAACATTTTTGCAGCCATCATGTTTAATTTAAAAAGAAGAGAACTTTGCATAGAGATGTCTCTAACTGTGTTATAAATTAATTCTTCAATTAAGAGGAAGGAACTGAATTAGAGCATTTTGAATCCGAAATTCATCATTAATTTTTCTCATTCTTATTATTTTTTTTTTTTTTTGCATTTCTACTTTTGTTACAAGCTTGACCAAATAATATACACCAACCATTGGAGTTGGTCTGCTTTAATATATAATTGATCCTTAATTGGCACGTGTTAGCTTATGTGATGTAATTTAGGAACCATTTTGTAGTTTTAAAGTTATTTTTATGATTTTGTTTCCATTGCTTGCTGCAGCTTTTAATCTTCCCTTTTTCTAAAGGTGGCTGCATAGTCGAAAACATGTATTGAAGCAAAGAAGAGGCTAATGAAAACATTATGTATGTATGCAGAATTGTGTATGTATGTATACAATTAGGTGTGTATATACGACACAATTTTGTATGCAGTTGTATATGTATTCTGACAAGCAGATCACAAGTTTCTTTTTTTTTTTTTTAATTTTTTTCCGTTATCTTGCCCTTTGGGTTTTACTGAAACAATGACATGAAATCTTGACCTAATTGTTTGTTTATTTTAATCATTTGATTGTAAGCATGATTATGTGTCTTTGTAGTTTTACATTAGAGAACTGAAGTTTGTAGCAACCATAAACTATACCTGCAACCACAATAATGCACATGTATTCTTTTAATTGTACATGAAGTATTCTATCTTCAAATGTTTTGGGTTTAAAACTTCAATTTATTGATGTGGTATCATTAAATCTTTAATTTACAAGCGTGAAGCAAAAATAATTCTAAAAACATCTGCAAATGAGTTGCTTGAAAAGTATATGGAAGTAGGTTTTCCTTTTTATAGTTAATAACGATTTCATTATTAATAATTATACTTTTATTACAGAATGGTTGTAATAGAATTCTTCTTGATGAATTAATTGATCTGGAGGAAAAAGATTTTCTTTCAATATTGATTGACAAACTTTAATGTGCTAGACAACTATAATTTTTATTACATGTAGCATGTATGTTCATGTATAAAATTGTTTGCAATTTTTTTATTTTTATTTTTATTAGACAATCCGTGTAGTACACGGGTAACTAATCTAGTTAAGTATATTATGATTAAAGCAATGGAAGCATGAAATCAATGACATCAAAGGCTAAACTATAATAAATGACTTAGGGCTGAATGAAGATCGAGACTCACAGTGTTAGCCAACTTTAGGGCTAACACTAACACTTACACGCACAACGAATTCTTACCAACATATGATTATAAGCTACAACACTATGAAATCAATACAGGATCGTGAATACAACACCAAACACAACAACGAGCGCGCGTATTCTTGTTTTGCTTAGTCAACCACTTCAAACACAAGGTGAGTTCATTTGTCCCTTTTCAAACATATTTGTTTTTACCTCGGGACTAAGATGCATGTTATACATTTTAAACAGTTATTGAAATGTTTATAAAATGCTTTTACACTTATTCACAGTGCTTATACAAATGCTTATGCTTGAAACTCTTATTTGGGAAGCTATATATGTTCGATACTTATGCTACAAACTTGAAGCTTAAACTACATGCTTGATGCTTATGCTTGAAACTAAATGCTCAAAACTATGATTGTGTGCGAAATGCTAAGCTTGTATCTATCCATGGGCAACGTAATTGCTAAACACTGCTAGATCAGAGCTTGTACCCATGCATTGAGATACGTGGAAGCTAAACTATGACGATGCTAAGCTGTTATCTATATGAGATACATGTAATTGCCAAACATTGCTAGAGCAAGGCTTGTGTCTGCTTATATGAGATATGTAAATGCTGAACTATTTGTGTGTGCACTGCTTGTGTCTATGAATGAGATACGTAATTGCCAAACATTGCTAGAGCAAGGCTTGTATCTTATATAGGAGACACGTAATTGCTAGACTATTCGGATACTAAGCTTAACTAAGTCATGAGATACATAATGGCTAAACACTGCTAGAGCAGAGCTTGTATCTAGCCATGGGCTACGTAATTGCTAAACACTGCTAGAACAGAGCTTGTACTCATGCATGAGATTGGTGAAAGCTAAACTATGATGTGTGAAACTATGATGCTTGTACAACTTACATGAATGCCATAAACTTGTAAACTTGTGAACCGTACACCAAAGCTATGATGAAGACTGGATTGAATGGTAGGTAAAATGCTTAATTATCATTAACAACAGTGTCATATGTGGATTAGTATGTGGTGGGATGTTGGCTGGGCGGGTTGTAGGCTCGACCATACATATGCCCTATATATAAGCATACCGATCTGGATATTACATATGATGTTAATGAGGTTAGGGTTTTACCGAAAAGAGGTTTGCTAAAGCTATTTTTAAACTTATAAACTATATGAACTCATCAACCATTGTGTTGACTTTGTTTTCTTACATGCTTTCTCAGGTAACGCACAGGAATAGGCTAAGGCTTTAGGATTGCATGCTAGGCTGCCCAGATAGAGGACCTAGCTGACTTTTGAAAGCACATATTTTGTTATTGTTACGAATCACTTTTGATGTCTTGTACAGTTACAAGATAGAAAACATTTGATTCTTTTGATATGTTTACCGGGTTAAATTACTAAACATTGATATTGTAATTTAACTTTGTAATCCTAGTTTAACGCTTTATTGCGCTTTAGTTATTCTTAACATTGATGCTATGTAAACAATCTGATCATTTAGATTATCACTCACGATATCGCGCCCCAGGAACCTTCCGCCCGGCGGAAAACACGATCCGTCCAGCCGGCTCGGGGTGTGACAGATTGGTATCAGAGCACAAGGTTATAGAGAGTAATAGGTCATTTACTTAAACGGTTTGGCCTAGGCTATAACTTAGGGACCCTCATGTAGAGAACATAAGATTTAGGATTGCATTATGTCTCTGCATTCGATCACTGCACTAACCAATATCCTTTTGGTTATGATCAGAATGCCGCCCAGAAGACAACCTACTCCGGTACCTACTGCACAAACCTCGGCACCACATTCTTCAACACCATCACCACCAGATTCACCACCGCCACTTCCTCCTCCACTAAACCCTCCTCCGAACCCGAATGCGGTTCCAGCTCTTGACCCTGCTACTGTTGCTTTGGCAACACTTCTGAGTAGCCATCTGACGAGCCAACTTAAGGATGTCATCCCAGAGATGATAAACAGAATTCAAGGCCACGGCAACAACTCTGGCCACACTACGGGAGAAGCTAGTGGAAACACTAGCCACACTTCTGACTGCTCCTACAAGTCATTTGTAGGATGCAAGCCACCAAGCTTCACTGGTGTTGAAGGAGCTGTTGGACTGATCCAATGGCTGGAAAAGATGGAGCCACCTTGGACATAAGCAGTTGTCCGAAACATCATAAGGTTCGCTATGCAGCTGGGTCTTTTAGCAAGCGGGCTTTAACATGGTGGAACTCCCAAATCCAAGCAAGAGGCTGGGATGAAGCAATGACCATGTCTTGGGCGGATTGCAAAATCCTTCTGAGGAACAAATTCTGCCCGAAACATGAACTAGAGAAGCTTGAAGTTAAGCTCTCCAACCATGTGATGAAGGGAGCCGATCATATGACTTTCACAACCCGCTATCATGAACTGGTAGCCTTGATGCCAGAGATGGTGCCAACTCTGGAGAAGCTGATTGAGAGATATGTAGTTGGATTACCCTCCTGCATTCAAAGCATTGTGCTGGCTGCAAACCCTGCTACCTTAGAGTCAGGCATCTCTCTCTCAGCTAAACTCACTTACGTGATGGTGAAGTCAGGAGTTCTGAAGAATGATACTGAAAAAGCTAAGGAGGAAACGAAAAAGAAGCTCGAGCACCATCAAAAGAAGAAACACAAGGTCGTCAAGAACTATGCGATGGCCACTCCTCTGAGGCAAGCTCTTGCAGCACCTGTCAATCCTACACCCAAGAACTATGTTGGAGTGCATCCTCAGTGTACTCACTGCAAGTACCATCATCATCCTACTGCACAATGTAGAAAGTGCACGAACTGTGGTCGATTTGGCCACTGGGTTGCACACTGCCGCTCTCCTGCAATGCAAGCTACCAACAATGCCGCTAGAGCATGACCTCCACCACCACCGAACCCAGGAAACAACAACAACAACAACAGGGGATGCTACAACTGTGGAAAAATGGGTCATTTCTCCCGAGACTGTCCGAAGAGAGTGCAACAAGGAGCACAAGCACCTCACGGACGGGCTTTTGTTATTGGAGCCAATGCAGCTCGCCAAGACCCTAATGTGGTCTCTGGTACATTTCTTTTACATGACTCTTATGCATCTATACTGTTTGACACTGATGCAGACCAAAGTTTTATTTTATCTGATTTTGCACGTCAACATAATCTTACTGAGGAAACATTAGACTTCCCTTACATTAATGAAGTAGCGAACGGGAAACAGATCACAGTTAGCACTATACTTAGGAACTGCCCACTTACACTCACAGATCACACATTTACCATCGACTTGTTAACGATGGAGTTGGACAGTTTCGACATCATCGTGGGGATGGATTGGCTATCACTCAATAGAGTTGAAGTCATCTGTTCCGAAAAGCTACTTCGGATTCCAGTGGCGAATAATCATGTATTGGAAGTTTGTGGGGATCAAGCAAAGCGAAGTGTCATAATCATATCATGCATAAAAGGGCGTAAGTGTCTACAAAAGAGATGTATAGCTTTCTTGGCTCACGTGGTGGAGAAAGAGAAAGACAAGAAAACGATACAAGACATGCCGATAGTGAGGGAATACCCTGAAGTATTTCCTGAAGATTTACCTGGTTTGCCACCGGTGCGACCGGTAGAGTTTCGTATTGATCTGATTCGTGGAGCAACACCTGTTGCTAAATCTCCTTACAGGTTAGCACCTTCGGAGATGCAGGAATTGTCAAACCAACTACAGGAGCTACTCGACAAAGGTTTCATCCGACCGAGCTACTCACCTTGGGGAGCTCCGGTTTTGTTCGTGAAGAAGAAGGATGGATCCTTTCGTATGTGCATAGATTACATGGAGATAAACAAACTAACCATCAAGAATCGGTATCTACTACAACTAGGATTGTTGATTTGTTTGATCAATTGCAAAGAGCTCAATACTTTTCAAAGATCGATTTGCGGTCCGGATACCACCAGCTCAGAGTACAAGACGAAGACATACCCAAGACGGCGTTTCGTACAAGATACGGGCATTACGAGTTTATGGTGATGCCTTTTGGATTGACGAATTCACCCACGGTTTTCATGGATCTCATGAACCGAGTGTGCAAGCCGTATTTAGATTAATTTGTTATTGTTTTCATTGATGACATATTGATCTATTCCAAAAGCCAAGCAGAACATGAGCAACACCTTAGAACGATCTTGGAACTGTTAAAGGAGGAGAAACTCTATGCCAAATTCTCTAAATGCGAATTTTGGTTGAAAGAGGTTCAATTCCTGGGTCACGTAGTTAACAGTGAGGGAATACATGTTGATCCTGCCAAGATCGAAGCAATAAAGGATTGGGACACTCCAAAGACACCGACGGAGATACGTTCTTTTCTTGGTCTACCAGGCTATTATAGAAGTTTTATCTCAAATTTTTCTAAGATAGCCTTGCCACTCACAAAGCTAACACAGAAAAGCGAGCCGTTTGTTTGGGAACAGAAGCAGGAAGATGTCTTTCAGACTTTGAAGCAAAAGCTATGTGATGCTCCGATCTTATCTCTCCCAGATGGTTGTGATGACTTTGTAGTGTACTGTGATGCATCCCATCAGGGACTCGGCTGTGTGCTGATGCATCGAGACAAAGTTATCGCGTATCCCTTGAGACAACTAAAAATTCATGAGAAGAATTACACTACTCATGATCTGGAACTGGGAGCGGTGATATTCGCTTTAAAGATCTGGAGACATTACTTATATGGCACCAAGTGTACCATATTTACGGATCACAAGAGTCTACAACACATATTTGATCAGAAGGAACTCAACATGCGACAGCAACGTTGGGTTGAGCTTCTGAATGATTATGATTGTGTAATCAAGTACCATCCGGGCAAGGCAAACGTTGTAGCTGATGCCTTGAGTCGGAAGGAACGGGTCAAACCCTTGCGCGTTAGAGCAATGGGAATGACTGTGCAGACAAGCTTACACGAAAACATTATTCAAGCACAACAAGAGGCTGTTGAACGTGAAAACCTGAAGAAAGAATTAGATTGTGGGGTGGAAAAGCAACTTGAAACAAAGCCTGATGGAATCATCTACTACAAGGATCGTGTGTGGATTCCTGCAGTGGATGAATTGAGAAAGCTTATTTTTGATGAAGCATACAAGACCAAGTTGTAACAACAGTGCCGAAATCGGTGCCGGAACAGTGATCGCAACAGTAGCATGAACAGTAAACAGACACCAACTATACATATTCCATTCTATTTCATGTTCATATTGATAGTCAAAGTCATATCATGTTATCAAACAGCAGACTCATAAACATTTAGCAGAAACTAAGTACAGAACAATGGTTCTTGAGTCAGATAAGTATCTGGCAACACTGAACCATCATGTGTTTATTTGTTAGGATCTATTAGGATAGCACGTATGCGAGGCTAATCAAAACAATACAATAACAGTTGTTGTTACGGAATGTTAAACCGACGGACTGTTCGTATAGGTGACGATCTGTACGAATGGATCTGACAGTTTAATGATCTGAAACGATGATTGTAAATTAGACAACAAAATCAGAAAGTGAAACGTACGATCGTGTTCGTACAGTTAGCGCTCTGTACGAAGACGCGCGTAAGTGACGTTTTCTGACGAAACGAAAGACGACTCGATCGATAATAAATATAAGGAAATAAAATATTTCCTGTTTTACAATTTTGAAACTCATCATAAATAAATTAAAGCAAAACTATTTTAAATTTATACGCGTAAACCATAACACGCGAATAATTAATAAAACGCGTAATATTTACGAGTTTCGATAAATAAATTAGGAAAATATTATTTATCGTCATTACTAGAAATAACCACTTCTCCAACACATAAAATATAACCTTTTATTTAAATTTCGTAATTACACGCGTTACGATCCGGAAACGCGTCGGAGACGAAAACCGAGCAACCGAAACGAACCCGAATACCCTCGGGGTATATAAACGTTGAAAGAACACCTTTCTTTCATTTTTACACATTCTACTCTCTCTCTAGCTCACTCTCCCGTTTTCTCTCTCTCTCTCTAAAATATCATCTTTAATCTTCAAGATCTCACTCGTTTGGAGGCGAAATCCGGTGTTCTTGGTGTCCACGCGTAGCTAGGAACGAGCTCTAAACGGAAGTACAACTGATCTGAGAGTTTCTCCGGCCAAATTTGAGGTACGTAGCTTAAAACATTACGAATATTAGGGTTTTCATGTCACTAGTTGATACACACACATATACGGTCGACCCTAGCCTCTCCCTCGAACCAGCACCCCCGAGAACCCTTTCTGGTGTGTCCATGGTGGTGCATCATCACTGAAACAACGAAGATGAAAGGCTGAACAGGGTTCGTGAGCCTCAGTCCGTGAGGCGAATCTGTTAACCTGCTGGCCGAACTATCATGCTAAGCCGACGAACCCTCCTGCTCAGCCACGAACCCACAGGCAGCCCCGAACCTTCAGGTCATTCTGCCGAACCCTTCTTTGCCTGTTTAGTCGAACCATCATCAGTCATCGAACCTTCTTTCATGGCTGACGAACCCTGTCGACCCAACTGGCAACCGACGAACCTTCTGAAAAGGCTGAACGAACTATGGGAGCTGCGAACCTAGCATCTTTAGCGAACCCTTCCAGCTAACCGAACCCTAATGGTCATGGCGAACCTTCCATGCAGGAGCTATACAGCCGAACCTATTCTATGGGTGCCGAGCCTTCATTGGCGAACTATCACTTAGTCGAACCTCCTAGTTTAGCCGAACCTTAAGCCCAACGAACCCTGAGGTTCGCTGGAATAGGAGCCGAAATCACCAGCCATTTTCTGTGGTTAGCCAAGGATTCGAGCAGTTCACCCCATTCGGCCCACCTACTCATTTGGCCCATAAGAAGTCTCTCGGCCCAATGACATTTGGCCATGGCCACTAGCCGGCCCAATTTTCTACCGGCCCAATCCAATTGTTTAATCCATTCGGCCCATGTGTTGTAATGACCCAACAAGTTCGAGTTTAACTCACTAGGAACGAGATTGGCTCTAGACTCGACTTACACGCAGCTCGTTTAACTTAATTTGGTCCACATAACTCCTAAGGCCCAATAACCCTATGATTAGGCCCAATACCACTTAGTTGGGCCAAATAACTAAGGTTGACCCGTTGTATATTTGATTTAGTTAAATATTAATCAATTGGGTCACAAGAACAAGATAGGCCTAATATAAAGCCCACAAGACCTAAACTTCAATAAAAGCCATGTAGGGTTAACTATAAATCTAACATGGAATATTCTAGCACACTTATGGTATGTAATCATTGTAGGGGACGATCATTTAATTAGTTAGACATAAATGAGTCTTCTTAAGCTAGGATATCAATATCATGAGAGGAATACATTCGGAATGGAAAACAAGAACCTAAAGGTTATGGTTAACTTAAATGTTAATACCTAAACCATTGGGAATTTCAAAGGCACATGATTAATCTAAATGGTTATTTACACCATCTAGGTTAATGACTTTATAAGCAAACAAGAGATCATTTGAAAATCAAGGTTCATTAAAGGGCCCAAGAATGGCCCAATGGGTTTAATATGAGCCCATCATGTTTAAATTACATTTTCTTAAATTAATTATGCTTTTCATAAAGGAAATTAAATTATAAACTTTATCAATATAATTAAACGATTTTCCTAAATAAATGATTTACTTAAAATGTAATAAATTGAAAATGTTTTATTTAAATACCTTAACGATTAATGTGGGATCTGGGTTACTAATGGGTAATAGTTTAACTTAGATAGAGGAAATTCTAGAAACACACTAGTAATCTAGGACACGTAGTAGCACACCGAGACCAAACCATAGATACGACAATTTCTGTAGGTACTTATCGTATTCGAATTCTTTAAAATAACCCAGGTGTTAAAGATACTTAGGCAACAATCAAAGAGTGCGCATATCTTTTGTGGTTTATTGCACGGCAACACAGGTGAGTTCATTGCCCCTTTTCTAACATTTTTGTTTTAAAACGCGGGGCTGAGGAGCATGCGTAAACTGTTTACTTAAATTGTTTACTTTAAAGCTTTTAAATTTATATGTTTTACATATATATGAATGTTATCCTAGACCATGTCTAGGAAGATTTTATGCAGGTTTATTCACTGATTCACTTATATATTAAGTGAATAATCAAGTCAAACTAAACCTTTCAATAAGTCAAAACATTTCAAACAAGTCAAAACAAACATTTGGGAGGTCAAGTGGGTGAATTCAAGGAATCAAAACAAACATTTTGGGAAATCAAGTGGGTGAATTCAAGGAATCAAATCAAACATTTTGGGAAATCAAGTGGGTGAATTCAAGGAATCAAATCAAACATTTTGACAAAACAAGTGTGGGACATCAAGACATCAACAAAACAATCTTTGCAAAGACAACATTCATCGTTCTACAAACCAAGTGTTTGTTGAACAATTAATCAAGTGTACAACCGATCAATGAATCTTGTATTCTATGATCAACACATCAGGTACATCTTGTGACAAAATCAGACGATCATTAAATCATTTTAAGGGAAAGTCTGGGAAATATCAGAGATAGCATACGCCAAAAACATTGACGAAACATAAAATCCTGCATTTCAAGAAGTCCTAGCTAGACCGTTTGACTTGTAGGTCGTATGTTTGAGGATATTTACAGCTTCCCTAACTACTAAGTACCTAGATTGACAGACTAGTCTACTCGAGTATGACCATAGGCCCCAATCATAAGGACTTAGATTTTATTAAATGTTTATTTATTTGTTTAATTAAGCATTTATTAAACTGTTTATACAATTTCTGTGGTTGATCACTATTGTGATGAACTTAAGGAATCAACATAGATTCCAAATTGTGGTATTTACAGGAACAAAGGATTGACGAATCATTGGGTTAAAGGTAGGGGTAAAATGCTTAATTATCATTAACAACAATGTCCTATGCGGATTAGTATGTGGTGGGACGGCGTCTGGGCGGGGTTGTAGCCTCGACTCAGGGGTATGCCCTATACATAAGCATACCGATCTGGATGATACATGTGATGTTAATGAGATTAAGGTTGTTACCCGTGGGTTAAACAAAAGTTTTGTGAAAACATTTGAGTCATTGTGAACAAGAGTGTGTGATAGGTAAAGATGCTTAATTATCATTAACAACAATGTCCTATGCGGATTAGTATGTGGTGGGACGGCGTCTGGGCGGGGTTGTAGCCTCGACTCAGGGGTATGCCCTATACATAAGCATACCGATCTGGATGATACATGTGGTGTTAATGAGGTTAGGGTCTTTACCAAAGAAGGTTCAGAACATTTTCAAATCATTTTCAAATCATTTTCAAACACTAAACAATATGAACTCACCAACCATGTGTTGACTTTATTTTTGCATGACTTCTCAGGTGACGAACAGGTCAACTGAAGAGTCATTTCTTTGGATTAGGTTATCTGATAGAGGACCTAGCTTTTTGGACCTGCATATTTTGAAGCATCATTTTACAGTTTGTTTAACTATCTTGTGCAACTACAAGATTGAAGACTGATGATGTGATAGTGGGCTACATTGTTAAATTGTAAACTTAACTAATATAATTTAACTCTGTAATCCTATTTTATTTTAGCAAAGTTTCTCATTTATATATCATGTGCAATGTGAACAATCTGATCAATCCGATTATCATTTAGATATCGCGCCTCGGGAACCTTCCGCCCGTCGGGGAAACCCGATCCTACCCCGCCGGCTCGGGGTGTGACAGATTGGTATCAGAGCCATGGTTATAGAGAAATATAGGTCATTTATTTAAACGGTTTGACCTAGACTATAACCTAGGGACCCTGCATGTAGAGAACATAGGAATTTGGAATTTACTTGCATTGTGTCTTCTGCATTCGATCATTGCACTAACCAATGTTCTACTGGTTATGATTAGAATGTCACCAAGAAGACAACCATCACCGCCTCTACCTCCACAAGGGACGGACCCAGCCGTTGAGGTACTTGCAACACTGATCACTGAACAGTTGGTGGCGATCCTCCCTGGAATCATCACCCGGATCAGGAACAGTGAGGAATTTACCAGGAACTTCCCATTACTTGCTGCAGAGGAGAAGGAACCGGAAGAAGGAGAAACAAGCAGAAAGCGGAAAACGAAGTCATTCTAAGAAATCAAGAAATCCTGAGATCTACACCGAGGCCATTCCCCTTCGTCAGATGGCCGTTGCTCCGGAGTCAGAGAATCGTAGGTGTTATGCTGGAAAATCACCCCTTTGCACTAACTGTCACCATCACCACCGCGCTGAAATCTCATGCAAGCAATGCATCCATTGTGGCAAGACGAACCATTGGGATCACCAATGCAAATCATCAATGGAATTAGTATGCAGGCCAGAGGCTAGCAAATTTCCTTTATGTGCCACGTGCGGTCTCCACCATGCTAAGAACAAACTGTGCAAACATTGTCTGAACTGCGGAGGAAAGGGACACTGGAGTCGTGATTGTAATAACCCTCCGACTCATAACCAGAATCCTGGAAACACTACATATCCCCTTCCTCGACACAGCAAAGATTGTTATGTGTGCGGACTGTCCGAACACATTGCCCGAGACTGCCCTGTGAGGATATCATTTACAAATCCTGCACATTCTAAAGGAAAAGCTTCCCTCTATTCGGCTTGTCACTACCATAACCTGGCTGAACCTTCGTGCCTACAATGCACGCGTGGTGGAATGACGGGACACGGGATACAACAGTGTCAGCCACCAATAGCCTCTACTCCTCGTCAATATTTTGGTGCATTTCCTAAATGTGTCAGATGTGGTTTTCATCATGGTGAGGAGAAACCTTGTAAACACTGTCTGAATTGTGGTAAATACGGACACTGGATTCAACGGTGTCGGTTTATTCCCACTAGAAAATGGGAACAAAAAGCGAGCACCTTTACTTCCTCTCACCATAACAACAACTGCTATACATGCGGAACACATGGACATTTCGCAAGGGACTGCCCTAGGAAAAGGCCTCCAGCAGACCCAGCAGTCACAGAGGAACTACTTGCCTTACCAGCTCCAGAGGAACACTCGGAGTCCGATGACTCCATAGGTATGCAAATTTCTGCTTAATACCTTAAATTATCTATTGGGGTATTAATTAGAACTGCATAGTCTGTTGTAATTTTATGAACAATAAATTTAAGTTAGTCAAAAGCAAAGTCAGTGCCGAAAGGATAATCAGAATAATAATTGAAGGAACCTTTAGGTTAAATAAGGGTTAGATGATTAAATAGGGATAGAGTAATCCGTAATGCCGACTTAATTACTGTAAATTAGAATAGGCCTTTATCTAATTAGAACACTAAAAGCCTTAGAAATTAAAAATGTCAAAACTAGTGTGTAGACTTTCATTTTATACATAGATCTCCTAGAAATTGAGTTACCTAATTTTGAGAACTCTGACTCTAGGATGTTAGGAAAAGTAAATATGAGAACTGTGTCAGGTCTTTACGTAGGCTAAATAAGTAGATCAAGGGAAGTCATTTGAGAATACAAGATGAAGGTATGCTCGAGAAAATATTTCGAATGAATTATGGGCATTCCAAATTATGGTGATGTTCTTCGAGTAGAAGAATGCACCCATGAGTTCTTGGATCTCATGAATCGAGCGTGCAAACCGTAACTGGTTAGTTTGTCATTACTATTAAGGATGACATACTGAATTATTATAGTAGCACGACAAAACACGAACGACATCTCAGGAACATTTTGGAACCGTCAAGGAAAGAACAACTTTATCTTAAATTCTCCCAAATTGAAATCAGATGAGAATAAGAAATAGTTGGAACAAAAGTTACAATAGGTTTCACTAGTCTCATGACTTTAGGGTAGGAGTAAGATAGATATACACCATCACACGGGTGGGTATAAGTGTACTGAGAAGGTAAATCTTTACCTTTATTTTAATAACTCTGCCGTATTTTAGGTAGACCTCCCCGCTGTATAATGTAAACCTTCGAGTTGAGGACAGATTAAACAAATGGTGAAGTATGTGTACGGTTATGTCAAACCACCTAAGTATCCACCATGGGTGACTTAAGGATCTCGAACTGAGGATCAAGACCTAGATGTAGTGAGAATCACCTACGAAGATGTTAAGGAGTGTGTCAGATTTTAGTACCAACAGACAATTAAGATAAACCGGATGTAACACTTACTACCAAATTAGTGGGTGGACTCTGGTGATAGGTAAACTGATGGATTATACAGCAACGAGATAGTGGTACGCTATGTGATACCATTGTTTAACATTTTGGTTAGGGACGGTATTTTCATAATAATGTGTAACCCACATCGCAGACATCTCTAGGGATGTACTTAATAATAATTACAGCTCACCGTTCACCAAAGGACGGTCGAAGCGAAAGTACGACACGAATTTTGGGGGAAAAATGTTGAGAATTTGTATGTCAAACTTCAGTGGAAAGTGGGACACCCAAATGCCATCGATTAAATCTTCCTACAACATCCGTCAATATAGAAGCACCGAATGCACACCATTCGAGGCTCCTTGAGGTCGGCAACGTCAGTCGCCGACTGACGGATTAAAGGTGTAGTCCATCCCAGAATAAAGGGACGAACAAGCACCACGAAACGTAGGACAATCCGAGATCATACAACATATTCGTTTCATGGCACATAGATTGAGGTCACCAGATGACTTTAGTTAGATGCGTTACGTGTTTCGCGTCTCGAACTTGAATAAACGTCGTGCTAACGAATCGTTCGTCATAACAGTTGAAGAAATTCAATTAGACGGACAGTATACCTTAGGTAATAATCTTCAGAGTTTACGGCTCGTTAGATTAAACAACTAAGGAAAAGTCGTATTTCCATTGCTAAGTTCATTGGAAATTCAAAGCGAAAACTCAAGTTTACTTGGAAAAGGCGAAGATCACACGATGTTCAGGACATCCCCAACTACTCGCAGAGAAAGCTGTAACCGATAACTATTCTTAAATTTCGGGACGAAATTTCTCTAACAAGGGGAGACTGTAACAACAGTGCCGAAATCGGTGCCGGAACAGTGATCGCAACAGTAGCATGAACAGTAAACAGACACCAACTATACATATTCCATTCTATTTCATGTTCATATTTATAGTCAAAGTCATATCATGTTATCAAACAGCAGACTCATAAACATTTAGCAGAAACTAAGTACAGAACAATGGTTCTTGAGTCAGATAAGTATCTGGCAACACTGAACCATCATGTGTTTATTTGTTAGGATCTATTAGGATAGCACGTATGCGAGGCTAATCAAAACAATACAATAACAGTTGTTGTTACGGAATGTTAAACCGACGGACTGTTCGTATAGGTGACGATCTGTACGAATGGATCTGACAGTTTAATGATCTGAAACGATGATTGTAAATTAGACAACAAAATCAGAAAGTGAAACGTACGATCGTGTTCGTACAGTTAGCGCTCTGTACGAAGACGCGCGTAAGTGACGTTTTCTGACGAAACGAAAGACGACTCGATCGATAATAAATATAAGGAAATAAAATATTTCCTGTTTTACAATTTTGAAACTCATCATAAATAAATTAAAGCAAAACTATTTTAAATTTATACGCGTAAACCATAACACGCGAATAATTAATAAAACGCGTAATATTTACGAGTTTCGATAAATAAATTAGGAAAATATTATTTATCGTCATTACTAGAAATAACCACTTCTCCAACACATAAAATATAACCTTTTATTTAAATTTCGTAATTACACGCGTTACGATCCGGAAACGCGTCGGAGACGAAAACCGAGCAACCGAAACGAACCCGAATACCCTCGGGGTATATAAACGTTGAAAGAACACCTTTCTTTCATTTTTACACATTCTACTCTCTCTCTAGCTCACTCTCCCGTTTTCTCTCTCTCTCTCTAAAATATCATCTTTAATCTTCAAGATCTCACTCGTTTGGAGGCGAAATCCGGTGTTCTTGGTGTCCACGCGTAGCTAGGAACGAGCTCTAAACGGAAGTACAACTGATCTGAGAGTTTCTCCGGCCAAATTTGAGGTACGTAGCTTAAAACATTACGAATATTAGGGTTTTCATGTCACTAGTTGATACACACACATATACGGTCGACCCTAGCCTCTCCCTCGAACCAGCACCCCCGAGAACCCTTTCTGGTGTGTCCATGGTGGTGCATCATCACTGAAACAACGAAGATGAAAGGCTGAACAGGGTTCGTGAGCCTCAGTCCGTGAGGCGAATCTGTTAACCTGCTGGCCGAACTATCATGCTAAGCCGACGAACCCTCCTGCTCAGCCACGAACCCACAGGCAGCCCCGAACCTTCAGGTCATTCTGCCGAACCCTTCTTTGCCTGTTTAGTCGAACCATCATCAGTCATCGAACCTTCTTTCATGGCTGACGAACCCTGTCGACCCAACTGGCAACCGACGAACCTTCTGAAAAGGCTGAACGAACTATGGGAGCTGCGAACCTAGCATCTTTAGCGAACCCTTCCAGCTAACCGAACCCTAATGGTCATGGCGAACCTTCCATGCAGGAGCTATACAGCCGAACCTATTCTATGGGTGCCGAGCCTTCATTGGCGAACTATCACTTAGTCGAACCTCCTAGTTTAGCCGAACCTTAAGCCCAACGAACCCTGAGGTTCGCTGGAATAGGAGCCGAAATCACCAGCCATTTTCTGTGGTTAGCCAAGGATTCGAGCAGTTCACCCCATTCGGCCCACCTACTCATTTGGCCCATAAGAAGTCTCTCGGCCCAATGACATTTGGCCATGGCCACTAGCCGGCCCAATTTTCTACCGGCCCAATCCAATTGTTTAATCCATTCGGCCCATGTGTTGTAATGACCCAACAAGTTCGAGTTTAACTCACTAGGAACGAGATTGGCTCTAGACTCGACTTACACGCAGCTCGTTTAACTTAATTTGGTCCACATAACTCCTAAGGCCCAATAACCCTATGATTAGGCCCAATACCACTTAGTTGGGCCAAATAACTAAGGTTGACCCGTTGTATATTTGATTTAGTTAAATATTAATCAATTGGGTCACAAGAACAAGATAGGCCTAATATAAAGCCCACAAGACCTAAACTTCAATAAAAGCCATGTAGGGTTAACTATAAATCTAACATGGAATATTCTAGCACACTTATGGTATGTAATCATTGTAGGGGACGATCATTTAATTAGTTAGACATAAATGAGTCTTCTTAAGCTAGGATATCAATATCATGAGAGGAATACATTCGGAATGGAAAACAAGAACCTAAAGGTTATGGTTAACTTAAATGTTAATACCTAAACCATTGGGAATTTCAAAGGCACATGATTAATCTAAATGGTTATTTACACCATCTAGGTTAATGACTTTATAAGCAAACAAGAGATCATTTGAAAATCAAGTTCATTAAAGGGCCCAAGAATGGCCCAATGGGTTTAATATGAGCCCATCATGTTTAAATTACATTTTCTTAAATTAATTATGCTTTTCATAAAGGAAATTAAATTATAAACTTTATCAATATAATTAAACGATTTTCCTAAATAAATGATTTACTTAAAATGTAATAAATTGAAAATGTTTTATTTAAATACCTTAACGATTAATGTGGGATCTGGGTTACTAATGGGTAATAGTTTAACTTAGATAGAGGAAATTCTAGAAACACACTAGTAATCTAGGACACGTAGTAGCACACCGAGACCAAACCATAGATACGACAATTTCTGTAGGTACTTATCGTATTCGAATTCTTTAAAATAACCCAGGTGTTAAAGATACTTAGGCAACAATCAAAGAGTGCGCATATCTTTTGTGGTTTATTGCACGGCAACACAGGTGAGTTCATTGCCCCTTTTCTAACATTTTTGTTTTAAAACGCGGGGCTGAGGAGCATGCGTAAACTGTTTACTTAAATTGTTTACTTTAAAGCTTTTAAATTTATATGTTTTACATATATATGAATGTTATCCTAGACCATGTCTAGGAAGATTTTATGCAGGTTTATTCACTGATTCACTTATATATTAAGTGAATAATCAAGTCAAACTAAACCTTTCAATAAGTCAAAACATTTCAAACAAGTCAAAACAAACATTTTGGGAGGTCAAGTGGGTGAATTCAAGGAATCAAAACAAACATTTTGGGAAATCAAGTGGGTGAATTCAAGGAATCAAATCAAACATTTTGGGAAATCAAGTGGGTGAATTCAAGGAATCAAATCAAACATTTTGACAAAACAAGTGTGGGACATCAAGACATCAACAAAACAATCTTTGCAAAGACAACATTCATCGTTCTACAAACCAAGTGTTTGTTGAACAATTAATCAAGTGTACAACCGATCAATGAATCTTGTATTCTATGATCAACACATCAGGTACATCTTGTGACAAAATCAGACGATCATTAAATCATTTTAAGGGAAAGTCTGGGAAATATCAGAGATAGCATACGCCAAAAACATTGACGAAACATAAAATCCTGCATTTCAAGAAGTCCTAGCTAGACCGTTTGACTTGTAGGTCGTATGTTTGAGGATATTTACAGCTTCCCTAACTACTAAGTACCTAGATTGACAGACTAGTCTACTCGAGTATGACCATAGGCCCCAATCATAAGGACTTAGATTTTATTAAATGTTTATTTATTTGTTTAATTAAGCATTTATTAAACTGTTTATACAATTTCTGTGGTTGATCACTATTGTGATGAACTTAAGGAATCAACATAGATTCCAAATTGTGGTATTTACAGGAACAAAGGATTGACGAATCATTGGGTTAAAGGTAGGGGTAAAATGCTTAATTATCATTAACAACAATGTCCTATGCGGATTAGTATGTGGTGGGACGGCGTCTGGGCGGGGTTGTAGCCTCGACTCAGGGGTATGCCCTATACATAAGCATACCGATCTGGATGATACATGTGATGTTAATGAGATTAAGGTTGTTACCCGTGGGTTAAACAAAAGTTTTGTGAAAACATTTGAGTCATTGTGAACAAGAGTGTGTGATAGGTAAAGATGCTTAATTATCATTAACAACAATGTCCTATGCGGATTAGTATGTGGTGGGACGGCGTCTGGGCGGGGTTGTAGCCTCGACTCAGGGGTATGCCCTATACATAAGCATACCGATCTGGATGATACATGTGGTGTTAATGAGGTTAGGGTCTTTACCAAAGAAGGTTCAGAACATTTTCAAATCATTTTCAAATCATTTTCAAACACTAAACAATATGAACTCACCAACCATGTGTTGACTTTATTTTTGCATGACTTCTCAGGTGACGAACAGGTCAACTGAAGAGTCATTTCTTTGGATTAGGTTATCTGATAGAGGACCTAGCTTTTTGGACCTGCATATTTTGAAGCATCATTTTACAGTTTGTTTAACTATCTTGTGCAACTACAAGATTGAAGACTGATGATGTGATAGTGGGCTACATTGTTAAATTGTAAACTTAACTAATATAATTTAACTCTGTAATCCTATTTTATTTTAGCAAAGTTTCTCATTTATATATCATGTGCAATGTGAACAATCTGATCAATCCGATTATCATTTAGATATCGCGCCTCGGGAACCTTCCGCCCGTCGGGGAAACCCGATCCTACCCCGCCGGCTCGGGGTGTGACACAAGTACTCTGTGAATCCCGGTGCTGATAAAATGTACCAAGACTTACGGACGTTTTATTGGTGGTCGGGTATGAAGAAAGACTTAGCTGAGTACGTCACTACCTCGCCGGGAAACCTCGTCTCGGTTGTGGTATCCTACGAACTCTGAGTTCAAATTATTTGCTTACACTGACTGTGATTTTGGTTGTTGTAATTTAGACAGGAAGTTAACCATGGGTGGATGTCAGTATCTAGGGGATCGCCTTGTGCCATGACAGTGCAAGAAGCAGACAACCGTATCCACTTTCACTACAGAAGCTGAGTATGTCGCTGCCTACAATTGTTGCTCTCAGGTCATCTGGATAAAACAACAGCTTCTTGATTACCATTTGAATTTTCTTGACTCTCCTATTTACTTTGATAATGAAGTAGGTCTTCAGATCGTCAAGAATTCGGTACAACACTCCAAAACTAAACATATAGATATCCAAATTCACTTTATCCGAGACTGTTTCGAACGCAAACTTATACATCTTGAAAAGGTCTATACATATGACAATCTTGAGGATCTTTTCACCAAACCGTTCGATATAGCTCGCTTCCACCATCTACTTGCCTCACTCAAACTAATAAGTTTTGATTAAAACAATTTTTGTAAATACTTTTAAATTTGTGTTTTGTTTTATTTTAATTTTTAGATCACAAATTTAGGGGGAAAATATTTACAAAAACAACAAAAAGATTTTTAGTTTTTGAGTCTTAAAATTTTTATAAAACAACAAAAAGATTTTCGGTTTTTGAGTCTTAAAATTTTTATAAAAACAACATAAAGATTTTTGGTTTTTAAGTCTTAAGTAAATCTACAGGTTTAGGGGGAGTAGAATTTGTAAAAAGTACAAAAGGATTTCGCCTATTGCAAATTAAAGAAAAATACAAAAATATTTTAATTGTACAAGTCAGGTGAAGTGGTTCAATGGGAAGTGAAATGATTTCTAATAATCAGAATTTCATTACCTTAGTATAATTTCTTAGGAATAACAACTTTAGGTAAGTATAAATCACTAATAAATAAATGCATCTTTTCCAAAATTAGAAGATTAGATATGATCACACAAAATATTAATTTGAATAAGTGAGAAGTCTTGGTAAAATTAGATAAACCGGACACTTGTAATAACTATTTGACTTTTTGTTGAAAATCTCTAAGTCAAAATTAAGATTGTGTTTTTATAAACATGAAATCGTTTTAAGAAAACTCGGGTATTATCTATGTTTTGTGAAAACAAAGAGCGGACAATACTTACTGATGTAACACCCCAAACTTTCATTAGATTTGATTATAAAGTTTAGTGGCCAACTTGGCAATAAAAGATACTTGAACTTAATAATTGTTGGTGCTTTTAAAAATAAATGGAGAAAGATAAGGGGGCTTAATGGAAATTAAGAATTAAATACCCTCGGCCATAGAAACCATACGGCATAATCCTTACAACAATATTTTTTTTTCTTTCTTGCTACGGCTGCCAAGCAAGAATGAGAAAACCGCAAGCCTTCAAACTCGATCTAGGGAGAAGCAAGTCTAGATTTGGGCACTTGTAATATCACCGTCCAAGCTAAGAATTCAGAACCATAACCTTGTTGTTAAGTCTCATCACGGCCGGTTACGGTTAGAATTTGTAGCATTCTCGGAGTGGGTTGCCAGTGTGTCGTGCGTGCCCTAAAACGTTACGATCACATGAGCACAGATTGTAACCTCGCACCTTACATCGCTGGTTGCGCGAGATAGGGTTTGCAATCGTGGATTTTATGTACTTGATGTTGTGTATAAAGTAGTTTGCATAAGTGAGGTTGGGTGTGTAAATGGTGTGTTTTATGCATTGAGAAGCTAGTTTGTGATGTGGCTACTGGTGCGCGTGGCTACAAAGAAAAAAAAAGAGATGAGGTGAGGCTTGCAATTATACTCATGTACGTGAGTATCACTTGTCTATGCAATATGGTTTTGTGTGTGTTTTGATGTGCACATGATGTGAGGGAATTATGTGTATAGATAAGTTTCAAACATGTGTGTGCATGCATGAATTGGTATGATGAATGCATACATGGGTGCAAATATACATATATATATATATATATATATATATATATATAGGAAAGGGATCATATAATAACCCTCATTAATTGCGGTAACCCATTAACCCTGGCAAAAAACGCTCAAATCGCAAAAAAAAAATTTTCATGTTTTTTTTATGCAAAAATAGGGGGGGCTCCTTTTTTAACCGTTCGCTAATTCACAAGCGTTAAAAAGTTAAACGAAATGTAAGTTTGCGTTACACTGCGACACTTAAATAAATGTTCGCAGTGTAACGCAAACTTACATTTCGTTTAACTTTTTAACGCTTGTGAATTAGCGAACGGTTAAAAAAGGAGCCCCCCCTATTTTTGCATAAAAAAACCATGAAAATTTTTTTTTTGCGATTTGAGCGTTTTTTGCCAGGGTTAATGGGTTACCGCAATTAAGGTGGGTTATTATTCACTCCTTACCCTATATATATATATATATAGTAAAAGAAAAAGAAAAGGCTGTCGGCCATCTGTCTGTAAATACGCGCTGTCTTTCTTTTGTCTTTTCTTGTAAACGTCATCCATGACGATATCTTCTAGAACTATATATATATATATATATATATATATATATATATATATATATATATATATATATATATATATATATATATATATATATAGGATTGAGATCAAATACTAACTCACACTTAGAGCAATAACCCATTAACCCTCTTACCCAATCAGATTTAAACACATGGCTTTTTCTTTATTATTTGATAAGGGTAAATCAGTAATTTGCTATATTAAATATTTTACCCCCTCTTTTTTTATACATCCATAACTTTTTTATACTATAATATTTTTTTATAAAAATTGCACCATTTTACTCGTCTTATTTTTCTCTTTAATTCCGTTATACTCTTGACTAGGTTTTTTTATTTTTTTTCGGATGTTCGTATTTACACCAATGTAACAAGTATAAAAATAACAAATTATTTGTAACGAATTGTAACGAATTTGGGTTTACATTGTTGTAGAATAAATAGGGTTTACGTTTATGAGTGTAAACGAGCCAAGCCGATCCCGAGCTAGTTAATTACGTTATATTCTTGACTAGGTTTTTTTATTTTTTCCGGATTCTCCAAAATTCGTTATATCTACAAGATTGTAAATACATTTTAATATTCTAAAAAATTATATCTACAAGATTGTAAATACATTTTAATACTTTAAAAAAATAGTATAACATTTTGTTGATAAAAACCAAAATTCGTTATATCTACTATATTGTAAATACGTTTTAATACTTTAAAAATATTATATCTACAAGATTGTAAATACATTTTAATACATTAAAAAAATAGTATAACATTTTGTTGATAAAAACCAAAATTCGTTATATATACAAGATTGTAAATACGTTTTAATACTTTAAAAAAATTATATCTACAAGATTGTAAATATCTTTTAATACTTTAAAAAAATACTATAACATTTTGTTGATAAAACCAAAATTCGTTATATCTACAAGATTGTAAATACATTTTAATACTTAAAAAAAATACTATAACATTTTGTTGATAAAAAACCAAAATTCGTTAAATCTACTAGATTGTAATACGTTTTAATACTTTAAAAAAAATACTATAACATTTTGTTGATAAAAATCAAAATTCGTTATATCTACAAGATTGTAAATACATTTTCATACTTTAAAAATTATATTTTCAAGATTGTAAATACATTTTAGTACTTTAAAAACCAAAATTCGTTACAAAATCAAGAATATAACGTAATTAACAAGCATCCGGAAAAAAATAAAAAACCTAGTCAAGAATATAACGTAATTAACGAGCTCAGTATCGTCTTGGCTCGTTTACACTCTTAAACTTAACCCCTATTTATTATACAACAATGTAAACCCAAATTCGTTACAACTCGTTACAAATAATTTGTTAGTTTTATACTTGTTACATTGGTGTAAATACAAACATCCGAAAAAAAATAAAAAACCTAGTCAAGACTATAACGGAATTAAAGAGGAAAAAAGACGAAGTAAAATGGTGCAATTTTATAAAAAAATATTACAGTATAAAAAAGTTATGGATGTATAAAAAAAGATGGGGTAAAGTACTAAATATAGCAAATTACATTAATACCCTTATTCCCTTATTCTTTCAAATCAATTACATTATTATATTATAGTTTAATATGAACCATTAGATTGGCATCTTCTAATTTGATCATTAAATATGGTGAGGTTAATGGGTTATTGCTCTATTCTAAGGTTAGCATTTGATCACTTCCCTATATATATATATATATATATATATATATATATGAACATGGGTGGATGCATGAAACTTACATAAACCCAAGATGGCCGCGTCAAATCTTTATGTCAAAACTAACACGGCCGTTTCAAGGTTATGATAAAAATAACACTTTCCTCAAATATTAAGATTTTATGTTCCATAACTCCTCCAACGCATTTTAAGGTTAATTATGATCCTTATGCCATAACCAAAGTCCGTTAGTTTCTATGCCTTATGTAGTTAAGTATGTATTAATGTATGAACGGAATGTGTAGGTTCTTGAGTCTTTCACGGTTGTGTGATCCGAGTAAAGCAACCAGGTGAGTTTCTAGACGCCCTCTTTAAATGATTTAAATGTTTTGGGCTGATATACATGTTATGTTTTATTTATATAAAGATGCTCTGATACTTTTGTAAATTGAAAGTCATGTTATAAAATATTTTTTAAAAGTTGCATTAGACTATGTTTACATTAAATTAGTAATAACAATAGCTTGAGATGTAATTGAAAATATGTTCATGTATGATATTTAATGTGAAGCCTTTGGTATGAATTAATGTGTGAAAGTGAATGTATTATGTGACTATGATTGTGCACGAGTCGACTCATTACGTAGAGTCTTGCTATAGGGAAGAAGTAACCTATAGTTTGACTAAAGAGGAAGTCCTCTATACGGGGCAACTATTACGCAGAGTCTTACTATAGGGAAGAAGCAACTTATAGTTTGACTAAACAAGGAAGTCCTCTATATGGGGCAACTATGAGGAAGACCTCGGATAGAACCATGACTTGGTGTTTGGTCTGTTCGGGGCAACTATGTGATTTGAATAAACTATGTGTGATAATTTCCTGTTTTCATGTTAATTATGTTATGTGAGGATATGATCAAGAAAAGGTTAAGGTTTTAAAAGATTAATTTATTTTTAAAACTAGAACTCACTCAGCAACGCTGACTTTTGCATGTATATCAGGCTGATTGCAGGTTAGATTGATGGCAAGGACTCTTGGCTGACTAGTGAAGCTACCTACACCCTGAAGACTGACATTCCTATTTAGAAATTTTATGAATTATTTTAGATTTATCGAACCTTTGATTATGGATTATGTATTAAATGTTTAGACTTTCCGCTGCATTGTTTAAGACATTGTTTCCGCTGCTATGTGAAGTGCTTTTATGTTTAAGAATTACTTTTATGATATGAATGACCAACAGTAGGACCTCCCGGGTTTGGGGTCTTACAACTGAAGCATCCTCTGTTTTTGCATAAGCAAAGACCAGTGTGACGTTAAGACCAATGTGTCTGCAAATCAGTAACATAAAATATGGCAATGAGCACAAAGATGATATAACCCCTTCTTGTTCTTGATTCTAATGTAATAGATCTATTATTTCTTTTCTCATCTTAAACTCTGTAAAAACATTTTAACTTTGTTGAAACACAATCAAGTTTTGAAACAAAAGATTTTGCAAAATTGATAGGTTGAAGGTAGATCTAGATTAACTGTCTGATTGCCCATAAACTTCCCAATATGATTGATAAGAAAAACCTTTTAGAAAATTTTTGATCATAAATCTTCTCTTTAAAATATGGATAAACATGCGGAAATTAATTGTGGGTAAAATTATTTTAAGGTTAGGTTTCTATACAATTATCATAAGGTGGTCAAATTTCTAGTACAGATTTGATCTCAAAAAATTGACCAGACTCAACCTTGAACTCGTCCAAAGTTCTTGAGTTTATTTTATTTTTTTAATACTTTGAATTTTTAAATAAAATGGTACTCGAAATTGTGTACACGAAGGACAGTACACGATTTCACTTCGAGTACTGTCCACGTCTATATATACTTTGGATAAGCCCTCATTTCGAGTACTAGACTACGAGCACCCGTACTTTCTCTCTCTAGGAAATCTCCTTATTGTACACGATTTAGAAAATCCACTCCGACCATATTGTAGATCCACTATAGGCGAACCTAGGTATAGATTTTCATTCAATTTGGACCGTTAAATAAAAAGTTATCGAACAAAAATGGAATTCGAGTATTCTGTTCGTAAACCGAAGGTTTCTGGTCACATCAACTCGATGTACTTGAAATTGAAAACCAATTTTCACATATGTTGGTCGCCTGTCAATTCCGAGTATTCGAGTACAAAATGGAATATTAAGGAGCAAATTTGAAGGAGTAATGGAAGAATTTCAGTTCTCGAAATTTGAAAATCGAGAACTCGAGTTCGAGAACCCTTTTTCGTGAGCTCATTTTTTAGAACTCAATTTCGAGAACTGATACATCTTCGTGTACTCCCTTAATTTCGAGTACCTCTTGAATTTCGAGAACTCTTGAAATTTCGAGAAACTCTTGAGTTTCGAGAACTTCTTGATTTTCGAATGCTCTGCTTTTCAAGAACTCCATTTTGACTTCGATTTGACTTTGACTTTGACTAACTTTGACCTAATAATTGACTGTTGACTTTGACTAAAAGTTAACCTTTGAATTTGACTTTTAATTCTTTAATTTTTAAACTAACTTAACTCGTTTCTGTTTCAGATGACTGAACTAGGTTTGTTTAGGATCACAACATGTCCGCATATCTCGGTGATCCTCCAGAAAAGCATTGGATGTTTAAGAGCATGGTAGACAGATTGATGCTATCGCAAATGAATTATGCTATCATGGAGCATCCTCAGATTATTTCCATTTTCATTCATGATTTCTGGAACTCCATCACTGAGAGCACAAACTCCAACGAGAACACATGTCTGATAGGAAGAGTTCAGGGACAGCCTGTGATCGTAACCGAGCAGATCATCAAGGAGTGTTTATAGTTCGGGAGCAAAGACTCTGATCCCGTAGAACTTGATCAGGAGCTGATCCAGAGCACCATCTTTAGGATGGGTCACAAGGGTCTTTACCCTCCTACGGAGAAGAAGCTTCTTCATCCGTATTGGAGATATTTGGCACACATTGTGACTCAATACCTCTCAGGACGTAAGGGAGGATATGACGTTTTGAACCAAACACTTAGTTCGTGGATGGTTGCCATTGTGTTGGGACTGGATTTCAACTTCTCCAAGATGATATTCAGATATATGTACGCCAACATCAAAGGAAAGAGAAAGGAGAGATTTCTTGCGTTTCCCAGATTCATACAGATCATCATCAACAAAAGGCACCAAAATCTCGTCCCGACTGTTGGAACCCTCCCTTAAAGAGAATGAAGGAAGATATATTCTCTTACATAACAATGAACAAGAAGGGCAGGAAACAGTATGTTGGGGCCCGTCCCTTGGAGAACTTGGGAGATTATTTGTAGGGTTAAGAGAAGAAGTTGGTGATCAAGGTAGCCCAGTCGCCTTTGTAGCAGGAGCATGATCATGCCCTTAGGTACCACAACAGAGAAGCGAGCAAGTCTGTTGAGGATACATCTTTTGAGTCATCATCATCAGGCGAGGAAGAACTCGTCAAGGATCCCGTTCATGTGACTCATCCTCTCTCTCGTGCAGAAAGGGAAGAAATACATGACGCTAACAACATTCCATCTCCCGAGTCTTCTCAAATGAAGAAGAGGGTGAAGATGATGTTTAAGCGATCAAGGGATTCGAGGCTAAAAGAAGAAAGTAGCTAGCACTTCCATCTCATTTCAGACTTAGCCACAACCACAAAAACATAGCCATAATCTCCAGACTCAGAAAACACATCAGTTACTCAATCCATACCCTCCAAACCTGCCACAAAACCAGCAACCCAATCCACATCAGTTACCCAATCTAAACCAGCAACCAAACCAGCTACATCCACCCAAGCCACCAAACCACCTCACACTTTCACAACCAGCATTCCACCACGTACATCCACCACTACTCAAGCCATCCAAGCCTCTAAACCATCATCACCTACACCTACACCTACACATATCTCACCATCTGATTCTCCAACTCCCATCCATTTCTCTGAACCTCCACCACCACCACTCAAAACCCGTTCTGACAAGGGCAAAGCACCTCTTGAGATCCCATCGCCTTACATACCCGACCAGGTGCCAGTTGACTTGATATGGTTACAAGAGAGGGTGTTCCTTCTTGAACAAGACTCAGCCACCAAGGATAGAATCATCAATAACTTGCAGGAAGGCATGATAAAGATCTATGAACAAATCAGAAAGCGGAATAAAGATATTGGCCTCCTGAAGAAAGAAAGCAGAGAAATAGGAAGAAAGTCATCGAAGAACTGAAAGGATCAAGTCTTTTGTTCAAGAAGAAGAGAAGGCTGATAAAAATGATGTTGATTCGAAAGATAAGGAAAAGAAAGATGATGATGATGACAATGACGATGACGAGAAGAAAGAAAAAGATGATACAGATGATGGTGGTGATGAGGGTCAAGGCAAAGATAGCTCAGGCACAAAGGATAATAAGCCTGCCAATGATGACAAAGACAGAGATGACTCCGGGAATCCTTCTTCCTCAGAAAAACCCTATTTGGGGATCTTCCTGAGGACTTTCTATTTGAAAGTTTTGGAGAGTTGAAGGATGTTGATTTTGGTGATATGTTCACAGATGTGTCTATGGATGCCGTATTTGATGCCGTCTGTGAACAAGAGCGTGAAGAGTTGGAAGAATCTTCTGCAGAAGCATCTAAAGAAGAAGAAGAACCAGAGTATATTGTACTCGGCAACATCCCCACTGATCCCTATACTGACTATTTGTGTGGTCCTAAATATGTCAACGCACTTGGACACAAGGTCACATCACTTGGAAAGGTGATTGACCGTTGTTTGACAAGAAAGTGATTGGACTCTTGCATCCCCGGAAGTGAAAAAATATTGGATTGGTGAAGAACCTGCTGAAGAGCACAATGAAGTAACTTACACTTCTAGCTCCCGAGATCTATTTGCTGTTTGCAACGAAAGATTAGAGGTTACAAGTTGGATGTATGACAAGGATAACCAGATGTATGTTGTCAAAAGATTAAATAGAAAGCTGGAATACTTCAAGAGGCCTCAAGATTTCTGTTCCATGCCCAAGTTTGACATCAGGAACATCAACAAGGAAGTGTTCTACAATCCGTCTAAAGATAGTCAAGCTGAGTTGTTTGCCAATTTCCTAAAGGATCAATGCGATAAGGATTTTCTCACGATGAAGACAACCATAGGAAAAAGATACTCTCTTCATGTATTCTTATCCAGCCAAAAAGGAGCCATGGATCTACTATAGATATCCTCCTCCAGCAACCGAAAAAAGCAGTTCCTGTTTCATCAAGGGTTCCTGATAACACGCTGAATAGCTTTGACTTCTGGTACTTTGATGAGAAGACTCATGCAGCGGTTATCTTGAAGACAAAGGGTGATTTGGATGATTTGGACATAATCTAGGACCCAATGGACCTACTAAAATTTGACAAAGATGATATGCAGGTACTACATGACAACTCCATTTGCCCCTATGGAGGTTGGGACAAAGAAGCTAAGCCATTCACTCGTGTTGTTGCATTTGCTTTGAAGCTGAAGCTGTATATAGGTGCCGGTCCTCATTCTGTCGTGCTTGCTATTGATTGATTTCATCAATATAGGATGAGTTTGTTGAGCCCAATCTGAAGACAAAGACTGACAAAATCAATCTGTGTTCTGATGAAGACCAAGTTTTGTAGATTTCATGTACTTAGTATTTTTGGGTATTTTAGATTTTCATGTACTTTACATTGTCGAGTACTGTAGTTTGATTACCACCCTGAGCAGTAGTATAAACAGACGCATTTAATGCTGCTCAAGGATTGGATTCCCGAGGCTGAGCTATCTAAATGCATTGAGGCTAGTTTCATGTAAAGTTCACGTTTTGAATCCAGATTGCATTTTTCTATCTTCTCTGTTGCTTCTTTCTTGGATTCCGCACTACTTAGGAGCATTTGGTGTCGATTGGAGTGATAAAGTTCATGTCTTGATCTAGTATTCGAACCTACACTAAATATTTCCCAAAAATATTTACTAGATTTTATCAAAAATTCAGTTTATGTTTAACTTTCATGAACCCAAAATCCTTATTTATAAGGTTTTTTATGGAAATATGTTTTAGGATTGTAGGATATGGGTTCACGTTTTATTATAAAACAATAATCAAATATAAATAATAACGATTCTCTCGTTATTAGTAAGAAATAATCTAGTACATTACCGGTTACAAGACTAAAAAAAAGAATATAAATTACTAATTTATATACCAAACTTGTTTTGATCCATGTCTTTGTTGAGTACTCCAAATAAACTTCTTAATTAGATAATGATTAATGTTAAGTCTTCAATCAAGCATCTTGACAAGCCGTAACAAATGCTTCAGAAATACCTTTGCTAGCTTTTAACCACTTATGTCTTCCACCTATTCTTTATTGACATATAATAAACATGTTGATGATAATGGTTGAGGCACATATTTAATACGCTTCCTTAATACAGATTTCGCACCTCTTCTCAAGACCAACGCGTCAGTCTCCTAGGGTACAACAACCGAAACAGTTTGTGTACTGTCGGGATTAACCTAGCACCTAAAAAAGATATCTTAAACAAGAGCTTAAAGAGTTGAGAAAGTTGGAAATTCTTCAAAGTTGTGTGAGATTGTATGTAGTATTCTTTTCAACCAAAAAAACAAGACACCAATTGTCTTGTATTTATACTACAAGATGATGATTCCATCAGTGTTGACATAATACGCATATCAATACATGTAATTTGAAGAGTCTTGACATCATAAATATTATCAATACATAATAATTTGAAGAGTCTGATTTAATCCATTCATGAATTGTTATCGTCGGCAAGCCGACCCCACGTCCCAAACAACCCAAACAATACGAACCCTTATTAACATTTGCAAACGGGTACACACAACAATTTTTTTTAACCAACCATCACCTACGTTTCGAAAACGATT